>VYXH01000198.1:235231-270340 GCA_013397275.1 Burhinus bistriatus | reverse complement strand
ATTTCACTTATTGTGGCAGAAGTTATCATGGTTAGACTCAAACCCTTGTGTTTGTTTGGTGTGTACGTGTGTGTGTGTATATATATCCCGTTGCAAGGGTCGCATTCCTGCCATGTTTAACAAATTGTTTATGAAGAACTACATGTGACTTTAGCACATAATCCTTAAAAAGGCCTTATTTATCAACTGTTGTGCGTGCCATAAATGCACCTTTACTAAAAACACGTTTTTTACGTAGGCTGAATTGTGGCTAACCAGAGCTCTTGTAATCAGTTACAACAATATCAACATTGTACTTTTATAAAGCCAACATCTGTCTGAACCTTATTATTAAGTTTTAATCGGGGATATGCAGTCAACCAGGATAAGCTATCTATGGAGCATAGCTGAGCTGCGCATTCAGAGGGCCAGGAAAAAATCCTGCTATATATCTTCTCTGATGGACCACTGAAAACAAATAGGTGTAGAACTTAAACTACAATTCTACTTTCTTCCTGTGGTCTTAGCACACTTGATGATCCAAATACCAACCAACCTGCCTCCCAGTCTGCACTCAATTCTGGGATCCTGGATGTGTACGTCTGGATGTGTATGTGTGAGGGAGAAAGATGGTTATGGAAAGCAACTCTTAGAATCATGGACTCATAAAATAGTTTGCGTTGGAAGGGACCTTTAAAGACCATCTAGTCCAACCCCCCTGCCATGAGCAGGGACATCTTCAATTAGATCAGGTTGCTCAGAGCCCCGTCCAACCTGACCTGGAATGTTTCTGGGGATGGGGTATCCACCACCTCTCTGGGCAACCTGGGCCAGTGTTTCACCGCCCTCATTGTAAAAAATTTCTTCCTTCTATCTAGTCTAAATCTTCCCCCTTTTAGTTCAAAGCTATTACCCCTTGTCCTATCACAACAGGCCTTGCTGAAAGGTTTGTCCCCATCTTTCCTGTAGGCCCTCTTTAGGTACTGAAAGGCCACAATACAGTCTTCCTGCAGCTTTGGCTTCTCCAGGCTGAACGACCCCAACTCTCTCAGCCTGTCCTCACAGCAGAGGGGCTCCAGCCCTCTCATCATCTTCATGGCCTCCTCTGGACCTGCTCCAACAGGTCCGTGTCCTCCTTATGTTGGGGGGTCCAGAGCTGGACACAGTACTGCAGATGGGGTCTCACCAGAGAAGAGTGGAAGGGCAGAATCCCCTCTCTCACCCTGCTGGCCACGCCACTTTTGATGTATCCCAGGATGAGGTTGGCTTGTTTGGCTGTGGGCACATGTTGCCAGCTTCTGTCCAGCTTTTCACCTACCAGTACTCTCAAGTCCTTCTCAGCAGGGCTGCTTTCAATCCCTTCATCCCTCAGCCCGTATCGATACCAGGGGTTGCCCCGACCCGGGTGCGGGACCCTGCACTTGGTCTTGTTGAACCTCAGGAGGTTCGCACGGGCCCACTTCTCCAGCCTGTCCAGGTCCCTCTGGTATGTCAACCGCACCGCTCAACTTGGTGTTGTCCACAAACTTGCTGAATACACTGTCTATGTTATTGATGAAGGTATTAAACGTACATCTTGATTCAGTCTTAGTAATCCTGATCCTCAAGATATCAAAACTGGAGGATGTGGCTAATTTGCTGCAGCTGCACAGTAGGGAATGCCTTGTCAAAGGCACCCCCCAAGAAAATTTATGAGGAAGATCTGTGAAGATAAATAAGTGACCCCAGTGCCCCTTCATGCTTCCTTTCTGTGCTCTACCTAATCTCTTAGTTTGCCTCTTCTGCCTACATGCTTCCATGCATCCCCCAGGAGTGTTCTTTGCTGCCAATAGAAGCCAGCAATTTTTTTAAATTTGGGGGTGTATTCAGATTAACGGAAGGGTAGAAATCTGAGTGTGAAAATCAGTTACTTACCCTGTTTAATCACAGACAGTATAATAAGGAAGGAATCAGTTCTTTTGAACTCTTAGGTTTTGCTTTCTTTTGACCAGTGTATCTCTATCCCTTACAGTATGTTGGCTGAAGGGTGGGAAGCATATGTTTTGTCCTTACTTCCAGCTTCACGCTTCTTATATTCATGACAGAAACCTTTTCACAACCTTCTATAATTTTATTGCATGGTACTTTTATTTAAAAAAAAAAAAAAAAAATATTTAGGCCAAAACATATAGTTCTGATCATCTCGATAACATAGGCTATAGAAACATTCTGAGTTCTGTCTGAACTAAGGTGTTGATATCAGCATTTAAACATGAACATTTAGGAAAACATTAAATCACAGAATATCTCAAGTTGGAAGGGACCCGTAAGCATCATCGTGTCCAACTCCCTGTCTTGATCTCAATCTTGATCTAAAAATTGCCAATACTGGATATACTGCCAGGTAGTTTTGTATGCAGCTGTCACTGTTTCTATCACTGTTCTCATTTCAACTTATGCTACCTTGGCTGCTATCCTCCCCATTTGAAATGAATCAGTCCCTTTTTTCCTTGTTTGGAGTCGTCTAATTCTTTTGGTAATCCCTATTTTAGAATACTTATGTATTCTCCAGTCTAAATTGCCGTAATCTCTTCAATGCACTTGAAAATAGTCTTTTAAAATAATCAGTATGCTTGCTTTATAAAGATGCTACACACATTTATTTTCCTTGCAGATAGTATATAATAAAAGAATTGAATAATATTTATTTTTCGTAGAAGTCCAAGCTGGGTCTATCTGGAAAAAACAAGCAGCAAGCAACCCCGCCCCCTGACATTCCTCTTGTGTCTGTTGTCTAAAGGGAGACTTTTTCTGTGGATCTCGTTTTGTAACTTCAAAATGGGTACATTCAACTGATGGAAAAATATAATTACTGTCCTTAAGATAATTTATCACCAAACTACATTTGTGACATCAGTCATTATGAGGTCTAATGCATGTAATTGGCAAATGTGTTTGCATCTCATACTTTATTCTAATTGACATCTACCATATTGCTGCTGACAGCTTTTCAGCCCAGATGAATGCTGTTTGCCAAGAGCTATTACTACTTTGCTGAGGTAGTCGTACACGGATACATTATAGTGAAGGCACAAAGTAAAAATTCACTAGGTTGGTTTTTTTTTGCTGCTCAGGTGTCTGGGTTCGCTGGTTCTGAATAGAGAGGCTTTGACATGCATCAAGTAGATTCTTGACAGTTTGATGATATGTCACTTCTGAGGGTTTGTACAGTACGCCAAAAGAGGACCATTGAAATCCTGAAAGGTTACGATGTGCTTTGAAGCACTGGATATAATTCATGCAAGATGAAACTTTATAAATTAAATCTCTGAAGAAAAATCTTTTACTAAAGAAACTACCATTAGACACTTTATCTCTTGTAATAAGATTACGTTTTGTCATGCAAGAGGACAATGAAAGTTAATTTTATGAGTTACTGAAGGCCATAAGAGACTTTCTAGAGACATTAAATAGTCCGCATACCTACTACAGTGACATCCTGTCAAATCGTAAATAGTGGCCTGTCACTCTTGGTGGACTAAATCATGATGTGCTGTTGCTCGTCTGTAAAGGTCGTGGATAATAAAAGAGTTGTAGCTCTAGTGAGATCAGGATGTTTGTATTTGGTATCTTGTCTATTATTCACCCAAAAATCTCCAGAGGAAAAGAAAAGTTAGGGAAATACAGTATTTCTGTATTAAAGTGGTTGCACAGTTCAGATATAATAAGTATATTGAAAGTGTAAATCACATACAGTTGACACAATATAATGAACATTAAAACATGAAGGCTATACATTTAGCCAGTTCTTATAGACATTTTTACCTAAAAACATAAATCCTTTGTTATTATCATTTGCAGTACTTCTTTTTTCCTGTATATTAAGGCATATTTTCTCCTTCTGCCAGAGCTCCTTGAAATGTCTTGAATATTAAAGACTACACGTGGTAAAAATCAGACCAAACTTTAAGTTAGATTAAAACAAAGTCTTATTTCATAATTTGAAGGTGCTATTAGATTCAAGTGTATTTTAAATTGCTGTTTTCAGTGTTTGTAACTTCCAATAATCAAGAACTTTTAAAAAATTTCATTTTATTTTAATACACCTTATAGGTTCAGTTAACTAAAAGCCAGCTGAGAGCACTGTACTTGAAATATGTTGTCCACAGTAGTCGGACTATTCTGGGTTCATTCAGTCATATCTGGATTTTATTAAAAAACTACAGTTTGGAAGGGAAAGAAATGGCTAGAAACTTTCCTTCTTTTTTCATAAAAGAAGAATTAGTTTAGACAAACAGGTTTAACTTCAGTAAACTCTAAGTGTTTACAAGTAAGTATTGTTCAAACTTCTCTGGATCTTGGGTTGCAAGCCTTTTTCGCACATTCTTTTTTTGTAATATGCTTATAATAAGATATTGATTAAATTGCTATTGCTCTAACTACCTCTCCCTTCCTAGCCAGCGTGAATTGCATCATGAACTCTTTATTGCTTCGTAACAACTTACAACATACATATTGCTCAAAGAATTATCTAGTTAATATTTTCATAGTATCCAAGTGTAAGATACATGGACTTCCACAGACCATGTGTAACATATTAATAATATAAGTGTAAAATCTGGTGCGATTTATTTCTTCCTTTTGGCAATTTCAGAGTCAAGTTTTTAAACCTTCTTGCTATCAAAGCCACGTTTTCAGAAAGTGTGACATTTAGTTATGCAGCAGTAAAGACGTATGATTAGATTCTTCATAAATAAAGTAGCTTGGTATTTTCAAACAGCAAGCTTACGCTCTACTTTTCATCTTAAGATGACCATTTTTTGTGGTTTCATGCTTCTTCACATTCATTTTCTCAGAGATTTTATTGGAAATGAGCTTCATATTTTTAACATAGTAATTGGATATAATTTTTCTACAGAGGCCATGTTTTTCATGACATACACTGTACAAGAGAGCTGTATTTATACTTGTAGAAAAGGAATTAATGTTTTCCATATTTAAAAGGCAAAAACTGATAGCAACAATAAATATGATAATCTCATTTACATAAAACTCTGACAATGCGTTACTTACACTGGAAATGATATCTCCACAACCAAACAAAATGCATCTGAAGGTTGCCTTAATTATCCGCATTAAAAATAATTGAAAATATTGCGAGAAACCATCAAAGTAGATATTTCTAAGAAATACCACTGTGCTCCTCTGATAGAAGTCTGGCATCATCTCCTCTGTATCTTCCAGCAATAAGGTCTCCCCTTAGCTTTCTCTTCTCGAAGCTGAACAAGGCCCAGTTCTCTCAGCCTTGTACACCATGCTTTCCAGTCTGCTGACCATCTTGTTGGCCTTCTGCTGGTGTCACTCAGTATGTTGCTATCCTTCGTGTACTAAGGAGCCCAAACCTGGGCATAGCACTCCAGATGTGGGCTTAGAAGTGCCAAGCGGAGGGGAAGGTTCACTTTTCTGGTTATACTGCCTACGCTTTTAGTAATACATACAAGGATGTATACCTGCTGCACAGGCACAACTGCTGGCTCACGTTCGACTTGGCCACCAGGACCCTCGGGGCTTTTTTTGCAGAGCTGCTGGCCAGAAGTTGGCCCCCAGCCTGCCCTGCGTTGCTGCGTGGGGTGTTTCCACCCCAGACGCAAGGCCTTGCCCTTGCTTTTGTTGCACTCCATGAGCTTCTCTGGTCAGCCCGCTTCTTTGGCCTGTTCAGGTTCTTCCAACGGGCAGCCCTGCCATCCAATGTATTGACTGCCTCCTCCATTTCAGTGTCATCCACAGGCTTGCTGAGAGTGCTCACTGTCATCCAGGTTGTTAATGAAGACATTAAACTGCTGGCTGCCAGCTGGACTTTGCTCCACCAATCACAACTCTCTGAACCGTGGCAGTCCAGCCAATTTTCCAACCGCCTTTTAATCCACTTGTCCAGCCCGTCTCTCACCACTTTGGTGATAAGGAGACTATGGGAGACTGTGCCAAAGGCCTTACTAAAATGAAGATGCACAACACCTGCTGCCTTCCCCATGTCCACAGCTCCCAGTCACCCCACCACAGAGAGAAATGGGTTTGGTCAGGCGTGATCGGCTCAGACGAGAAATGGCATCTAATAAGATGCCCACAACTTTTCCAAGGACAGAGTGAAGCCTAACAAGCCTGTAGTTCCCTGAATTCTGCTTTCTGCTTGCCTTGAAGAGGAGTGTGACAGCAGCTGCCTTCAAGTCATTACAGACATTTCAAAAAGGGCAGGCAACAGCCTCACAGTGACATCCACCAGCNCTTCGTGGCCACCTCTGGACCAGCTCCAACAGGCCCATGTCCTTCTTATGAACACCTCTGGGGATGCGTCCCACCTGGGCCCATAGACTTGTGTACATCTAAGTAGGTTAAGTGATCCACCCCTTCTTCCTCTCCTGTGCGTGCTGCTTCATGCCCACAGACTCTTAGGGGGTTCAGGGATGCAAGAGGCTTGAGGAGAAGCCTTACCAGGGGAAAAAAGGTGTGGAGCACCTCACCTTTTTGCCCATCGTTTGTCACTAGGCCCCCTGCCCCCACAGACCAGTGGCAACAGCCTCCCTGGAGCCAGAGATGTTTTTTCAGCCTTAAACTGCATATTTTAAGAGAGGCAGCTTGTGGTTAGGTGTACATTGCGTATAAGGAGGGAGAAGTTTATGAGGTCCTGTGTGAGTCAGCCACTGCTGTCGGTGGTAAGAGCAGCCATGCTGAGGGAGGTTCTGGAGCAGAATTCAGCCGGGGTGAGAGGTGGGCCTTCAGCTTTCTCACTGGAAGGGTTTTAGGAAACGTTAATGGTTTCTAGACAGGTTAGCATTTTGTCATGGAGAGAGAAATAAAAGAGAGTTTAAAAAAGCCCAGCCTTGGAAAGGGAAAAGGGGGTGGGTTTTGGGGGGTTTTTGTGTGAGGTTTTTTTGTTGGTTTGGTTTTTCTGGGGGGGGGGGGGGGCATGGATAGCTTTTTAGTTTTTATTATTGAATTTATTTTATTTATCTACGAGCTTTGTGAGGGATGTTGGGTAGAAGCCCAGGCGTGTGCTTCTGGAAGATAAGAAAAATAAAGTGAAAAAGGAGACCAGAATAAACAGATAATTTTCTGACAGTCTTTTGATAGATATTCCTTATCTGGGATGCTATTATCATGGAAGTAGTAGAATTATAGGGCTGAACTGCTTTTCTTAGGGTCATTTTACATGTTAAGGGTGGTGTATTAAAGAGTAGAGAAGCCAAAGAAATTCCTATAAAAAAAAAATTAATCTAATACTTAAAATGAGATACAGATGTTAACGTAGTCTTCTCACCAGGGATAGCTGATATTTCTCATTATTTTTTTATGCCAAAGAGAATACTATCCCAAGGCCTTGTTAAGCAGAAAGCTGCGTGTGGAGGCGGGGAGGGAGAGGGGGGAAGGTAGACTTCAGTGCATTTGTTTTAGACGTATCTTATTGTGTCAAAGTTTCCTTATGCAGTGAACTATAATTTTGCTCATAATCCTGGCGTAGAAGTATACGGTACGTATTAAAGTTTGTGGAAAGTTGAAGTCCCTGATTTTCATCTTTATATTAAAGAAAGCAAATTAAGCTGATAGACCAGAGAGGACCAAGTCATGAGGGGGAAGAAGGGCAAAACTGAGCTAGAGTAGCAGAGAAGCTGAAAAAATACAGGACAAAGGCTTATCAGATAATTTGTTGCTGTGAATATGTTGTTCATTGATTTATACGAAACGTAGCCAGATGAATGCCCACATCCTTCACCAGTTTCTGTGGCAGGGTAAAGGAACACCAAACAACATGACACTCACTATTAAACTCAGTTTGTTAGGAGGATCAAGTAAGGGACAGGCTGCGTCAGGGAGGTCTTTGCACACGGGTGTACGTACGTGTGGTTAACTGAGACCTGCCTCTGCTGTCTCCTCGGTGAGCTGGCACAGCTGAACCTGGGGAAACGAGACGCTTGCTCCGAGTGGTGTCAGATCCGTCTGATTTTGTCTTCTGTGTTCTTTCCTTTAAGGAAAATACTTCCAGAAATCTGATGAATACACCTCTCTACTTAAAGAGCTTGACCCAGTAGTGTAATGTAGGTGTCCCAAAACGGGAGCATCCATTTTGAAAATCATTTGTATTTAAAAATATAACACCCAGCATTTTCTTTTTTAAACATACCGAAAGAATAGGAAAATCCATTCTGTGCTGGAAAAATACTGCAAGCTGTACAACTAAAGATATCGTTACTCAAAAGAAATCTTAACTGTGAAAGATCAGAAGAAATGGTGGGACAAATGAAGGTGGTGAGACCCAGGCCCAGGTTGCCCAGAGAAGCTGTGGCTGCCCCATCCCTGGAGGTGTTCAAGGCCAGGTTGGACGGGGCTTGGAGCAACCCGGTCTAGTGGGAGGTGTCCCTGCCCATGGCAGGGGGGTTGGAACTGGGTGATCTTTAAGGTCCCTTCCAACCCAAACCATTCTGTGATTCTAAATACATGTACAATTTCATAAAAGTTTAAAAATGAAACATAAACAGTTAACTACCTATCTCATGTTCTGTTAGCTTCTTTGTGTGGGGTAAGGAGTGTGTAGAAAGGGATAGAAAATTCCAAGACCAGTATTGGAATCTCAGGTGAGTGATACGTTAGAATGCAATGACTTTAGCTATTAAAACAAATTAATTACACAGAAAGTCATGCCTTCTCTTAGAAAAATCAGTACAAATTATCTAACTGCAAGGTTATCTCAACTAGAAACAAAGAACTGTCTTTGTTCAGGTCTTGATTTTGTGCAGAGGCTGTTGTCTGTATGATTTATAAAGCTAGAAGATATGCATGCGTGGAAAAAACAAATCTTTACATGATGTAAAGTAACAACATATCTGAGAACTAAAGGATGGTGAAATTTCAAAAGCTCAGAAAGGGGCTGACAGTAAGACCTGAAGAAATATCCAAAGAATTGTAGATAGTTCTCTTAACCGAATTTCCATGAGGGATCTTAAATTACCACACTGTTCCTTCAAAGCATCTATAAGAGTTAGTGAGAATGAACAGCTGACATAAATTTGTAGGGAACAAGTCAGAGCTACTCGGTCTCTTTAAAAAATATTGCAGCAAGCCTTAAGGGGTAGAAAAGATACGATATAACTGGAATTTAGTGAACTGCAGTTTTGATAATCTCACATGGCATTCTGTTAAGCAAGCTGGGGAACTGGGGTCTAGTTAAGACTGGTCTAAAGTTAGTATACAAGTTTTTTGGGGAAAAAAAATAAATAAAAAATAAAATTTATTAATTAACTCTATTAAAATAAACATGACTATTTGTTTCACGTACTCTATATACTACAGTTGTTTTACATGCTGAAAGGAAACCTGGTTGTGCTGTTTTGGAAGGCTGGACCAGTTCCCTCTGTGGTCATTATGTTTCTCCTCTCGGGCTACCAGTTGGCTGTTTTAGGTGTAACGATAACAGTTGTTTGATTCTATTTGCCAGCCTTGAGACTGAAGAACTCTGGACTCACTTGGGTACTACAGGATTAACAGAGGACGAACCTTAAACTTTTGTCTTCTATAATATAATAATTGCATATTGATGAATAATGGTGTGGACTTTGCAGGAAATTATTGCTCAATGTTCTTATTTTTTTATTTTTAATAATTTGGTTTATGTTATTTTCTATATTTATTTGTACTGACTTTCTACTGGTTATTTCCTAGGTGTATCTACAGAAAGACAGAAAATTAATCAGAGGAACAGAACACACTCTGGATTTTCTTCCGACGTGCAGACTACACTGATTGAAGTATTGAATCCACTTCCAGCGCTACCTTCCTGTAAGTAGGCTCAATGAGTGTGAAACACATTGTATAAAATTTTGTTGGGTTCCCGAGTAATTCAGTACTCTACAAGGAAAATCGCTAATTTAGTATTCTACCGGAGAAACACTGCTATGTATTTATGTGCGCACGTAAGAAAGAACAATGCGAAAACTTAAAGCATCCTCTGACAGATGTTCATTCCCCCACTGGCTTTTCTGAAATGCAGATCGAGAAAGGAAAATCAAGAGAGACAGAAACTATTAGTCAGTTTTCAGAAGTGGTAACTCTGTACAGCATGGGAGATGTAACGATGAAGTTACAAGGCAAGAAAAGCAAGAAATAGAGTTGCAACGTGAAGGGGCTATAGGAGTAGCTGTGTTTACTTTGTTCTTATCACCTTCACTCTATGTCACTAAGACTAACAACCTATCATAATCTCTGCCGGCTTTTAAATTAGCATTATTTGATAGCACAGCTTTACAACTTCAACACTAAGAAATGTAGGGTACGCTTATTGTCCATGATTACTCCTGGTTCTGTGCCTCACAGTTAATATCAAGGGTCGCAGAAAGATAATTCTGAGATGGTCGGAATGACAGTCTGAGAATCTGTTGTGATTAGTAAATATGGAATATATATAGATATAAACCTCCTTTTTGTTACAGTAATGAATGGATATTTTGAATTCACAAAGTATCCTGCTATATAAATTTGGGTCTTCAGTGATTTGTAACAGGTATTTGGGTTGGCATACTAGTTTTCTGCATTCAGAGTTTTAAATTTTACAGACAAAATAACATCATGGAAGTTTTGTGATTTATTAATTAAAAGAAAAAAGAAAAGAGAGAGAATGTTGTACTGGCTTATTTGATAGGCTGTCATTATATATGGTTGAAATGTGTAGACATGCAAATTCTCCTAGATGATAAAAATAGATAAGGGGATAATATACCTATATTCTCTAGAAGTTTGACTTGTTGAAATAATTGAAATTCAAACATTGATGTTAAATGGAATATTCACTGCCAAGGAACTAAAGTATGGGTCCAAAATTACAAAACAAGAATTTTTATTGTATTGAGCGTTCAACACTGTCAGGGTCAAACATATCAGTTTCTGAACTTTATTTTTTGTCATATCATAATAGATCTACATCTACTGCAAAGGCTTTTACACAACCAGTAGTATCATAAGCTGTTTTGCATGATTTTTTTGCCTAAAGTTAACTTTTTGCAGGGATCTAGGGATTGTAGCTTGCCATCTGTTGCTTACATCTCTGTACGTTTCTACTGCGTTGAATGGATAGCCCTTTCAGCCCGGCTTCACCATTTGGAAATAGGAAGTGATGCTTATGAGCTCAGGCAGCGCAAGGTTGCGTTAGCTCGTTTGTTTATGTCTGCACTCATTACACTTGAACCTTCTGGAAGGGGTGGCATTTTGGAGGGGAAAAAAAAAAAAAAGGTAAAAAGGGAAAGGTCTCAATGCTATATTTCTAAAACTTACATGGAAATGAGTGGCTGTGCGGAAGAGAGGGAGCCGTGTCCTGACTGATGGGCTACCGTGTAAGTTCAGGCTATATTGGGCAGAGGAGTAAAAAAAGTTATAGCTAGCTCTGTTACAGCAGAAACTTCATCCGGAGCTCAACACTTTCTTACATACTAAAAGCATTCAACTACAAGTTGTAAATTTGTCAGAAAGTGTCGTGTGCTTTCTCATGTTTCGTGAACATTCTCGTTTCCAATGGCTACGACGAGCGCTGTTTGCAAACTTTTTCAGCTTGGATAGTCAAAACCCGATGCCCCCAGCGGAACGCTGGTATTATTTATAAACACGTGGAGATGTAGCTGGAGGAACTGAACTCTGTATAATGCCTGAGTGCAGTCAAGTGAACGAAGCGTTTGCCTCTTGTTCTCAGCTTTCTGTTTGGTGTTCTAGGCATGTTTGTAATGCTTCAACATGCTTTTAATGGCAGAGCTGGTTTGCAGTGGTAACCATTTGTGTATGAAATAATTGAAGTTTGTACAATCAAGCGTAGTTCAATTTACCTGAACGTGTAAATTGGCTCACTTATGAGTCACTTGTGCATGACTGGTACAGCAGTCTTCCACATGATAAGTTGGGAAGTATGCAGTAATTGACATATAATATTGAAACAGATTGTCCGATATATTTATTTCCTTGACAAAAACTGATCGATTTTAATTTGTCGAACTTGGTACTGCTCTCTCATCGAAGTGAGAGTATACTTATTAAAGCAGCAGTGACTGTGAAGTCTAGTGTGTTAAAATTTGATAATTTCTTTTGTCGAAGAAACAGATCATGAGATTAACTCAAGAGTCCTTGTTAAATTTAAAGCGCAAGGTAGCGGGAACACAAAAAATGCTTTATGATGAGTTTTTGTCAATCTGTATAATTTTTCAGTTAGGCAGTCATAAATCAAGGAATATTGTATTTTTTGAGGCTCATTAAAGAGACATTATACATTAGAATAGTGAGGCAGTCAGCATAATGAAATGATGAATGCCTATAACTATCTGTATGTAAATGATGTGAGACAGATTTGCTGGTGCTACAGAGGAGAATAACAATCTATTTGACAGTTCCCTGTAGGTGCTACTTCGGGATACAAGTGACAGATGCTAAATGTAAACCTCTTCAACAGCAAGCACTTATTAGCACTCAGCGGGGAAAAAAAAGGCAATATAGAATAAGACAAATAGCAGATAATGCCATTTAAATAACTTTGGCAATAAAGCTTTGTAAGAACAATGTGTTAAAGTCTGGGAGGTTGGTTTTCTTGTTTGTTTGTTTTCCTTGACAAAGAATAGCTAGGTAAGAGAATATTTTGGAATTTGGAAAGCTGTAATTTGAAACATTTAAGACAATTCGCTCAATATTACGGGGATGTTTGATGGAAAATATATGTATGTGTCTTTTCATCAACAAACTTTTTAAAAAAAGTTATTTGGTAAATATTTATCAAATCATTATAATCTGTGATGACTATCAGTACTGTGTGTGTTTGCTGCTATTACTTGATTTTCCACACTAGTTTTAGTTGTTTCCTTTTTTTTTTCCCCCATGATAGAATGGAAAACTGTGGTCTTTCAGATCTATAACTTTAATGGAAAAAGGGCAGAAGTAGTTAAAGAAACCAGGTTAGCAACAGTGAATACTTTTTAGGACATCTTATGATTTTATTTCTAGGCCATTTGTCTCAGTCCTAGCCTGAGATGCTGCTCCTAGAAGTATAAAATATTAATCTACATGAGATTCACATTTCGATAATAATCTAACTCTTCAACAGAGATCAGCATTAAAATAGTTCAGGCGACTATCAAAAACACTTGATTTATTTCTTATCCTACTTTGTAGTAGATTAAGTTAGGGATTTATGTTTCTTTAAAGTATGAATCTCGGCACATGAATTGATTTTTCAAATTGTCAAAGCTTACTTTAAAGCTTTTTTTGGGTTTTTTTGAGATAGCCTCTCCTTAATTTTTTTTTTTTTCCCCTGTCTGCCAACCAAACTACTGATTGAAAGGGCAGAGATTAAGCCAACGCAGACAGTGATGCAATGTCTACTTGTTCAGATTCCGTATGGCCTTGATGTCTTTTAGCATTATGAAATCTGTGACGCTATTTGTGCTTTTTCTTTGTTGTCTTTTGTCAGCTGCTCAAGCTACCTTGTTTTGCTTGCACTAAATCTCTTCAGAATTTAGTGTTTCCCCGCACCACTGCAGGTTTGTAATCCCTTTTCATGGTGTTAAATTATCAGCCACATGTGCACTGTGTCTTACTTACTGGACATATTTATTGTTCCTCTGGCTCCTGCGCTTGCTAATTTGTTTCTTTATTGCTTTCCCTTGAGTTAGGGAATACTCACCCTCTGTCCCCTGAATTCTTAAAAGAATAACTAAAGTTCATTCCTATGTACTTTTTTTGCTATTAGTTCTCACTGGTGCAGTTCAAATCTAGATGATTTTCCTCACGTAGATCCTGATCTATGTTCATGTAGAACAGCTGAGCTTCAAGAATGTAGAACGTGAATATCATCTCAGTGGGGAAAGGAGAGTAAAGACAGATTTTATGAGAGAATTTAAGCAATAACCCGTGACCGTAACAGACTTCTCACATGGACAGACTTTGTTTGGAAGTAAGGAGGAGTTTGTAAGTCCAGGAAATGTATTTTGGTCCTGTTAACCTGCTCTCCTTAAATGATGACAGGGCTTAAAACTATTGCTGAATTTTATCTCCTTCTCTTTGCCACACAATAAAGTTGCAAACAAGAGATACTCGGTTACGTTAGATAGAAGAGCTTCCTCTGCGTGTACTGGCTCAACGTTTGCTCCCTTCCCTTCCATTCCTCTTCTGTTCTCAGCTCTCCTGTGTTGGATCCCTCTTACGTTAGATGCCACCAGGTTTTTTAGAAACTGCCTTGCCTCTCTGGTTGATCAGACCTCTGAAATGTTTGGAAGAAAGTGAAAACATCTAACATCTACCTTTCTGTGACAGATCAACAAAATTGGTCCATGTGCTATATTTTTCAAAAAAAAAAAAAAAAAAAACCCTCAAAAAATCAGGAACGTGTGTTCTATAGAAACTTCCTAAAAAATTATGTCTGTTTTGAACGTTCTTATACCTCAAACTGGAAGAACCAAACCAGCCTTTCTCATTCAAGCATTTAGAGCTTCCATGATGCCAAACACAGGAACTGAGATCAGAGATGACCGCATCCGAAGCAAAATTCTGTCTGTCCCTCTAAGGATGGTCGTGTATGATCCCATATTGTCCTATATGACGCTGTGTAAAACACTAGAAACAAGTCTTTTAGTGGTGTTTCTAGTGACTACATTTGTTTCATGAGTCGATGGTTATAAGTTATTCACCAATTCTAAGTATACGCTTCATACGCTTCATATATATATATCTAATTACAGACTTTTCAGACTATGTAAACATAGTGCCTAAATATACACTAAGTATACGCCGTATATGCATGCCTGTAAATATAGACTAAATATACACTATATAAATAAATATTTAATACATTTTTATTTTTAGGAAAACAACTACAGCTTAATAATTTACAATATAATGTAATTGCTTCCAGTACCTTGAAAAAATTGCTTTGAAATGACTCATCAAACTTCTTTGGCTAATCGGAAAGCATGTTGAAACATAAATGTTTCATTGCCTCATTACCTCTGTTTAGTGTAAATAATAAACTTAATATAATGACATCTAGGTAAACTGCTGGAGAATGATTTTTTTTTTTTTTTTCAAATATTGTAAGTCGAATCACCAAGGAAAAACCATACTAAAGAAAATGAAAATTAAAATACATATATATGGTAGGTTGAGAGTTTTACTGCGCTGTCATTGCATTTTAAGATCAATTTACTTCTTAGTTGTACTAGAGTACTTGAGTAATTATTAACTAAGCTTAACAATGGATACATTCAGCATTATTTCTTTATATATCAGTTCAATCTGACTGGTAATCTACAAATAGTTAGAATTATAATTACAAGTCTAATGCCTTTGTCAGTTATATTTACCTGAATTTATGACTTTATCAATTGTAAAAAAAAATTTACAATCTCTTGGATATTGTTTCTCTTTTACTTAAAGAAATCCCTTTGCGGAATGTAATAAGGAAGTGCTATGATGCTCATCCAACTATTTCAGCTATTTATGTTTTTAAGAGGTGGATAATATGTTTAAATGATATTGAATGACAGTTGTGTGAACTGAGTTCGCTGTGTAAATGTGCCAGGAGAGTATGAAATTAAAACATAAAACTACAACGTATAATATTTCATTAATGCCTATTTCAAGTAATCAAATAGTTAAAACAGTTTTAATTTGTGTTGTATTCTGATGGCAATATGTTTATACAAATAATATTTTGGGTTAACCAAACTGCTACAAAATAGAAGCTTGTGGATTTGTCAAACTTAAAAAGGAAAAGTCTTATGAGCCGATTCCAGGAGGCTTGGCCTGTCTTCAGATTTTACAGAAAACATTTAGCATTTTGCCTGTATAAGAGCTTTCTAACTGAACAAAAACCTCCATCTTCACAAGTGGTGTCAAAATGAGGAATAATTGTGCTTATCTGATAAAAAGGATGAGGGGAAGGGGAAGCATGTACTTAGGCAACCTGTTAAACCTGTTATCCAATGCAACCTGTTGTATTGGATCACTTCTGTTTATTTAATTGTTTGTATTAAATATTACTGCAATCCACAAATATGGATCTATGTATGGAACTGCTCATACATAGTGTCTGTGTTTGGGTTTTAAATTCTAGTTTTTAGATCAAACTGAAAAAAAAAAAAATAAAATTATACGTATTCAGCAGAAGATCCCAGTCATGCAGCGCTAGCCGGCTGAAAGGGACCTAAAGTGTACACATCGGTCTGGGAGAGAGTTCTCCTTGAAGAGAAAGCTGAAAACTGTTCTTCAGTCCTTCCAACATACAGGCATAATTTTACGGTAACAATGAAAGGGGACTCGTAAGGATTGGTCGTTTCACTGATGTTTGCAAAATTTGATAGCCCAGCAGCAGGAGCCGCTGTAAGTTGTCATTCTCTCCCATTTGTCAGTCTGTGCTTTATCTTTTTAACAAGCAGGACACAGTTTTAGAACTTCATTGCCAAGAGGTGCAAGTTAAGGCAAGACTGGAAAATATGGGTATGGAAATGAGTGGTAGTTTTATCTTATAACTTTTTGAGATTTCAGGAATACAGTGTATATTTAGTACTCTCAAAACAGTCCTGTGTTTTTCTGTTTTGAGATATAGAAGAATTTTTACCGTAGCGGCTTCTTGTGAAGACAAAATAGAAAGACAAAAAGATTTATGACTGGTATTGAAAACGCTGTGGACTGAGCAATTGGATTGCAACGTACTCTAGGTTTCCTCTTCAGCCGTTGTAAAATTTTGACATTCAAAACTGAGGCTGAAGGTGAAGGATTGTGGGGAAGACAAGAAGTAAAATTGTAACTAAATGTGAGGAACTGGTAGAAAAGAATAAACAATGGGGAAAATATGACTTTGGACACCATTGAAGAGGATGAGATGAAAGGATGTTTGCAAGGGAGAAAGATAATGAGAGAGAACTTTTATTCCATCTTAATTTTAGCAACTGCCCTAACCTGAGGCAAACTGTTTGACACTGCTAAGCAGAAGCAATTATCTGTTTTACTGAAGGGATTTCCACCTGAAAGGGATGGAAATTAGAAAATGAAAAGATGAAAAAAAACTGGTGTAGGAATACTGTACTAGAGAATATGTATTTAAAGTCTAGTAAATCCAGATGAGACACATCATTTGGTAGCAGTAGTAGCAAAATTAACATAAATATTATGTTTCTAAAAGTGTCTTCAAATATAAATATATATATATTTTTTTGTCCTTCTATATGTATCTGTATATACATCCATTTTTATAAATTGGTTATGTACACATCATTGGTAACTAAGTTTCATTACCTATATTCATTTTCTAGTGAACTTTCACTTCCAAAACTTTATTAAAGTTTTTCACTTCACAGTTGCATTTTATCATTATATCTGAGTGATAAATCTGCACTAGTCCTCTTGCCACGTAAGTGCTTGTGTGGTCGCCTAGAATACCTCACATTTTTCCCCTCTTATCTACTGCACCAGACAAAGCTAGGTTGAATAAATACCTAGTCTTTCAGGTTTTTTGAAATTAATTTGAGAGGTAGACAAGAAAAACAGAAAAAAAATAGCTCAGATTAAAATGAAAAATATAACCTTTTTAATTCTGAAATTAATAAAACCAGCCTGTTTCTGCTTGTTGCAACGTGGAAGAGTTCGCACAAAATCTTTTAAGAAAAGTAGTTTTAGATTGGCCAGCTTCTGGAGTGGGTATTTCACCTGATCTCCCTGATAGTCGTTTTTATTTTAGTAGACTTATTTCTATAGTAATTGACTGAAGAAAACAGGCTCCGCTTTTCTCTTTTGTCTGGGAAGGGAAGATTTGATTCTACATTTTCTGTAAGAGTAACTGTGAGGCTGCCCTTTTTTCTACAAAGGAGAGGGTAGTGAAAGTTTCCCCAAATCCTCTTTTTTTCTACTGTATGTATAAAACTTAATTTTTTAGTGGAGTACAAACACTAATTAAATATTGATTCTACTATTAGTTAGTGTCCATGTCATATATATCTCTAATTTCAGTATCTATCCATTTTTGAAAGTGAAGACAAAGACCTGGGAATGAAAAATCTCTGACACAACTTTCCTAGGATTGCCACTGTTTTAAAATTGAAGATTTGTTTCTGACTCTTTCTGGATTGTATCCTACTGGGGACAGAAGAACTGGTAGATTCTTTACCCTCTGCTGTGAAAAGCAAAACAAAACAGAATGAAAAACACAATCAGCGTCGTAAGTAATTTAAAAAAAAAAAAAAAAAAAGACAGGAAGAACCTAATTTCCTTTTAATCTCCTGAACTCTGCATCATACTTTTAAGTTCTTGAAAAATAACTTACCACTCTGGTGATGGTCTTCCAAGGACAACAATAATCCTAGATAAAATTTCTCTTTGTCAATGCAATTCTCTATCAGATCACTCTTATGTCATATTTTATTGTTGAGTTGATAATATATAAGTACTTGACCAGGCTGCTCAGACCCGCTGACTAGAAACTCTGAGCTGAATATTTCTAGCTATGACAAAGGTTCCTTAGTGTCTTCTCTGATTTCCTTACAGACAGGTTATAAACATTATTACTTTTTCGATTTTACAAGTTCATTTGTAGAGCTTGCTTTCCTAAACTCTCTTTTCTTTCTAAATATACTTACTTATAGGAAAACTAGTAGAGAAGAGAGATTTCTACCTTATGGCCAAAGAAATCTTGGATTAAATGGTCGGTAGAGGTATCTGTCAGAAATTGCTACTATTGACAGTCCACCTATAAAGATTCTAATGAAGAATTCAGTGTAATAAAAGTGTATGACAGCTCAAATGATATCTGTCACCTGGGTTCCACTAAAGACTTTACACCATCGAAAATCTGCAGGAGAGGAGGGAAAAGGCAGTTAATACGACTAACATTTTCATAACTGATTTTAAGAGCAAACTTATTTTTCAGCTGAGTTGGAAACATATTTTGTGTAAAAGAGGCAAGGTCGTAATAAGGAATAACTTGAAGTTTGTAGAGTAAACAAACATACAAAAGCTGCTAGGACAATGCAATTTTGTGGATGTTAAGGTTGAGAAGGCTGTGTTTTTTAACGTGGTCTAGGTTAAACACTAATATAAATATGAATTTCATACTGTATATATGCATGTACGCGCGTCCATATAGATTTAAAATTAAATTCTCCATGTTGAGACTTGTTTTGTGCGTAGGAAATAACACAATCTTGCAAGAAAATATTGGGGTAATGAGTTATATTACTGCGAACACAACAAACAAAACCCGGAATAATTTAAGCCCACAAGCTTTTGTATTTGTGTTGATTTCTTGAAGACAAAATTCAAAATTTTGAAAGTTAATTATTCAGAAACTCACATTAATAAAAAAAACTAGTTGCTTTTTGGGTGGGTTTTTTTCTGCTCATGTACCTATTATCTTCACGAAAGACCTAGCTTCAGTCCCAAAATCAGGTAGGGACATGGAAACTATGAATATTTGTGATTTTGTTTTGGATCATAAATGTTTTGTATAAACTCCTTTGATATCTCTGGCTCTGTACCTCGTTTCAAGGAATTTTTTTTTCAGTTGTTAGAAGCAAGATAGGAGCTGTCATCGTATGTTAATGCTAAGGTATTTAATAAAGAGACTAAGTACTTTTTTTGCATAGTCCTGTACGTCTCACTAGAAGGGTAATTATTGTTTTCTTACCACTTTCTGGCGATCTCAGTAAGGATAAACATATGCACACACATATATATATAACACAGAGACATGATAGTACGTGTATGAACACACATACATACAGACACTATTTCAGTTTTGGTTTTCGTTTAGAAGGTAAACAAAACATGAATGCAAAAACAATATTACATCTCCAGCTGATAATGCCATAATTGGTGGAATCAGGTTTTTTTTTTTCTTGTATTCGTTTTGTTTAGTTTGTATTTTACTGCAATCTTTGTCACATCTATTTAAATTCTAATTCTGGTTTCATTTGGACCCATTCACTTGAAAGTGTAAATCACACTGATGTATATGTCCTTGTTTACATAACAAAGTATATATAGTACAGTTTCTTAGAATTCAGTTGGACTCTTCTCTTGAGCAATAATCAGAGATATACAACATATATCACATATTGGCTCGTTATGAGAGATACTACTACAGCTTCTCTGTACATTTGCCTTAGCACACCCATAAAGTTTTTATAAATTCTGTTAATTTACAATGGTGTGATTTAAGAGTCAGATCTATGTCACTCTTATCGCTCTCCCTTGATCATTACACTTGAAAAACTGCTCTTGGTGAAGTCCCTGCCAAAATTAACTATTTATAGACAGTGCTTTCTTAGTTCTTCAAAACTACTCCTTTTCTGTTCTCTTTCTCTGGCACTTTGTGATATTTTCAGTAGTTTTGAAAGATTTAAATTTCTCAAGTATTAAATTACTAAAATGCCTCTAAATTCTACATGTCTCAAATTGTAACAGAAAACTTCAAGCAAATGCAAAATCTGTGAACAGTTATCGTATTTATTTAAATATAAAAAATTCACTGTAGTTGGCACTGCAAAATTCCTCTGCTACTGCTGCCCTACTGGGATGTAGTACATCACTTGCTTTTCTGCTTGATGATTGTCTGGGCAGGAGAATGGACCAGATTAATTACTAAGATTCCCTCCAGACCTATTTTCTATGGTTCATTTTCACGGTCTTTTCAAGCAAGAACATAACCATTAAGTTTTAGATTTTTGCAACTAAGTGGTACTTTCTAACTATAAAAAATGGTTGAATTTAATACAGATGGATCAAGCATTTGCATTTTATTAGGGAATAAATGCTGCTGTAGTGAAATTTGCTTTGTACGATATATATTGTTACACATATTATATTAGCCAAATCAAAAATAACAAGTACTTTAGGTCCTATTAAACCTGTTAGGAACAGGATTGGAATTTTTGTCCTAATCAATGATTTGGAAATATCAGTAAACTGAAAGGTAATAGCATTAGAATATTTGTGAGGGGTAAGCAGATGGTAAGATGGTACTGGCAGCGATTATTTTTGTGGTTTATCAATTGTATTCAAACACCACTTACTCAAAAATTTGAAATTTTCAATTGTTTCTTTCCCTTTGAGATTTAATTGTTTTTTATAATAACAACTGTTATTATTTATTCAATTGTCAGCATTAATTATTAATCTGGTAATATATAGGTGCAACTTTTCAAAGTAGGTTACTGGAAGGGCGGTATATAATTTCAATTTACGCATAAGGTATTTCTAGTCTTTTAATGTATTTGAGAGATTTCACACTTTTTTCTTCCTTGCATTTTGAAAACACAACCTCATCCACACTCGGAACTACTCTATTCACAATGTTAGCGGAACTAATCGTAAAATCCAGTCTCTGTGGTTGTAACCCTTAAAAAAATTCGGGGCAAGAGGTGGTTATCGGCCATTTACAGTGGTTCCTTTTTGATGTATTTACAAATCAACTCTGTTCCAAAATGTGTTCTTATAATACAGTGATTGTATAATTCATTTTCATGACATCTTAAGGATTTAGATCCATAAAAAAAAAACAAAAACAAAAACAAAAACCCACGGTGTGTGTGGAATCAAGGTTTTAATAATTAATCACCAGGTAGGATATTTTAGTAAACAAAACCAAAAACATGATAATGGTAGTTGTTGACCTACTGGGTTTTTTTTGTTTACTTGCAGATCATAGGAGTAAAATCGAATTGTATTGACCAGATACACATTTTTACTTTTTCATGAGCTAAATGTTCAAGTTTGTTTTCATTTTTGAGCTCTTCAAATGTTTCTTTTCTATTCTCTTCCTAAAATTGAATTTTCATTGAAAGAAGAGTTTAAATAAAAAAGAAATCTTGCTTTAAATTTTGCAAATAAATATTTTATTACTAGAAATAAGATTTTTAGGTTTTTTGGGAGAGAGGGACTAAATGAATCAGACTGGGAGTATTAGCACAATTTTTTAAAATAATTTTTTTCTTCATGCTTCTGTAACACTAACCTTGATGACCAAGTGGACTGCAATATGTTATGCTTTCTACCCTGTCAGGATTAAACCATGGAGCCTACTTTTTGGAGAGAATTAAAAGTATCTCAAGAATTAGACATCTCAAGAATTAAGCCGGGAAAAAAAAAATAAATATTTGGTATAGACCAAGAAGCTTACCCTTTTCAAGCACTTCCCTGACAAGCATCTATGTTGAAAATTTGGAATTTTCATATTTTTACAAGCAACATCCATTAAAATGTTCCTGTTTAGGATATTAGTCATTGAAGTGATGATGCAACTTAACTTGGTAGAACCAGCAGTATTTAGAAGAGTGAGTAGTTAAAACAAGTCTTAACTACTGCCGTTTCATTACAAATAATCCACACATTTCTAATTTCAAAATTAGGATCATCATGATAATTTTGGACCTATATGACGTTGATACTGAAGCTGGCATTACCTACCACCTGCAGGAAAAGTTGTTAACAGCGGTAGTATTTATAGCCTTCCTTGCAACTGGTATTTTATTTTATGGCATGGTACGTATGAGTCAAGTTCTGGGACCTACCCATGATGACTCCCAATAGAGCAAATAAGGGACAACCAAATAAAGTGCATTACCCGCCCTGAGAAATTCAACAGACCTTTTTAAACCCTGCCCATCTTCTAAAGGGAGCTCCTGTTGCCTGAGTGCTCAGGCTCCATTTTCTGGTTGAAACACATCCCATATTTCCATGGGTGTGTATAAGATTAGGTTACTGACTCTTTAGGAAACTTCTTCCAGCACGATGGAGCCTTGTGGTCTTCTCATAGCATGCCTGAGGAGGAAACGCGGGTTTAATGACAAGCAATCGCATCTCCAGGCTGTTCTTCATTATCTGTCACTTCCTTGTCACTTCACGTTAAATGATGACAGTTTAGGTGCAGTGCTGTTATTTTGTTTCTGAAGGAGTTTCTTGGAGAGCGCGTGTGATATTGGAATAATCAAAGAAATATACTGCAGCACCTTTTTTCTAAGAGATGGAGGGATTTTCATGTGAGGTGACCCAGTCTTCGATACCATGTTAGATCAAAATATGTCATTCTTTTGATCTTTAAGATGAAAAAATGGAATCTTGTTTTGAACTTATTATGTATTTATCTAATATCTTAAGTAAACATTGGTTATGCTTATATTCACAAGCTGATAGTTCTGAGAAGAGAAATAAAATGTGAGATGTTTATAACTATTTTTATTTATCCTATTTGAAGTTAAATGAGAGGCAAAAGAGCAGAATCTTAACGCCTTAAAACTGCTCCTACTATTCTGTGTATACCATTTTAATCATGGAAAGCACATTATCATGTCATATGATTTGTACGTGTGTATGCAATTTGTATAATTGGATGTGCCCACCGGTTTTTCACAGGCAGGATTAGAAATACGATTTTAAAGGCTAGACACTGCTCCTTAAAAAGCAGAACCGCGGTTGACCTGACTGTGTGTAACTAACTAGGAGATTAGCTGGTGAAGGATCTTTCAGATACGGTGGCTGGCCTACATCCATCTTCGCTTTACCTCTCTCGCTTGGTCGGAGGGGTCTAACTCTCGTCTTGTCTCTAAAGAAGTTGTGTATATGTTTCTTCTTTTTCTTGCATCTGTAAGTTTTAGTATAAATACAGGTTTGCATGTGTATTTTACTGGGATAATACAGCTTTGTTTCTTCCAGCGCTATGAATTTGTGATTTAAAGTATAACTAAATATAAGCTAATGTAACCTAATGCTGCATCATGATGTTATTGAATAAGTAGCACGTCTGACTAAGATAGGACCAAATGTTACTCCAATTGGAATCTAACTGGAATAATAATTGTTGTAATGTGGTGGCTTACGAAGTGAGAAGTAAAATTCCTCTTGTTGACCATCAGCCCTTTCGTGAGAGGTACAAGGATCATATTAGCTAGAGAAAATATATGGTGCCTCTCAGTTCGTGCTTCTAGGGTTATTTCTGCACCCTGCTCGCACAACAGTCACACACATTGATGCGTAAAAAATAAATTTCTTTTTTTTTTTTTCTTTTGGTAACTATCAGTACTTCAAGTATGGAAGGATTTAAAAAAAAAAAATAAAAATAAAAAACATCCCAGTAGCAGTGTTAGACTTGTGTCTTGAAAAAGCACCCTTCCGATCACGCTAACATGCTCAATCTGCTTCCAAGAGAAACGGGAATTCAAAACTGTAATAAGTTCTGGGTTGTGTAGCTAACGTGTATGTATTTGGTATACTTCAGCACATTGTCATGTTTCATTTTATTTTTTGCTTATATCTTTTTATTTTGTCATATTTCATCACGACTTGTAGTTTTCAGTGAAAATATGTCACCGTAGAAAACAGCAGTTCAGTTGCAGGGTTGACTCAACAGTTATTGACTATCAAATAAAAGATGTATTTTTTTCTTTAACTGAACACAATCATTGAACAGTAGACTGATATCAGAAAAATTAGGAAAGTTTGTTTTATCCTAGTAAGTTTTCTTAGTAATTGGAAAACTATCTTCTGCTTGACGCGGCCCACTTGCACAGAACAGTTATTATGTAAGTGACTGAAAGAACTATGTATAGAATCTGAATCCTTTGATTTTTAAGCAGGTAAAAATTGCAAGTTTTTTTCCTCATAGTGTCATCTATACTACACCTTAAATACTGATATATAGATACGTAGATTTATATATTCTAATACAGTCAGATATATTAAATTTTTGATTTGTATCTCCAATTCTGTAATCTTTCCAACATTTTATTTTATTAGTATTCCAAAAAACCCTATGACTTACAGCTATAGTAGGGAATACCTTCCTTTTATACTTGAACTTCTTCAATAACATTGATGCACTTCCCATTAAAAAAAAAAAAAAAAGAAAGAGAGGAGGAGGATTAGTGTCTTTGCTATGTTAACGCTTAGCTCTTCTTTTTGCTAACGCCTTCCTTCACATGTTCTAGTGGCTATACTCAGAGTCATGCTTTTGGGCTCACATGCCATAAAAATTTCCGTGCATCTTCTTGCCGGCAGTGAGAAGCTTGCTGGCAGCGTTCAGGTTCTGGTTGTACACCTGCTGCCAGCAGTATTTGCCTCTGGACGTGGCCGTCTGCGACGTTGGTTATGGTATGACCAAGAGTTACGAGGTCCGAATAGTAACCGCCCCCACCAACCCTGTAGCCATCAAGCTTTCCTGCTCGTTCTCGGGAAGAATGTACGCTTCCCCCTGATGTTTAGAGGGGTTTATATTTCATGGTTCAGCACATAGCAGTTACTCTTCGACTGTTTCGGCACCGCCACCCGTCTTGGGATTCAGACTGCAATTCGATCCCTACTTTGTCAGTCCGAGAATGTGTTTCTAATGCACCCTTAGTTAGCCCAGTGAGCTATATCCAGAAGATAGCTGGATGAAATTCAAGAAATACAGAGAGGCCAGCAAAAACATCCACCACTGCAGTGCTATTTTAAGAGAGTTTGTTTAGTTGGGCATGAATTGTAGTGTCAGGAGAGTAAATTACCCTGATTTTTTTTCTTTGTGCCGCAAACTATACTGCTCGCTGTATTCAAGTTTAAAGGTAGCCGAGACGTCTCCGTACTATGTATGGAGTATATATACGCACACATGCTGTTTAGTTACCTGAAATAATTATAAAATAGAAGGGTTCGCAGTGCGGTTTTACTGTAGTGCCATGAAAGTTGTTCAGAGATGATACTGTGCAAAATTTTAATAAACTGCTGTCTGGAGCAGAAAATATTACGGATACACTAAATATGTGTATTCTGTACTTTGGTAGGATAACAATGCTGCGTGGTGAACATTGCAGAATATTAAAACAACTGTTACTTAGACAATATAGAAATATAAATGTTGTTATTATATATTTATCGGTTCCACAAAAAGAAAAGTTTTCTAGTACATTCAAATGTCTTACTAGTAATCCAAAAACATCCAGGAGACAATAATAGATGCTAGAAGAAAAACCCCAAACATAAAAGGAGATAGAAAGGTCCTGAGACAGTTTACAGATTACATTGATTTACATACAAAGCAAACCTGAAATTTGCTTAATTGTTCAGATTTTTGCCTGTAGTTATTCCAATTCAGTAAAAATTCCTTTTGCCTTGGTTTTTTTTACCAGAACTATGCTGTATTTTGTGATGATTAATGATGTTCTGATTTAAAAGTAATTTTAAAGAACAGACAAATCCTCTAGCTCCAAGGATAAATGACAAATAATAATAATAATAATAATAATGATGAGGTAATTCAAAGCCCAGCCAGAGAATAATGTGTTGCCAGAAATTTTTAAAATATGTATCCATCATCCTCAAGTATTAATGTGAACCAATCTATTTGAAATATCAGTGCATATTTATATTTGGTCTTAATTTTCTGAGGTTTGCTATATCTCGCAATATTTTAGTAGTATTCTAGGGTACTTTTAGCTGGGCTAAGCCAAGTAACTAAAGCAACACATCTCCTTATGTCATTCTATGTTTTTTTCTAAATACCAAGTTCTAGCCAAATACTTGCTTTTGTCACATAGAAGCATGGTACATTTAGCTATCATCTTTCTCAATTAGAAATACTTATAGAATCATAGAAGCATAGAATAGTTTGGGTTGGTAGGGACCTTTAAAGGTCATTTAGCCCAGCGCCCCTTGCTGAGTCACAGAATCACAGGATGGCTGAAGTTGGCAGGGACCTCTGGAGGTCTTCTGGTCCAACCCCGCTCCTCAAGCAGAGCCCCCTAGAGCCAGTGTCCAGATGGCTTTTGAATATCTCCAAGGATGGAGACTCCATAACCTCTCTGGGCAGCTTGTGCCAGTGCTTGATCACCCTCAGAGTGTAGAAGTGTTTCCTGATGTTCAGCGGGAATCTCCTGTGGTTCACTCTGCCCATTGCCTCTTGTCCTGTCACGGAGAGCCACTGAAAAGAGCCTGGCTCTGTCCTCTTTGTACCCTCTCTTCAGACATTTGTATATGTTGAGTCTTCTGATCTTGCCTTTGCATTGTGCGATGCTATGTATTCTACAATATACTGTCAAATTTCGTAAAGAATTTTCTGGACAGAAAGAACATGGGAAAGCTGAAACTGAGTTTAATATTGAATTGTTCTCAACTTTGTTACAAATGCTTTCTTGGCTTTTTTATGTGTTTCTGATGTTTTTGCTCATGATATTAAAATGGTGGAGTTTGTGCTCAAATAATTAAAGATAAGTATTAATTTTCTGAGTATAATTAGTCACATCAGGCTTCTAAATCACTCATATACTGCTGAAAGACTAAGGCTCTCTTGGTTTTACATACTTGCTAAAATATATAGGAAATGCATTTGAATTTAAAAGAAGTTTGGCTGATAATTCATTTCTAAATCTATTTGAAAGCTATCAAGGCAATTTAATTTTCTCATAACAATACATTTAAATTCAGTCTATGAATCAGGTGTTGTTTATGGTTCTGTTATTCAGGATTTTCATTATCTCTTTATCACGGTGGTTCAAGTATTTCGATGCTTCAGAGACTACTTGAAATTCTAATCTTACTGCAGTCCTTTCAGACATATGTTAAGGTCAAAATTCCATCCAAGCCAAGGTGATTGATCAGGCTTGTATGCTAAATAGATACCATATGACAATGAAGTAACTGGCATCATAATCAGTTGCACTTGATTACCTAGTCTTGATGGCCATCCTCAATTTACAGCTGAGCAGAACACCAACCAGAGGGAAAGGTGTAGCCTGAGCTCATGAGCTTTGGGTTACAGCAAACAGGACAACTTATGTGCTGTTATAACCCTTCAAAAATACGTGACCCCAGAATTTTTACCTGGCTTTTAAGGAAGCGGGGTTTAACAAACACTTTTCCTATTCCATCTAGCAATTTTTGAACCTGTTGAACCACATGTCACAGCAAAACAGAAGTCTTAAATTTGTTATGTTGCTGTAGGTTTCAAAAAGTTAATGGCTGTGTAGAAAGATTGACCAGACATCTAGATCTGACATCCACACCACCTACAGTCCAGTTTGGCCTCAGACCAGCTTGGGATGAATAACTGGGTAGCACTTGGAATGCATTTAGTGCCCTTCTCCAGCACACATCCTGGTTTAATTTCATCCTAAGGGATTTACACGCACCAAGACTTTTCTGTAAATGAAACCGAAGTTGAAGAAGTAGGTATGATCAAGAGATGAGCTCCAAAAATACACTCCTGATCAAAATTAAAATGCCAGTGTGGATGCATGTTAAATATGCTAGATACCTGTGAGGCAATGTATTGGTGTGCATGAGAAATTGAGGGCTGGGAGGATATGGAGATACGAGTCATAAGCAATAACTGGCAGATTCTGGGGTAACAAGCAGATATGGAGGACCTCTGATCTTGTGCACAAGCTGAAGGAAAGAAGAATATTACGATACATGGGAAGGGTGCTTGGAACACAGGAATTCGTAAAGGAAATGAGGAGGAACTTCTTTCCTTTGAGGGTGGCAGAGCACTGGAACAGGCTGCCCAGAGAGGTGGTGGAGTCTCCGACTCTGGAGACATTCCAAACCTGCCTGGACGCCATTCTGTGCAACCTGCTGTAGGTGATCCTGCTCTGGCAGGGCGGTCGGACTAGGTGATCTCCAGAGGCCCCTTCCAACCTCTACGATTCTGTGAAACTATATATAGGGCCATCTCTTCCTCAAAGAGTTTGTAGTAACATTTTCCTTTATACTTTTTCAGTTGTAGGCAACTTCCCTTAAGTTACCTGTTTTCACTTAGTTTTTCCAAGCTGGTCTTTGCCCAGTTTCAGTCACGCTCACTTCCTGCTGTCCTGAATGTCCCAGATTTTATTCTTTATACATCTTCATTCTGTCTGTCAGTGTTTTGTCTGTTATCGTCAGACGGATTCCTCAATCTCCTTACTATTGTGAAGAAGATAAAACTTGGATGTGGCCTTTCTTTCTTGTCAGTGAACGCTCTGTGGCAACTGCACAATGCAGAAGAAGCAGTAGCTGCAAAAGTTCTTTCCTGTTTTTAGTTACCGACAGTGCTGAAAAACTTGCTCATTTTATTTTGGAAAGTACTGATGAAACTGAACTGTCTGTATTCTCATTAATTCTCCCTGTAACATACAATAAATCCAAGTTGTCTTAGCTAAGACCGTGTAAGAAAGAAAGGGAAAAAAAAAAATCATCTTTTTAAAAAAATAAATAGATGTTTCCTGATGTTAATTTCTTGTGTATGTTCAAATTCCACTTATATTTATATTAATTGTATATTGCTTCAGTTTTCAGGCATTCCAAGGCAATGTCAAACAGTAGCGTTAGGAAAGTAGCAAATTCATTATATTTTCCTTTAAGTCTGAAAATTATAATTGTTCCAAATCATTTGACTTGTCTGTCATGCTTTTCTTGACTCTAAATACGCAAGCGTGTCCTGGCTTAAGAACTTTATCACCTGTTTATGTAGATTCCTACCTATGTTTGTTTAGAAATAGAGGTATAAATGAGCACATATACTATCAGGTTTTGTGCAAGAAATAATTTCTAAAACACCTTTTAAGTTCTTCAGATAAAGCCTGTGACTTTCTGAACCTATAACTTTCTTGTCTTTGTGGGTTTACTGGTTACAACGTGGAGGCATAACGTTGTGGATGTGTTGGTCGCAGTGAATATCCCCACTGAGTTAAAGAACAAGTTTTAGGGTACGTGAATACTAGGTGAATGCTTCATATTTCCCCAATATTGAATTATTGTCAAGATCCAATAACACAGTCATGTTCTTATGCAGGCACGGTAACTTATATAACTTATTGTATCATGTCACATCACAAGATTTTTTTTTTTTTTTTAAACCAATGTGATTTGCTTTCCTTTTTCTTTCCCATAAGGGTTGTGAGTAGTTTTGCAAACACATTCAACACAGATTTGCCTGTTTATTTTATTCATGCAAGTGTGTTTCCATGGAGACAACGCTGGGGTTCACTTTCGCTGCAGTTGTAGACAGTCATTTATCTGTAGATCCAAACCACAAATCAACTTTTCTGCGCGTTGTGACAGTCTGAAGGCAATTAGTTCACAGACTATATCCAAAGTTCTTTTCCATGTTTACATTTACACACACAGGCATAGTGTACTTCTTGAAGAACAGCACAAACCCACTGTTTACTACTTATGGATTTAGACGTACGATTTGGGTGCGGTTACAGATGTATCAACAGTAAGGAATGTGGGAGTATTTCTGGTGCGTAGTGCTGATGCCGTGTCGGTAGAGAGACCCAAGGGCATACCATTTTCTTTCAATTCCTTGCTCCTTCCCTGACATCACTGCCGCACTCTCAGCTGTGGACCAATATTGTGAAGTTTGCTGCGGAGATTTGTACGTACATAGCTTAAGATTTTCAGCACAGAGAGTAACTCGTGGCCCTCAGGGCAAAGTGGTGGAAAAGTGACCCGTGCTGTTCAGTCTTCTCAAGAACGCATCCACCGTATCCGATTGCCCTGGAGTTTATCAATATCGCGTTTTAGAGCGTGCTGCTGACAATATGTATTGCTCGACAAAAGCCACGTGGAGGGCGGTTGAGGATATAAAGCTTGCTGAAGTAATATTGGTGTTAGAAATGGGTGCCTACTGACCTGCTCAGTAAAAATGACCTGACGTGCACCCTCCTATAGCTCAGGTTAGGAAATAAGACTCTTGCGCGTCCAGTGCGCTTCTGTAAACTCCACGGAGGGATTTATGCCCCCTCTTTTGTCAGAACATTTGAATATAGTTACAACTTTTTGACTAAGTAATTTTTTATAAGTATTGACTATTCAGTTAAGTATACTTAAATTAATCGAACTGTGGCTGTAGTTTTGATTGAACTAGAAAAATTTCAGTAAAAAAAAATTGAGTAAAATTAAACATGAAAAGACCAAACACAGAACTGTAAAAGCTCGAGGAACTCATCTGTTTGCAATTTCTTTCTTTCAATTTAGTTGAAATTCAGCAGAGATTAAAAAGTGATCTCTAGCAAAAGCCAGGGAGATAACCTGAGCAATCACACTCTCAAACTTCCCTAAGAAATACCGAGTCAAAAAAAAGAAAAACTATTTTTGTTAGACTTATTAACAAATATTTTGGAAAATTAAGATATTTACCAAAACGAGTGTAATAGAAACCTAGATAGTAAATGAAACATCACAAAATGGAAAACAAAGAATTAATAAGGTGAAAGTTGGCTATGTGATTGTTTCTTACCACAGTTATTGAATCTAAGTATATTCTAGTTGGCTTTCTAGAACAACTCTTTGACGGTCGGATTTTAATGAAATTCCTGTTTACTACTCAGGAGCAATTAAAGGGTTGGGGTTTTTTTCACTTATGAGTTCTCTAACCCACTGGTCCGTGATTATTTTCAAGAATGTAGTGTCCAAACACTCTGGAGGACTGTGTTATACATTATAGAAAGAAAGCATGAAGTTCTAGGAAAATAATTTTATTAGCTTGCAATGTTTAAAAATAAAATTTGCATGTGTGTAGTAATAAATAAGAAGCTGCAAAGCCGAACTGATTGATTTATGCTTACATTTTCTTTTTCTGATTTTCTGAATGTATTATTTTGTGAAAGTTACGCTCGTGCTACCTTGTACCACAAATAAAATACTGTATTTTGGTTTTCTTAAGCTTTCCCCAGTAAGCTTAGTTTGCAGATGTTGTCAGCTTCATCTATTAGTTTTTAGGCGCTTTATAACCAAGATGTCCTGGGTTATCTTTCTCTCCAACTTAAATGCTGAAAAGAAACTAGAGGGGTTTTGCAATCCATCTGTCTGTATAATTATACTATGATTTAAATTGCTTGGTAATAACAGTATTAGTAGTCTGCGTTCCTTGAGGCACTGATGTAAAGCACAACCTGTCTTACTTGTGTAAAAATGGCCATATGTCATCATAATACATATCACATTTTCCTTATAGTCTTTGGGAAATTGTTTTGAAGAAAGTAGAGATATTTGTGTTGCTTATTTTGTAAGGTTTAAGTGAATGTTCGATATAGAATACAAAGTATTTTAATCCATTTTCAGATATTTGCTGTTTCTCTTAAAGTGTAATAATTAAATTCCATGCTTGATGGTTACAATTTTTCACTTTCTTTTCTTGCTAATTCTCTCTAGACTGACAATAATCTTTGCACTTGTTAAAATGCGATGTGAAATATATTTCGGTACAAAATTAGAGGAACAAAACCTTTTATTCATTAATATATTTGAGTTTTGCATTGTGCTACTAGAATTACTTTTTAAAAAAGTAATTGGACTGAGCTATTCATAAAGGTGATTTCTGCCTTATTTTAACTCTATGATGAAGATGAAAGTGTGAGAGCTGAAGAGTATGGTCCTTGTTCTGTCATTAAAGCCTGAAGATGGAAAAGTATGAGGTTATTCTAGACCAGTCTAGATGGGGCAAAACCAGGTCACAGTTTGCTAAACACCATGTCGTGGGAGCCCTGACTAGGAAAGATAGTTGAGTAAGGCTAAGTTGCAAATATATTCAAAACAGGACTGTAAGCTTACCTTGTATCATGATTTTTTCCAACTCATGTGCAGGATCTTAACAGAACTACAAAGAATTTATCACCTTTCTAACAGTTCTAAATAATTATACAGCTTACACTAGAAGGCACTTACAAGCGTTGAGATTTTTTTTAATTGGTTACTATAATTTACAGAACAAATAACTGCTCTGTAGTTATCACTTTTGCTAAAGAAAACCCCCTTTTTTGTTGGAATTAGTATACAAACTTTGTTTCTTCCACTAAAAGTCAATAATTTCTTAGGCTTTATTAGAAGAAATACACATTATGGCATAAGGGAAGAGTGTTTCATATTTCCAAATACGTATATTTAAAATAAAAAGGAATTTGGGAAGTGCAATATGACACTGAAAGGCTATAGATCCAATGGATTCTTTCTAATTGGTCAGATCCTAAACCTTCAGATTCCTACATTCAGTTTTGTGGAATACAAGGATATATCAAATATATTGTATATTGCAATATATCAAATCAGTCCAAATACTGAGGCCAAGTTGACAAGATAAATTATAAATGGTTAATACTCTTAAGAATTTTCTTTCTTGGTATTCTTTCTCATGAGGTTCATAATGAAGCTAAATAATGAAACATTTTTTACTATTCCTGGAGTTTGACTGTACTAGATCGCTAAAGTGTCTTAAAGGTAAATGCTACAGTATAAAAACAGACTAGTATACGAGATTAAGGGAGCTGATGGGAGTGTTGCGAATGCTACGGCTGGTGACTAGGAGAAGAGTCTAGTGGTAGACACCGTATTGTCCTCTTTTCATTTTCTGTGCCGTCTTCACATGAGCCAAAAGAGGAAGGTAAGATCTCACTGTCCCCAAGCCACACTGAGACTCTCTTCTCTATTGAATTACACCTTACCATTCTTTTTCATATGTTTAAAGAAACCCAAAACACCGTGATTTTTTCTTAATGACACTTTTTTAGCTAGGTATATATTTTTAGCAAGGCTTCTTTATGGATTGTCCTTAAGAGTTTTCCAGTTCTTGATGAATATACTTAGCAAAATCTGTGCACTACTTTTGCCATTTAATACAGTCAGTTCCACAAGAATATATTTTTTTTTCCAATTAAGTGCTTATAGGGGAAAAAACCCTCACTTAACAGTGAAGACGTAGGCATAGTACTGTCAAGAATTTCGGAATGCGGTTTTAAGATACTAAGTTTTGAGCAATGTACTGCAAGGCTAGAACAGACTGAACTCCTTATGCACATTCAAGACATTTCTTCAAGAATATTGAACACTGAGTAGGAGATCAAATGTATCTCAAAGTGTCTCATTACAATTCTTAAACAGATGTCTCATTTAGTCTGGTCACTTTTAATGAGTGGATGCGGAAGGGTTTTAAAAAATTCCCTGCATGGATGCACTGTTACTACCGGACCAAGCGAGATGGAACTCCAAATTTGTTTGCTGGAAGTATGTTGTATTTTCATCACAAAACCAAACGCACGCTATGAAGATAATGCCTAGTGACAGTTCATCTTGACATTCCTTGCAGATGTCAAAGAGGTGGAAGCTAGATAAGTGAGGGAGAAGAGAGTGAAAAATCAGTGATCAAGCTTTTTTGTACCTGAGCTGCTGGGGCATCAGAGTGGATGTTGCACCTGTGGCAACAAAGTGACTATTATGACCTGACGTGTCATTGAAAAAAATTTACTGAATCTCACTGAAAGTCATTTACTGACTCTCGTTTGCTATATGAATTTTGGAAATGCGTATGTATCCCACGGGTACATATTGTAGCAAAAGGTTAAAACGGGAAAAATGGTTGATTTTTGGTGACTTTTTTTTTGAAAAATTATTCATGTAGGTTTTTGGGGAAGTAGGGTAAGGTATTGTTTTGAGGTTGGGGCAAACTTCATTTTTCTGACAGGGATAGCAAATCATGATTCACTGACTAAGTGACATAATTCCAGAGAGCTCTGTTGTCTGCTTTTCTGGCCATCGTGAATCTATAGGACTGCTGCTCACCTGGGAACAGCCAGGGCTTTGAAAATAACAGGAAAGTGGCTTTTCTATATCATGGATGTTGTTATTTAGCAGTATGGAAAAACAATCACGGTCCAGAGCTGGGTTCCACGGGGCATTCCCCCCACAAGGAGAATCCCTGAGTGGGAAGCCAAGCCAGCCTCGGAATTGCCTTGCAACGCCAGAATGGTTTAAAGCACCTAAAGTACGAGGTTTAATTGTACTTTCCGTTTTGTTATGTGCACGTCTAAGCAACAAATTACTGGTGCTACAATGTCAGTGACGGCCAAGCGCGTGTTGCTGACATGAGTGCATTAAACGGGGATCGACTGATTGACCCAACAAAGGGTTCAAATCACGTTTCTGCTGTATCTTGTAGCATCCTGAAAATGGGTGGTTGCTCTGATAGTCTGAATCAAGCCTTCCCCTTTCTGTGCCAGAAAATGTCTCCATGGAAAGGGTACTAATTCTATTCACTTTAATTGTGAAAAGGGAAGACAAATTATCCAATTACTGAACACACACTTCCAGGCAATACAAAGTAACATGCTGATTAATCTAAGTATGCAGGGAGAAATGCTTTTTGCT
>VYXH01000198.1:153307-227023 GCA_013397275.1 Burhinus bistriatus | reverse complement strand
CACATTGCCGGCTCATGTCCAGCTTTTCAAGAGAACCTCAATATGCGTACTTAGGTAGCTAAATGTAAACAAACAAACAAAAAAACACAACCCAAACCCCATGCTAAATGAATTTTACACATATGTCACTATAAATTAAATCTTTGTATATTGGCTTTAGATATCTGGGGAGGCTGAGCTGGTTGATTTATCATATTTTCAAGTTTTGGTGAATGACAATTGTTTAACAAAAAAAATTAACTGCTTACGAGCAGTTAAGTTGCTTAGCAGAGGACAGAATTTCACATTGAAATGGAAAGATTTGATAGATATAATATGATACATTACAAAAATCAGATATCAACAGTGATGTTTCTTACTGTGTATTTCTCCATAAGAATAATAAAATCTAAATTAGCTGCAAATACAAAATAGGTAATAAGTTCAAGATATATAATAAAATTGCATGCATGTTTTGCTCCCTTTTGTAAGTGTTTTAGAGAAAGTCTTTGGCCACAGGCTTAGTATTTAGTTCATATGTTTTGTGTTGTTGGACTGAAATGACCTTTTAAAAGTACAGACAATTTAATATCCCTAACGTACTTTCTTTAATGAAGAATGTGCCCATGTCTTTTGGTTAGTTACTTAAGGTACAGAGGACATCATGTAGCTCTTTTTATCATATATATGTGTTTTGCATTTTTTGCATCAACAAAGGGGAAAGCTGCAGGCTGACCTTTCCAGCTGTGGCTCTTCAGGGGTCTCCCTCTACTTTGTGCTTTTAATTTTCATTCCAGATGCTAATTCAATGGTTTCCTTTTGTAATTTTCATAGAAACACCTCTTGTGGCTGAAAGCTTGAATTCAATTAGCTTCAGAACTACTATTCTCATGGGCATAGCTGAATATATATATAATATAAATAACCATTTCTTCTTGATAAAGTAACTTTTGCTATCGTGTATTAAAACATTGCTCAAAATTATAGCTGTATTTTTTTTTAGGCTGCTAAGCATATCTGATGATTTAACTACAAATCTGTTCTACAAAATCTTATTTTTGTTCCTCCTACGGGGGGGAAACATTAGTATGTATTCTGTTTCAGATGATAAGCAATTCAACATTGTACAGTGATCTCTTCTTACCTAGAAGTTGACCATAGCAGTATGATGATTCTGAGTAGTTACACGAGATGATGTTGCTTTATCTTGTATTCAAAAGACATGAAATGGAATAGAATAAATCACAATATGTAAATGCAGGGGATGTGTAAAGTCTGGTATGACTATTGGAGCATGGATATATGATTTTACAGCCTTGAAAATTAAATTCCCTCTCTGTCAGTGCTCAAATTTTAGGAAACCACCAATCTACTATCTTACATTTTCCTTGCTTACATGCTTTCCATTGGTTCTTTTTTATTTTGTTTGTTTTCTATTTTCTTTTACCCATGTATTCTCTGCTCCTAAATTGCAGGGAGAAAACTGTAGAAATACAGCAGTTTTTCATCATTGTTTATTACAGTTAATTCCTAATTTCAACTTGCAGAATAAGAAATGTAGAATATTGTACAGTCAACACTGAAGTACATCTTCTAAGTAGTGCAATGCATCTGATTCTTTAGATGTTCCTTTCACTTCCTCAGGAGGTGGATGAAAATACACTTTTGGATTTGTCTGTCTTTTTGGGCTGGAGTATTTTTTGATACAAAATCCCAGTAGTTAAAGGAAATTGAAATTTACTCTTTCCCTTGCAGTTCATCTGCTTTTTTCGCCAGTTGTGTGTAAGCTTGGTCTTTGATTTTCAAACATTTGTGGTAAAACTGAAATTACATTAACCTTTCATAGTGCATCTCTTGATATCCATTCTGAAGTATCAAACTATTTTCCTCTACTAAAAGAATTCTAGGCAAAAAAAAGTAAAGTAAATGAAAACTTTTCACTAAGGTGCAGTTAAGGCTGTTGGTGTATATAAATAGGTTAAGGGAAATTATACTAAAGAGAAAATCCTCCTTTACTTTTGCGGCTAAGAAACTCATCATGAACAGCAAAGCTAGTGCAATTTTTCTGTTGAAGAACTGAACTGATTTTGTGCAAAACCTCTTTGTGGAGTAGGTCTCAAAATACAGGGGATTTTGACACCACAAAGTGCAGGACACACATAGGAAAACTGTGCTTTCAGGACAACTGCTCAGGCTATGCAGCATGTTATGCTTTTGTTCTTGTGCCTTATTAATAGTATGTAACACTACCTTAAAATCAGATTTTCATTAAATTTTCTTTTATTTTAAAAGTAACCCAGAATCTGTATTGAAAAGACTTTTAAAGCTATTAGATGTGATGCATTTTAAAAATTAAATTTATGAGAAATATAAACAACAAATAGCTTTATATTCAACGTTGCAGAACATGTGCTTTCCTTGTATCACCTGAATGCAGATACACTAGACTTCTGTATTAAAAATTATGCTACAAATCTACACAAAATTTGCTGACTTGAAAGCCTGCATGGAAGGAAGAACAGTAATTAAATCTGTTAGCCTCCAGAGAAAGTTAAGAGGTATGATGTGCATAATCCTTTTATTGTATATGGAATGGAGAAACATGGGCTTAAAGGAGATTAGAGAGTGAATGATGGGTAAATGGAATAACTAAAAGCAACAAGTGCTGTACTATAAGTGATAGTTTCTGTGCAAAAATTCGAATACATTTACATTTTGAAGTTGAGCTTGAAATTCTTTTACCTCCAAGGTAGGTGAATCTCTAAAACGTTTATGCTGCTTCTATGTAGAGAGGCATCTTTCCAGTTGTTACCATATTTATATACCTGTGACTTTATCATTATACAAATGTTATTATGAATTCATGTCTTTTTTGACCATGAGATTTTGAATCACAGTAAATGGAGGGTGATTTTTCCATTGATTACCATGTTTGTTATGCTCTTTCAAAACCGATATCACTGCTGAAGGGGAAACCTTTTGGTTTTGTTTAAAAATCAAAGTATCTTACATAGCTTGATAGCTTAATCTTTAAACTACCCACCTTTTTATGTAAGCACGAATAAGCAAGGTAGTACTAGATTTGACAAGTGTTTCATGTAATGAAGAATATTGATAGATAACTCTTTTCAGAAAGTTTCAAAGTTAATGTATTACACTCCTTACAAATACCGCCTTGAGGTAAACTGTAGATGCTGATTTTTTAAAATGTTAAAAACCATTTTAAAGATATTTAAGCCCGTTCTACACACTTGGTACAGAAGTATAGTTAAAAGATTGAATTTTTATTTTATGAAGGTCTTTTTATTCATTTCTGTAAAAATTGCTACACGCTAGTTCTGCATGCAAGAGATTCAACTTAATCTTTGTTCTAAGAGATCGGATTTGTCATCACAGGGACATTGCAACTGATTAGTTACCGGAGATTTCCCAGGAAGTGCATAAATACAACCAAGGTGAACACTAGTTCGGCCCTGTGTGGTATAGCAGATGTTAAGATGACCCTGTCTTGGCAGGTTGGGACACTTACTGGAACACTGTAGGGTCCCATAGTTTGGTTATCAGCAGGCCAGACTTAGGTGTAAGAGATTTAAAGTTCTAGCTTGAAGGAACCTCATTGAAACTATCAAATTTGGTTTAGAACTTCAGAGAAACACATAGCGCAGAAAGTTGAATGGGTCCTAGGCGTACCAGAATTGCAGCACACGTGGGGACCATTGATGTAGCTTGTGTGCAGGTCTGAAACCTCTGACACGCGTAGAAACTGTGCGTAGGCTGTAATGCAAAGTAAAAAATATATAAAATTGCCCCAAGCCTTTTCCAAAGTCCTCTAATGATGCTAAAACGACACTAGCACCCTTAAGAGAAGCGACTCGAAAATTCCAGGTGTTCAAAATCTGGCATGTATTGTCTTGTTTTGAATGGCTTTAGGAATGGATATCAGGACAGCACATGGTAAACAAAAAACTTTTTTCCTAGCAATTTTTTTAAATGCACTTTACCGCACTTCGGAGAATAATAATAATGTTGGTTATAATGCATGATATACTGAAACACGACTTGTAGATAAAGCTGATTTGGTAGTGTCCTAAGTCTCTCCCCTCAAATACTCCAGAAAATCTTTCCTAACCAGTGGTCGTCTTTGAGATGATGTTGTATGGATGCAGAGTTTATTACATAAAATGTTTATTTTGACTTTTGTGTTTGGTAGCATGTAGGCTTTATAGAAATATAAATATTAACATTTAATACTTATTTTTAATGCTGTATTTCTCCCCTTCATGGAAAGGATATCCTCCTTATCCTATTTTTTTGGTACAAATACAGTAAATATTATTGTATCTTGTAGCCAAAGCACTGCCCTTCTAAATTTTGATCTGTGAAGATTGTCTCCAATTGCATAGCTAATTACACCATAATTTATATAATTTCCTATTTAACTGTGCAACACAATTGCATAAAGCGGTTTCCGTATTGCGTTTCATACAGGTCTTTTCCACTGTTTAAATAATGTTTAGTTATCAGTATTACCACTGCTTTGCACGGCACGGATATTTTTGACGCACTTTCTCCATCTCTTTGTGCCATTTCTATATGCAGATACGCACTATTCTCTCTTTTGTATGTCACGTATGTCACTCTTCTTCCCCCTGCTGTCTTTCAAATGAATTTGTTAGTTCCACGCCTTCATTTTGGTTTTTTGTGCAAGATGAATACTGCTGCTCAAAACTTCTGTTTGCACCTCAGGCATTCAGCCACTCCGGCTAGTCCAACATTTTTTTCTAGTGTTTGACTGTCTATCATAAACAATTTTGTGGGTTTTTTTGCAGTCGGTCCCTTAAGAATGCATTCTTCAGCGTGCACCCTCGTTGGTGAGTTACTCACCATTCGTTATGCACACGTTCTTCACTTGTCAAGAGCTAAATAAGCTCTTAGTTTTTCTCTCGCCAAAACTTTTTTCCCTAAATCTCATCTCTGAAAACCACAAAAAACCCTGCAAGCAGACTTCTCATTTTTTTGATGTCAGAATTTTCTTTTTCAATAAGCTCATTGCTAATATTCTTCAGAAAAATCAAGCTTGTTTCCAAATTGAAGATTATGTACATCATTCAGCTTAATCTAATTTTCTGCTCTTTTTATTTCAGAATCTATTGGCATTGTATTCCTTATATTTTTTGCCCAAACACCGCACAGTTCATTTATCCTGCTTGATATTACTTTGGGGTTGATTTCAGTTGTTTATGGGAAGAGGGATCCACATAAAACGCAGTCGGTTAAACAAGTTTAGGTACTCAGACTTTTAAAACACAGTTGTTTCTCAGTAAATTTGGCTCAATACACATACCTGAATATACCCAGAGAAAGCAACAAAGACATTTATGTTCTTGAATTACTCCTGGTATCTCTATTAGGAAAACAGAGAACAAATTATCTAGTTGCATCGTTTGTTGTAATGAAATTCTGACATGAACTCCACTGACAGAATGACTGTGACTGTAAAGAATGTCTTTTGAGGAGAGGACAGAGGGAAGGGTTTTTCCCCTTAAGAAACTGGTGTTCTTAGAAAGTGGTAACAAAACCCGGCATTCTAGGTTGCAGGTGATGTGCAAGATAGATAGAATGAGAGCATCTGGAAGGTAAAACCCAGGTTTATATTGCAAATGTATTAATAAGGGAAGGAGTGTCTAGCCAAAGTCAGGATGTAACAGAGACCAGGTAGAAATACGGACAGAATTAAATAAGCTGACATATTTGGATGCAGCAGTGGTCTGTGAATCATAGAATCATAGAATGGTTTAGGTTGGAAGGGACGTTCAAGATCACCTAGTTCCAACCCCCCTGCCATGGGCAGGGACACCTCCCACTAGACCAGGTTGCTCCAAGCCCCATCCAACCTGGCCTTGAACACCTCCAGGGATGGGGCAGCCACAGCTTCCCTGGGCAACCTGGGCCAGGGTCTCACCACCCTCAGAGGGAAAAATTTCTTCCTGAGATCTCATCTAAATCTCCCCTCTTCCAGTTTGAAGCCATTACCCCTTGTCCTATCACTATATGCCCTTGTAAAAAGTCCCTCTCCAGCTTTCCGGTAGCCCCTTTCAGATGCTGGAAAGCTGCTCTAAGGTCTCCCCGGAACCTTCTCTCCTCCAGGCTGAAGAACCTCAACTCTCTCAGCCTTTCCTCACAGCAGAGGGGCTCCAGCCCTCTCATCATCTTTGTGGCCCTCCACGTATAAATAAGCACTACTACAGAAATATTTTAACATAGGTTTATTTCATGAAGGGAAATTATATGCTGATGCATATTTTTAACCTTATTTGAAAAAACGGGAGGTACAGATTTGTCGTCTTTATTCATAAAAAAAGTCAAATTCAATGAATTTTAGATTTATACTGAAAAATCATTCTGAAATTCTCATTTTATTTGCATTGGAAGTTCTGCTGACTGGCAAGTAGTAGGTAGTTGACCTTAAAGTTTAAAAAACACACACACATTCATTTTTCACTTTTCTGGTGATATGTAATTAATTCACACTAACAGATTGATAAAGAAGATTTTTAAAAGGTTTTGAGTTGATTAAAGCTACAAGTTTTTTCGTTTGAATTTTGGAATACAGTGTATATTTTAGTATGTTTGCAGTTTACCTTTCCTACAATACTTCATAAAATTAGAAATGCAAATTTGGAGGAAAAGCATAGAAAGGAATAATCTTTCATTCCTTTCTGATTCTAGATTTCTGATTAATTTATTTTAATGTATTTAATTTACTTAAGTAAATAATTTTGTACTTGGGTCTATATATGTGATTCCTTTATACAAAAAATACATAATTTCAAGGGTCTTGATAATGGTCTAGATTTGAAAAATCAAGTCTTCTGGAAAAATAGTGCTGCAAAAATGTAATCTCACATAAAAGTATTTTATATGATGTTAGTCTGCTTGCTATAGGCATATAAGAATGCAGCTGAATTCCGTTTCTATTAAAATAAAATCTGAATTCTACTGTGGAAACAAGATTAGATGTTTAACAATTTTCAATATAAAAACTTGACATGTTATTAATATATATAGTGTATGTGAACAAATACAAATTTCAAGAAACGATAGTACATAAATGCCACTTTCTATGACAAAAAAAGGATAGGCTTGCTTTTTTCTCCTATAGAGTTTCCATAACTTAAATATTCATGAAGCACAATAGTTTCACAACAAATCAAATTTAATTAAGTGATGCATTTTCACCACTTACAAAAGGTTTATTAAAGGTTTATTTGTTCATGCAAATTAAAGTGTTAGAGTAAAAATCCACATGAAACTTGGCACTAACAATTAAAAAAAAATATTGGAAGATTTCTCGCCTCACTGCAGTACCTCGCCATGTTTAAACTGCTCAGCTTGTCATTTAGAATCTTTAATGAAACCAGGGAGGAGGCTATTTATTTGCATAATAGGACATAATTTGCTGTGGTGAGGTTTTAATTATTTATAGGCTGTCTAAAATATTTAAAATGGCATCACTAAGGACCATGAAATGTTGGATAATGCCTTCATTTCAGGTTTCCTGCCGATTCCTTTATGGGTCAAGCATTTTATTTGTAATTAGCATATAAGCATAGTAGCTTTAGAAACACAAGGAAAACGAATTCGTTGCAGTATGTTCGCAACCTGAGCAATTCAAAACTGGCAAAGGTCATTGGGAGCAATCAAAGGTACAGAACGTGCCAGAGAGGTGCAGCCAGAAGGAAAAAAGATCGATCAGATGTGCGAAACAGACCTAATGCATAGCTCTACTCAAGTACCTCTTTATCACTTGTTTACCTCTCCTCCTTTGTATATAATTTTCTATAGTATTTAGCTGTATTTCCTCATTATTTGGCTACGTTATTCCTGTAATGCATGTAGCGAAGAAATATTTTTTTGAAAAATAGCAAGTTCTACGTTGTTCCTATTTGTAGCTTGTTTTAAAGCACTCCGACATGTTGCTGCATTTTGAGGGATTTCCCTCATATAATACAGAAAACTACCTGCTGTTGGAGTCTTCATTACAAAGTGTTGAAAGCAAGGACAAGAGGGAGGAATAGGAATCCTTGCTTTCAGGGAAATCAGCTGATGGAGCTGATATTCTTTATGGTTTGAACATTCATGCCGACATATAAGACTATCAGGTGAAACGTAATTCATTTAATAAAAGTAACCGAGCACATTTCTCCGTCAGAGATGTCTGCAGAGGGACATGAAGCCAGACTATGGGAAAAATTGCATGGCTCAGAATTCTTCAGGAGAATTCAGGAGAGTTCTGTCCTTGATGTACGTCATATGTTATAGTTGGCCCTTCCCTCTAGCCTGGTTAAAACCCTCTGGATGATAGCTTTCCTCTCAAGCATATTGGTTGCTCTCCCAGTTTGGTGTTATCTGCAAGCTCTTTGAGCAGGCATTCCGTTGCCTCCTCCACTGATAAAGATATTAAGCTGAACAGGTCCTGCAATAACACCTGCAATATGCCACTTGCTACTGGCCTCCAAGTAGAGCCTGATCATCCAACCAGTATCGCAACCACTTGGTTGTCCACCCAACCAGACGTTACTGTTGTAACTTGGATACAAGAATTAACTTAATCCTCCATAATTTAACCTAACCAGACATGTAGGGAATCCCAACTATAATTAAATAATTGTTGCATAAACATAAGCTCTTTCTTCAGAGAACTACTTCAGGAAAAATTACACAGTACTTCCAGTCTACTATGCAGCAATAGAAGATGAGGAAACTGTGAGAACAGGTACACACTCATTCTATAGATCTACCGGGTATATGACATGATCCACAAATAAAATTTAAATTTATGGAAGTATCATACAGGTCAATTAATTAAGTAAAGAAAATTTATTATTAGAACATTTATTTTCAAAACAATTGTCTTTTGTTCTTTCACCACTGTAGTCTCCAAGAATCTCCAAGTTATAAAATCTGAAACAAGCTATTGATGTATTCTGCCTTTATCTCTGAAGCTTTATAGTGTGGCTTCCTGAATATCACATTTGACCTTTTATTGTTCCACATGAAAACTATTTTTTTTCTCAGTCTGGGTTACTTTCTCCAGTTCCTTAATGACTTAAATTAAATCAATGCAATATTCAGTAATTCAGTTTTTTTACTTTCAAGCTTCAAATGGAAGTCTTAAAACATTGTTTATATTTAAAATTTTTGTTTTCACCCGTGATACAGCCCTGTCCAGTTATCAGCTACCAGCTTCAAGCTATTTTCTGATGAGGTTCTGCAATCTTACTTATCAAAGCAGAAGCAGAAAAACATCCTTGATGTGTCAGTTAGCATCAATTTCATGTGACGCTTTTTCAAGGTTCAGTTAAAGTTGTTACATATTTAACAGACACCTCAGCAATTTTTGTAAGGGCTTCTGGGCTTTCTTGAATTAGACTTGTCCTCAAAATTCCAGTTGTTTTATAATTTAAGATACCTAAACTTTTGATACCTTATTACTGTAGGTATATGTCCTCTCCTGTGTAGAAAAACATCAGGTTATTTTCCTATGTTTTCTTTGTATACCATTGTGTCTTAAAAATGAGGCCAATGTCAAAGTAACTTGCTCAGAGTCCATTTTCACCATTTTTTGAGAGGATGTCATCTGCTGAAGGAAGATGAGTTACTTCTGTAATTTCAAGGCAATTCTGTTTTCTCTCTTCATCCACAACTTCTCAGGCTACCCAGAGAAGCTGTGGCTGCCCCATCCCTGGAGGTGTTCAAGGCCAGGTTGGACGGGGCTTGGAGCAACCTGGTCTGGTGGGAGGTGTCCCTGCCCATGGCAGGGGGGTTGGAACTGGATGATCTTCAAGGTCCCTTCCAACTCTAACCATTTTATGATTCTGAGTCTACGACTCTTCTCTCTGGTGAGTTTCCTGGAAAAACATGTGAGCAATTCTATTTATTTTCATGATAAAGCTATAAAATTCCATCTTGATCTCAAGCTTTTTTAAAGGAATTTTGAGCCTTTAATTTTCTTCTTAATACACTCTTCCTTCAAAGCCAGAGTTTAGAATCACGGTGACCACAGATGTGCAGCAAAAGTCAGATTTGGCCAGCTTGGTTTAATGTTTTTTTTTCCCTATAGAGTGTCAATTTTTTCACTGGGAAGGTCTAAGAACACAATTATTTCTGTAATAATTTCATCATATGAATAAATTCCTAGTTTGTTACTAGCTTTTATGTTTTTGTTTGGTTTGTTTTTTATTATTATTATCATTAGTTAGCCAAGAGCATCTTACCAGTTGTGGCAGATCATGGCGAACTATCTTACAGGAGATGCAAGAGCCTATTTGTTGTAGCCAGGCAACTGACCCCAGCTTCCTAACTCCAGATCCTCTCCAGCAGTCAAATGTTTCAGGGCCAATTTCATTCTTAGCTTAATGGCAGCCGTGATTTTGGCTAATTAATTACACAAACTTAAGAAAAGGAAATGTACATCAGGCCATCAAGTTTGTTGCTGTGCTTTTTTATTCTCTTTAAGCATGTACCTAGTGATACATACTCCAAGTATTTTGAACGACATTTTTATCTCTAGTCGTAATTAAGAAAGTTGTGGTTACCCTTTTAAAAGAACAGAAGTTTTAATTTCAGCTCTGACAACTTCTTTCTAATATTCCTTTACAATGAATGTGATTATTCCACCAGACTTCTGTCCAAACCGCCATCGTTGCTGTGTTTCCTGGCAGAGGAACCGCTCTGCTGCTTGTCTGTCTCTCCCTACTATGTTCTTTGGCTTCCAGATCAACCCTTTTCCCACTCTGGAGAAACTGGAATATATCTAAGGCAAACATGGCATTACTAAAAAAATTAAAAAAAAAAAGAAAGAAAGATGTTATAGCGTATTGGAGATTTTAAAAAAAAGTTTGGAGGCAGGAAAAAATAATTTTAATTTAAAAAATTCACACACATATTTTCATTGTTATAAGTTCATTAAAAATTGCTATTACTTTGTTTATCTGAAGCCACTATAAAAAAATGTAGACATTGCTTAATAGAAATTGAAATGTTACCTTAGTATTGAAGCTACACTTTCTCTTGAAAACTGATCTTGTTACTTTCCATATGACTTTTTCATTCTGTTTACATTTATTTTAGTGTTTGCATTCCTTTTCTAACTTTGAAATTACGCACATAGAATTCTGGAACCTGTAACATTAATATGTAAATTTATCTCTCCCTTTTCCACGTTTTCTCCTAGTCCAGTGAAGATATAAACCTATTTTCTCCAGATCTGGTAGGGAAAACAAGTATTCTTTTGAACTGAGAATCTCAGTGAATAACTGATTTTGCCCGGATACTTTTGCAAAGGGATGCAAAAACTTGTCATAGCAATAATTCACTAGGCATTTACAAATATGTTAATCAATAAATCCATTTCTTAATGATGGGGGTTTTTTATTTACTTTTGTAGTTTGTCAACGTATAGGTTTTACATTTGTCACAAAGGATGTCAGTCTTGTGGTGTTCACTTTTTTCAGTTATCGCTCAATAATATTAAGCAGAATAGTTTTGACCAGCAGTATTATTGAATTTATGTAGCATGAATTGGGTTGAATAACTTAAAGCTCTCTGCGGTTTATTTTGCGTTGCAGAAGTTGACAGTTGTTCTATATTTGAAAACGAGAATGCTAACCCGCACAGTTTAACTCTGTTGACACAATGATGATAACGTGAAGAAAAATTGACCAGAATGGATTCTTAAAAATATAAAAGATTCTGAGTTTAGTTCCCAAATTAGTGGACTTTACTTGACCAAAGACATCTTGTCAAGTTATATGGGAAACGGAGCAAGAATTTCAAATGTGTTATCGTGCTATTTGCTTAACGTTTAGGAAATCAGAGCCAGGATGCTAAACTGATATTCATTAACAGATTCAGTGTGAATGTGGTGAACGTTTGCCTGCCTGGATTATTGTGCTAGCATTTCTCATTTGTATTCTCGATTCATCTGATTTTTGTTTGTTCTTTACAGATTTAGAGATTTGTTATTACAAATTAAAACACCAACATAATTAATATCTGGTTAGGTGAGTAGAAATCAGGCACCTATGGCAATTACACTTATCCTAAACCTTTGAGCATATGCCAAAAACAAGGTCATGATGACACAAATACTATAGCTGTTTAGAAAAGATTTAAAACACCAGAACTAGATAGCTATAAAGTTATAATTAAGATAAATGTTAGGGGGTTTTACTGTTTAATTAAATGTAAGACATTATACAGCTTTTAACTTCACGGACTGATGTTCACAGGACTTTAAGACCACTCCTTTTTTTTTTTTTTTTTTTGAGATACATAGTTCAATTCTTATTCCAAACTTTCACGCCTGTTTTCCTTGTATTATCACTTTGATTGCTCAGAAGCGCTATGGTGCTTTCCCTTTGAGCCTTTGCAACAAGCTGTATTGTATTCTCCTTCCAGTAAGGTAGCTTCAGTTAGAGCAATTACGTCTCCTAAGTAAATGAAAAAACAGTGTTGCATTCCTTTAACTTTTTGGTTCATTACAAAATTAAATGACTGTGCTTCCTTAGAACCTTGTCTGAAAAAAGCCTTCCTTCAAACGCACTCAAAGTTTTATGTAAGCCTCAAAATTCTTGTGTTAAAACTGTGTTTGTTCTGATCACATTCTAAGGTTGAAACGCTTTGGCAAGCGTAGGATTTTCTGTTTTATCTGAGCAAAACCATTAAAAAATCTGTTCTGGGTGAAAGTCCAGAAGCAGGGATGAGCTACATCCTGAATTGTTTTGTTTTGATGAATCATAATTTGCCGCATGTGAGAGGATTATAGATTAAAGGCTTTCGCTGGCCGGAATTATTTCTGTCACTGGTGAGGAAACAACCTATAGAAACAAAACCTATGTCATGACTTTGCGTTCATATCCTTACTGAACATTGCACAGCGGCATAGAAATATCCAGGATGAACTAATTTTGGTCGTATTTTGTAAGCAAGCTGCCTTTTCTATTGTATATGTGCCAATTTGAAGAGCTTTTGCAGTTCTTTCCCCTTGCTGTGTTCACTGTTCACATCAGTCATATGGAATCTGGGAATTCTGGGAGTTTTACTCCTTTTTAAGTTGTTATATTTAACCCCTCAATTCAAAAATTGTCTCTTCCCCTTGAAGGAAGAGAAGCAGATAATAACTGTCACGGAAGATTCACTAACCGACACTGATCCCATAGCGTAATCTTTGATTGATTAGAGAAAATATTTTATTAGAATACAGCGAAGGAAATTTACCAGGGCAGCATTTTTCCTCACAAGAAATACACTCTGTTGTCAAGATAACACGCTTGTAAAAAGCAAGGCAATCTCTACCAATCTCACACTCCCAATAGTGTCAATATAATTGTCCAAATGTTGCAAACTATTTTACCGTAATTTTCTAAACAGCTGTCAAGAATTTTTTTTTCCCTAAGTTATTTAAAACAAGTTTTCAGTTTAAGGTTTTTTCAAAAAAATTAGTTCCTTTCTAGTCTCCTATTTATTATAAAGGTCTAAAAACTTATGTCTGATGGCATTATTATTAGTTTGTATTCTCATCTTTTCCCTACCTCCTCAGTTTTGTTTTTCTCACATTGTTTTGATTTGAGTTTATCTCTTTCTTCAAGGATTATTGTAGCTCTGCTGTTCCGTGCTCAGAGAAAGACCTCACATCAGTAGTCACTGTTCCTCTAAAGATACCTCTGTGGCCATCGTGGAAGAGATGAATTTCCTACAGCAGGGCTTATTTTCTGTAGTTTCTTAAATATTGAAAGGCTATAGCAGCAATAGAGAATACCGTGACGAAAGGAGATTACGGACACTCTTGGCAGCGTTACTATTAGCAAGCTCTTTTGAAAGAAAGATTGGTACCTAAAATAACTGTCCCTCCTGAATACATCACAGAAACGAGCTGTAAATAACACCAAGAAAAATACAGCATTACCAGGGTGACGCATTCAGAAATCACGAGTCCACCCTACATTTATTTTAGTCTTGAAGTTTTGTGTAATATACGTACATATGTGTGTACACTATATGTATATATAAGTATTTATGTGTCTCTGTGTGTGAGACGGAGTATCTTTAGTTTATGCAAATTTTAATTTGCCTTCTGCTATTGAGAAAAAAGAGGTACGCTTGAGCCATGCTAGCAAGTATTTTTAAAGAAAAGCTAATTTTTATATCATTATGGCTCCAAGGGTCTAGTCTTAGCACAAATATCGTTATGTTTGTCAATACTGCTATCGCTGTTACATGAATGAGAAGTTATTTTCTCAGATCTGTGAAGACGAGAGTTGATTTCAATGTTCTCTAGCAAAATGTGCAGGGGTGGGAGAAGTGATACCAGTTCGGGGGAAATTAATACATTTCCGTGATTATCATCATAAAATGGTTTTACAGTAGAGTTTTAGTTTTTAGTTTTAATTCCTTCTCAAAAAGTGCTTTTAATTTGCCTTTGCCTTCAATTTCACTGAGTAAAACACCTAAACATGGGCCTGCCTTTAAGCATACAGTTAGTACTGCAGGAGATTAATATATGTTAAAGAAACACTGCTAGATTTTGTTGCTAACAATAGGAATCACAAAAACACTAAAGTGAGGATTCCATATGTGAATTTGTTATTGCCTGATCCCCCGCTGGCCCCCAATCCCTTCAGGTTCTTTTGAGTACTTGAACTTTACTCCTATGCCTTAGATAACGTACCCCTATTTAGACAAATCACAGTAGAGTTTATACACCTCTGCGGCACATATCATAAAAACAAGAGATACACCAGTTTATTTTATTAACCTAAACTTCTTTAAGATTTTCTTTTAAACAATAATCCTGTTTTTTTGCTTGATAATTTTATTTCCTTAGAAGTAAAAATATTTTGTCAAAATGTTAGTGTACTGCATCTTCTCAGTTAGTTAAGCAGTATAAAGTATTTTTTCTACTGAAATGGAACTTGATTTCATTTTTAACCTCGTAAGATTGCATTAGTTAAGTCAAAATAGCTCACACTTGTAACAAAATAAAGAATGAAGACTTAAACAAAAAGCTCTTTATGATCCACAGCACCATTGAAGTGATGGCATAAAAGCACAGTCATGGTTCTCGTAATCTGTGAAAAGTTTAATGAACATTAGAGGTACTGCAGGAATATAGGTTAATGTAAAAGCAAAACATACATATATGTATGTGAATATATGTGTATGTTTATAGAAAAGAATTGATAGAATCAGTGCGATTAAACAAAATGGCGAATAAACATTTGAATTTTTAAATGCTATATCCATAAAAGTGTGAAGAGGTGTGGATGACAACAGTATGAGAAAGATTAAATAATTTTTCTGTTTAAGTGATTAAGGTCTTATTTTACAGTTATCCAATTTGTATTATTCTATATCTTTTTAAACATTCTTTGTTCTCGGTATTAGCTGATAATGTTCTTGAACTGTGCTTAGAGGATAATGATTTAAGGAAGTTTATTCAGAGTTCACTGATTTGTCAGAGAATCGTGGCTTCTGTGCTGTTCTGTCAGAGTGGCTTTGGAGTGCTTGGCTAAACAAATCATAAGTGACTCGTGGCGCATGTTTGAAATAAAGCTCCTCACCTGTGTAACTACTACCATGTAAGAACTTAGTGTGATCATGGCTAAGAGAAAAGCAAGAAAATGTGTATTTTAACAATAATCAAAGGAAAAGGCAGATTTATATTTTCTATTACTTATTCAGTGGACCATAGCTAAATGCAAGCTTAATTTTGCTCTGTAAGCTCATATATGATTAAGCCTGTTGTCATTTGTTAGTGGTGGTAATAAGGATATATTTAATTTACATGGGGTCCTCATACAGTAATATTTTGATATAAAACCCTACCCTAAATTTCATTGTGAAACATGCAGGTAGTTCTCTCCAAGTCATAAGTATTAAAAATCCTTCAAAGAAGAAATCCCAAATATTTGTCATTTGTGGGAAAATTTCTAAGTCAGACAAGGAAATATAGACAGATATGGATATTTTATACATTTTTCACTAATAGATATAATATATTTGTGTTGCTTTTGAGCAAGGATCTGGCGTTTTTTTTCAATTACATGTTATTTTTTAGCAGTGTAACTTAGATGCATACAAAACCCAGTCAGTGCCTCCTTATTGGGTGGACTGAACATTCACCCTGTCGTGGCCTGAATAGTTCGGTCCCACAGGATCAGCCCACCCAGGACAAAGGGTGTCAGGAAACAGGACTCTGAAATAAATCCAGCGGGTGGACCGCGGTATAGAATAGTCACTGTTTCATCCTCGTTTTGGAACCTGGGTGGATCAGTGCCCTTAACTGCTGTTACCGATCTGAAAAATCACAATGTTCTTCTCACTCAAGGCCAGGTTTCCTCCATTCTTACTTTCTTCCACAAACCAATGTTGACAGTAATGCTATAACTTATAAAAAGTGTAGAAAGACCACTGATAGCAACAAAATACAGTAGGAGAAGCAATGAAGGGGCAACATTGCAATTCATGAGCTAAGAAAATTTGTTTTTCATGCTCTTTCCCCTGAAGAATTTCACATTTCTAGGCCATTTATCTGTGGAGACTACAAGAGCTATGCAAGAGAGAGATCTGTCTCCATTCCAAAAGTTAGAAAAGCTTTTCCTTTAGGCTTTGCAAGAGACCACTCCTCCACAAGTTTTCGAAAATTCTTTTTGTACAATTAATGTTGCCATTTTCAGGAGAACTTATACTGCTACTTTTAATGATCATTGTGAAGAAAATCAGTATTTATTAATGCTTGCCATTACGTGATATGTTAGATACTTTCTGCTCTTTAAATATTGTAAGAAGTTGCTGGACTTAGTAAACGACAGCCGTGATTATACAATTCACACAAAGATTTCTAAAGATGTTCATTCCTTTCGTGGGCAATATTGGGTAATGTGACATAAAGCTTTGTTAATGTTAACATAATCTGAGACAATTTTTCCCAAGGTTTACCAGTGCTTATTCTGACAGCTGGAATGTATTGCCCTCTTATCAAAGATGCCTTCAGAAATATTACTATCCTCTGTATAAACAGTTTTATTAAAATAAATTTATCTAGGTTGGGAAATTGCTAGAATTAAACTTATGAATACACGTATTTCAGCTCCTCTGTGCTTGTACATTAGGACAGTTTTTAAATGCAAGCTCTCTCTCTTTTTTTTTTTTTTAAAACAGGTACAAAACTTCATTTATGTATATAATTACAATGTTTACTTCAGGAAAAAGTACTCATTATTCAGTTTTTGCTTTCCTTCATTGCTTACTTTGTGTCAACATGTCATATTTATTGTACATTATGTAAAGACTGCTCTGAATACAAAACGGTTAATTCCTTAATAGGATAAGCGTGGCAGTTGTCATGCAAGTGCTGGAGTACTTCATGAACATTAATAACTGTAATAAACATAAACATTAATAAACACGTTACTTATGAGGCTAAGGGATAGTCCATTTTACAAATAAAGAACAGAGAAACAAGGAAATTAAATGCAAAACCATCCTCCAAATTTAGTTAATGAATTTGAACTGTACTGAATTTGCTTTTTTACGTTACTTAACTTTATATACGGTTTCATGTGTTCATAGCTTCTGTTGATTCTAGTTGCTTTCCTGTTGCATTGCGGTTTCTCCAAAATCAAAATCCCAAATATCAAGTGCGCTGCATGTGCCCTGAAGACAGGAAGTAATAAAAGAAATAATAGTATATATTAAATCTTCACAGGTACAAACTGTGCTGGTGATGGGATGACTGTAGAGCTCACTGGTAATTGTGTTCCCAGTCATGGGCAGCTGTTGATAAAACTCATAACATCTCAACGGTCATTCATTTGTTCAGGTAGCTAATGCTGTGAAAGAGTTCAAATGTTTTTCTAAGAGATCTGGAAATGCTCACGAGTGCGGAGGGACCGGGAATTTACTGTATATGACTTCTTTTCCTCAATATCATTTGTGTTTGGCACATGATTCGGGCTACCGTTAATTGCTCTGGTATCACGTGCAGATAATCCAGTGCTCAAAAGTCGGTAGTTCAATGCTGATACTTGAGGACCCTCTCAAAACTGAATACAGTTGACAGTTACGACTGTGTACGGTGGGGTTTCTGTATTCTCCTGGAAAACACCAAAATTTGCTCAGGAGTCTGGGGATAATGTGAGCAGCTCCAGTCTGATCTTGCCCGTCTTTCGAGACTGTCGTAAACTGTCTTGGAAACTATCTTAGAATTCTCGTTTTGAGCAGGGTATTAAAAATTGTTTCTTCCTGTACCCTATGTTGCATTGTATCTGCTGGAAAGGGATCACTAGACTTCAGCTTTTATTAAGCATGAACCTTACCTGTAGATTAAATTTTGAAGTAAGAATGTGACCTGAATTAAAAATATTGAACTACATTTTCTTTCTTTGATTAAAATGAACCTTTCTTTTTTAAGTATGAATGGGAGATTGCATAAAAAATATGGTGATTGCTGGGCTTTGCATTGCCACGTAGGTGCCTTTATCACTATATCCCTTTAATCACTTTAATCAAAACATAGCACTTTAACAAGCATAAGAAAATTCATTAATTTTTTAACAGACATTTAGAAAATACTGGCTGTAAAATGCCAGTAGAATGCTATGACACACAATGACCTACCACAGGCAGACAAAGGATAGTATTTATCTATCCTGAAATTCAAAAATAAAAATAATTTTTAAAAAAATTTATGTGCAGTGTATCCTTTAGCAAGGATAATATGTATTTTTTAGTCATTAGAGAACCAGTGGGACATTTAAACTTAATTTTCTTTCCTTCATTGATACAACTTTTGATACAACTTTTAAAACGTTAAAAAAATGTCACAGGATCGTCAATCTTTTTATTTTTGTTGTGTGCTTTATTCCAGCTCAAGCTATCTTTTTGTCTGACTCACATAGAGTAGTTATTCCAGATCCGTTCTGTTCAACTCTTAACCATTTGTAATGCTATGAAGGAAAGTCAGGTGAGAACTAAAAGATCAGACAACTGCATAATAGTGCTTAATTTTTATAATGCTTATGGTGTTGTACAAATTCCTTAAGAGCTGCGTTGCTCTGAAAGTGTATATTAATGCTGGTATTTGTAAAGTATAGATGTTACAGTGAAAAGAATCGTATTCCTGAGGCATGGCTGTTACATTTGTGGTAACTCAACTTCAGTCCAGATACCTGCAAGATGTTACGTGGGAGAAACCAAAGCAGAATTTTTTGCATCGCGGTTAAGAGTATCGATTTTCATGCTACTGCATTAGGCAAACAGAGTAAAAAATATGTGTGTGGATTTGAAATCTAAGATTTTGAAATATAAAGCCTGTTCCTACAGGAAGCAGGAAATCTTTAGAATGGAACTGAATTCACTCTTCCAAACAGGAGGATTATTGCAGATACTTGTGATAAGCATATAGTTTATAGTGAATAAAATTGTTATTTTAGTAAAAAAAAAAAAGAAAAAGATTGTAACATGTCCAAAACTATTACTAGTGTCATTTGTATGTCATGAATATATTTTTAAATAGTTTACTTAGCCAAATGTGCCAACTTCACATGTAGGTTCACTTCTGTGTTAATGGTTTCTTGAAAAGCTATAGTGTCGAGACATATTGTGCATTAATCATCATGCCAGGCATTTATAGTGCCGTATTTATCATTTGCCGTGTAACATAACGCAAACCATTACCAAACTCTGATGGATAATTTATAGATAATGTTTTGGTCTTTGTGGCATAAATAGGTTATTGCATTAGAAAAAATAGAATATAATACTAAAACTGGAGCTGTTTTAGCAAATGTAGTTCAGCTTCTTTCTGTGCTGCTCGCTAGGAAACATCTGTCGCTCTAGGAAATTCTCCACTTGGTGAGGAGTGGGGGGAGACGTACTGAAAGTCTAGTGAGAGCTGCCACCCATGGCAGTCTGAGGTCATCTCAGCAGCTCAGGCTGCGACTGAGCATTTCAGTGCTGAAAAAAACAGACGAGCCTGAATAACGTTAATCTGCCAGAAACAGCGCCTCAGCTACGGAGGTGTGAAATATTAGCGAGGGGCAGAAATAAACATGTATGTTCACATCATTTTCTCGACATTTATCTTTTAGCTCCTCAAGGGAATGTAAGGTTTCAGGTTTCATGTAATGCACCCTTTACAAAATCCTTTCTTGAATAAAAAATAGTTTTCAAACAGACCATTTTAAGATGCTTCTATCATAGAATTGGAATTATTCAGATTCTATTAATTATTTTACAACGGTAATATTATTTCTAGATCACGTGTGAAGTTTAGAGGCATTGCAGTGAAAATTACCAAGTGTCCATTCACTTTGGAAGTTCATCTTTAGAGGATTAGGGCATTATTTTTTCAGTTATTCCTATTTTTAGAGCACTCCATATTCAAAGTACTGAGAAAATCTATACTCACAATCCAAAAATAATTTCAGTGCATCTCCTCAGGTTCTCCTCCTTTCCTCCTCAGTGCCGCCTCTTTCCATCTGCCTCTGCTCTTTGGGCTTTGTGCTCTGTCTGTCCCTCCAGAGATCCTACAAGTCCTGTGATTCTATCAAAACTTTGTCATCCACACTCCCAATGCCCTGGCATTTTTTTTTTTGCCTTTCTTCATCCCTTCTCTAACACGCTGCTTAGTTACCAGAACGTACAGGATTTGGCGTTTCTGGTTTTAGTCCCTGAGTCCAGTGCCATTTTAAGTCACAAGAAGAAATGTCAGAAAAAGCTAGACCATCCCCTGCACAGGTAGGAAGTAGCGCACTTAGCTCTGTCATTAAGAAAGAGGCTGTATTTCATCCACAGTGGAATCTGTAGACGGTTTGACTGTCTTCACTATGGACAAAATTGTTGACGAGTATAAGAACATAGCTGTCGGACTAACTTCACCTGCCAGCGAGCACATATGTAAACCATGAGGTTGTAGCCAGGTGGGGGCCGGTCTCTTCTCCCAAATAACAGGCAATAGGACAAGAGGAAATGGCCTCAAGTTGCTCCAGGCGAGGTTTAGATTCGATGTTAGGAAAAATTTCTTCACCGAAAGGGTTGTCCAGCATTGGAACAGGCTGCCCAGGGCAGTGGTGGAGTCACCATCCCTGGAGGTATTTAAAAGCCGGGCAGATGTGGTGCTGAGGGACGTGGTTTAGTGGTGGGTTTGGCAGTATTAAGTTAACATTTGGACTTGATGATCTTAAAGGTCTTTTCCAGCCTAAGTGATTCTATGGTTCTATGTCCTTGGTATCAGTGCGACAAACACATGCTCCAAAGCACTAGGGCTTCTCAGATGAACAGTTTTCTTTTTTCTTTTTTTTTTTTTTCTTTTTTTCTTTTTCCCCCCTCCAAATATTGGAGAATAACATTTTTTTCCCTTGGATGAACTGAATAATGCCAGCCTTTTCTAATTTATTTCAGAAAAGCTGGAAGCCAACAAAGTTCTAAGCAGTCCAGCTTTACAATGTAGGATGGTGACTTCCTAAAGCACACAAATTTTCAGATATGGGTATACGATACAATCAGATTAAAATATGCTCAGTCACCACTCACCATCTCAACTCCTGTAAGAAATGTAAATGCACACTAAATGCAAACTGAAACTAGCTTGCTTCGTTCTTTCTTCCTTAAGGTATATTTTTCCTTATGTTTTCTACTGATCATTTCTCAGCTGCCAATCTGTGGTGATGCTGACCACTGGGATATTTCGTGGGCTGCGGCATGAGTGACTTATACGGTCTCCATAAAATCTGTCAGTCACAAAACCAGTTTATCCGTTTTCAGGAAATGGTATAGGCATCTACAAGGCTGGAGGTGGACAGAGCACCCTAGTCTGGCAAGGGATAATCTCCTCATAAACCCACTACAGGTTAATTTAATTTACTAGAGCACCAACAGGATTCATGATAAAACACAGTTAAAAGTGAACTGCCTTTGTCAGAGCGGTTAATCTACTGATTTATGCCACAGACAAAAGCATTGAAATTCATCAGAACGTAAGCATCAAACTGCCCTTGTTCCAGTCTCTGCAACTATGCAACGGGCTGATTTTCAGGAAGGTCTGTGACAAACGCAGTATAATTATAATAATGAATATAGGTATAATGTACGATACAGATGACACATCAGTTATCATGAGTAAAGGCAATGTACAGTTTCGGTCAAATAAGTGTGCCAGCTTGGGTGTATTTTCCAGAGTGGCATTTTTGATCTCAAGTGCATCTAGACAGAGCCAACCTTGAAGCTCTAATCTGCTGATTACATAATTATGAAATATTACTTACCTAGTCAAACTATATCACCTTCTTTACTTTAGAAGTAATTTTCCCAGAAGTTAGGCTACTTCTTATAAAGAATTTAATTACTAAAAATGAAAGCATTTCAATACAATATTTAATATGCATAAGACCAGTTTCTCAGCATATTTATCTCTGTAATCAAAATATCATTCATCATTCTGCTCATTTTGTTTTCTTAAAAAGTTTGAATATAGCAGTACATTTTGTAATCTCAATGAGCTATATGATAATTACGCACTGCAGCTCACCTTTAAAATAAGAACATAGTGTTTGTTCTAAATTAAGAATGGGGGAAAAAAATGTAGTTTTAGTTTTATTGTACTTTTAAGAGGTTTTCCTTCACTGAGATTTTAATTTCAGAGAGTATTGCCTCAATATGGATGCTGTTATTACCGAAGTCACTGTTAGGGCAGATTTTTGCTCATTTATCTACATTTCAAAAATCAACCTATTCACAGGAATCTGTACGTCATGATAAATGCAAAAGTGAGTTTCTGGTCCATGTGGATTGCATGACCCTAGACAGAGATGAAGTTATATAGAGCCAGCAGGACATCATTTACCCAACATTTTTTCAAATTTCATACTTGTGTAACTCAGTTGATTAAAGCTGAGTTACATCCATGGCTGGAGTGTGTGAGTTAGGGTATTGCATACAAGCACCCCAAGATTTGGAATCAGATAGGAACTTTGCAGCCAGTGATGCAGCGATAGCCCTTTGAGGAATTTAGCACTAAATCTCTAATTTCCAAGTTCAGAATCAACTACTAGTACTGAGCATTCCAAAACCTGACCAAGTATTTTTTTGTATATCCTAAGCCATTATTTATTGCCACATTCTGACAAAAAAAAACCCATTCTGTTCCATTTCTCGTATTGTCTAGCTGTAAAATTACATTTACACAGCAAAATCTAAACTATACTGCTTTTTCTCATATTGCATCAACAGTAGCTAAAAACACTAGCATGATATGATTAAGAAGAGGAGAAAAGATAAAACAGAGGATGATGAGTTACATTATGAAAAAAAGAGTTTCATTTTGTGCATTCAGTTTAGGCTTCTAGAAGTTTAAAGTCATCCCTTTGTCATTAGTGCCTGGACTTCAACTTTCTCTTATCCTGGATGAGCTGGCTGGCTGTCTCGGATACCGAGACCTAGCTTTGGTTGAAACTTCTATACCTTCTGTAATTTCTACATAGCATTTTTTTCTGAATAAAGTCTGAGGTATCTGAGCAAAACTTGATTTCAGTTTTTCTTCTTCCCACTGTTATCTCCGAAGTATGTGTGCACCTAAGGTGTACTCAAAGGCTGTATGTCAGTCACTCACCCCCAGTTTCTCTCACCATCTCTGTCTCCTGTGCCGTGCCTTCTGCCTGGAACCTTACTTGTGTTACTTAAACCTGTATGCTATCGGTGTTGGTGGGTGAGAAGCTCAACATGAGCCAGCAATGTGCACGCGCAGCCCAGAAAGCCCCCCGCATCCTGGGCTGCATCCCCAGCAGCACGGCCAGCAGGGCGAGGGAGGGGATTCTGCCCCTCTGCTCTGCTCTGGTGAGACCCCCCTGCAGTGCTGCCTCCAGCGCTGGGGACCCCAACATAAGAAGGACACGGACCTGTTGGAGCAGGTCCAGAGGAGACCACAAAGATGATGAGAGTGCTGGATCCCCTCTGCTGCGAGGACAGGCTGAGAGAGTTGGGGTTGTTCAGCCTGGAGAAGAGAAGACTCCAGGGAGACCTTAGAGCCCCTTCCCGTACCTAAAAGGGCTACAGGAAATCTTGGGAGGGACTCTTGATCAGGGAGTGTAGTGATAGAACGAGGGGTAACGGTTTTAAACTGAAGGGGGGAGATTTAGATTAGATATTAGGAAGAAATTCTTTACTGTGAGGGTGGTGAGACACCAGCAGTGGTTGCCCAGGGAAGCTGTGGCTGCCCCATCCCTGGAGGTGTTCAAGGCCAGGTTGGATGGGGCTTTGAGCAACCTGGTCTAGTGGGAGGTGTCCCTGCCCATGGCAGGGGGGGTGGAACTAGATGATCTTTTTCAACTTAAACCGTTCTATGATTCTATTTTTCTCAAAAGCCACCATATCTTTAGCAACACTGGGCAGCATCGAAATCAGGCAGAAACTCCAAGCTGCTTGACACCTCACTAAAGGCAAAAAAGTTGCATATAGAATATTTTTCAAGGTAGTACATAAGCGGCCACAGCTTCTGCTGCAGCGTGCAGCCATGCACAAACAATCGGCTCCAGGTTGCAGTACATCTGAGTCTAGGGCCAGTGGTCTGCAGGCCACTTAGTTGCTTTGGAAAATATTATGCTCTGTCTCCTTGAAATTGTCATCTATTTATTCATAAATGAATGCCTTCAAGAACATCTTGTAAGCAGATGTCTATTTGGCATTTGCTATGAAAATAATATAGTTACAGATTATCTAGTCTGTCAAATTGCTTCTGGCTGTTTTGAATAAATTTATCATTTATTTATGTAGAATTCTCAGTTTCTTTCTTTTGTCTCGAGTCATTATGGAAAAGCAAATTTCTTAATGTTGAAACCAGCACATACACATCCATCCATCAATACACAGACACACACACACACACACACACATATATGTGAAAATGAAAAGGGGCTGCAATTAAACTGGAGACCCAATTAAATGAATTCTAAAGTTTTACAGTGTCGTGGTATAGAACAAGATTTCATTTCAGAATTAGTGGATGTATGTTTGCAACTTAAGATCAATTCTATGGAATTATTGCTATTTTTAACACTGTTCAACGGGGAAGATAACATGGACTTTATACAGCTTCATTAACTTAAAATCATTTTAGACATTAATCCATTTCTGAAGGATCAGCATAGCTGCCTTGAATATATATGCATGTAGATTCTTACTGCTAGCTCATTTTAATACGCCTGTGTTAGTACAAAGGTTTGGGGAGTTTTTGCTTTTGGATATGACACAGAAAGGTAACAACTTCCCTTTAAGACTGCTTTAAGTATTTATGGAATCAGTTAAGATGATACGCTACTTAAATTAAGCTGTTTGATAATATGTAAAAGAAAATAAATACAAATAAAATTAATTTAGTATTTTGTTTTGTTTCTAAGAAAATAAAGGAGAACTACTGAATCATTTCAGTCATGAAACTGAAGACAGAACACCCAGAATTTCTGAAGAAATACTGTCTCAGTTACATAGCTCTCCATTGTTCAAACCCCTGATTTATCCACTTACTTTCTTTCCTGAATTCCACGTACTAGGCAGGGTTACACCCGTTGTTTATGTGCTGTGTACGGTGGATGAATGCAGTACTACCCTAGCTGGGAGCTATGAATTCTGTCAAACCACAGCTTTGGTCTTGAATGATGTATGTAATTATTTCTTCTGTCTGGTATGAATTCAGGTCTTCAAGAGATCTAGGCTCATGCTTATGGATACGTGGTGATCCCACAACAGAAGTTATATTCTGGTTTCACAGGAGCTGCATTTTGCCATCAAAGGGCATAATTTTGTAATACTAATTTACCTTTGAAAAATCTGTTGACATGTCTTCATCATGAAGTTACAGCTTGCATTATTTCACTTTTCTGAAACTTTTTGCAGAACTTTGGTGTAGACATTTGTCAGAAAGTATTTGTATGTGAAAACAATATACTATATCTGTATCTCAGCCAAAATTTCTAACTGAAATTAGGAACAACATAATGATTCGCTTTTTATACTTCAGAAAACCATTTTATATCCACACCGAGCTTTTTGAAGAAATTCCATGGGAGTTCAAACACCTTTCAGTGTGGAATGTGTATCACAAACCCAAATAGGAACATTTAGGGAACGAATTAGTTAGTTATCCAGCTGTACTGAAGATACTCGTGTTCCGAACTAGTAGCACTGAATAACTTCAATCTCTGAATGTCTTTAGCATTGTGAAGAAGGCCGTTGTCAGCCAACTTCATTAACAAGAATATAAACAGCATCTGATGTATATCTGAATACCTCAGCATCAGTTAACGGTTCAGTTTTCTTGGTTTAGTACACTTCCTGTAACTGAGTCTTTTCTGCGGTAATTGTAACACTGGCCACTCTTCCTTTCAGAATCAGTGGTTGTTCTATGAAATAAAATTAATATCGTTATACTAGTCTCAGCTAATGATTAATGAAAACTTAAGCTTACAGTTATAAAGAATCTTTTACACAAGGACAAGTAGGTTAAATTCTGAGCAGAAGGAGGTAGTTTCTCATGTTGCTAACATCATTTCATACTCAAACCAACTGCTTGTATTCCGAATCTGCCAAAAGGCGTTATATATTAACTCAGCTTCAACAGGACGTCAAGTAACTTGCAGTAATTAAGACTCGCAAAGTCATTTACAAGAAAATGCATCACTCAACAGTATTGGTCAGTCTCTGCGTAGGTCTCCTTTGTCACTCAGTCTCTGATATATATCACCGTTTTTAGTCTGAGTGGTCCTCTGCTTGGTCCTTGTACATCTCTGTTATGCTCCTCTGATACTCTCTGATTCCCTACTTTTCCTATGACCTGTTCTGTGTGTACTAGAGATCTTTTCACCTTCTTTTGGCACTCAATTTTAACAGTCTTAAGTGGCCTGCATTATCCACCGCTCTGTTACTGTAGGGCTGCCAGCACAGCCCACCCTTGGCAGCAGCAGATGTTAAGACAAGGGTATGAGTGTTGAAGGGTATGAGCGAAGGGGGCACCCAAAACTCTCAGAGGGGGTGTTTGCCTGAAACTGAGGATGTTAAAGAGTAAAACAAGCCTCAATTTGCCTAAATGGTAACCAGGGAACTATGGAGAGATTTTTGGAAATAAAGAAGGAGTCAGCTTTAAAAGAATTATGTACAAAGGAAGCCTGTAGCACAGAGTCATAGAATCATAGAATCACCTAGGTTGGAAGAGATCTTTGAGATCATCGAGTCCAACCATTAACCTAGCACTGCCAAAACCACCACTAAGCCTCAGCACCACATCTACATGTCTTTTAAATACCTCCAGGGATGGTGACTCCACCGCTGCCCTGGGCAGCCTGTTCCAATGCTTGATAATCCTTTTGGTGTGGAATTTTTTCCTGCTATCCGATCTAAACCTCCCCTGGCACAACTTAAGGCCGTTTCCTCTCATCCTGTCGCTTGTCACTTGGGAGAAGAGACCGACCCCCACCTGGCTACAGCCTCCTTTCAGGTAGTTGTAGAGAGCGAGAAGGTCTCTGGGAAGATACCTTCCAGTGGATGCAGTGGCAGTTGAACCTCTTTTGACGGTGCTGGAAGTCTCCCCTCACAACAGGTAGAGATTCACATCTTGGGTGTGGGTACATGACCTCCATGGTGGACTTCCGCATTGGCGTGTGGATTAGCTACCTGTAGGGAGAGGCACAGCTTCACACAAAGCTGGAGCACCTCTCTCTCTCGCACAAGGTGTGTGTGAACAGGGTAACCTGCCACCCCAGGGCAGAGGGTTGTGCTTGTAACCCAGCCTGCGCCTGCCTTCCCAGAGCTCCATGGGTGTGGGTGCCCTTCGAACTCCGTGGGATTGGTTAGAGAAAGGTGTTTAGAAATTAAGAGGTGTTTATCAACATTTTTGTAAGACTTTAGTGTTGTACTTTATCTGTTGTACTGTTAATCATGAATATAAAATTCACTGATTGCTAGTTCATTATTTCTCATAAATAAATCAGAAAGCTGCTTTGAGCCTGACTTGAGCTATGTAAATTGAACAGTTTTTCCCTGCAAGTTACCAATTTTTTGCGTCCCAATTACATCCTAGCAGTAGTTGCTGTACAATTTGCACAGTTTACATGGGTCAAAGAAGCGAACCTTACATGTAAAACCAAGAGGTTTCAGTGTAATTACAGTCTTAGCAGTCTAGAGAATTATTAGTCCAGTTACAATGACGCTAGCACTTAGAGTACAAATTACTCAGTTTTTACAGCTTATTCCTGATAATGCCAATTAAAACTAACACTTTTCCAGTATCTGCCCCTTTCTCTGTGTTGCGCTCAGCCTTCCGCTGCTCTTCTACATCTCGGTGGCTTGGGGAGGTGGAGGGAGGGAAGAGGGTTGATTATAGGGAGTCATTAGCATCCTATAGCTTTAATTGTGATTGTTTCTGAGGCTGTTAAAATTTGTGTTTCCTTCCTGCTCATTCTTGGGTATGCTTGGGGTAATTTTAATATGTTTGCTAACACAGTCTGCTTACTTGTTCTTTCCTCATTGGTTAGTTCTTCCAGGTGATATCCAGAGTCACTAGATGTGGTATGTTTTATCTGAACTGGAAACTTGCTTTTTCTTATCTTTGTTGTCTTTAACCCCGGCTTTGCCCAGCTCCCAAGGTTGCTCTCCTCTGACGAGTGTAACTGACCCCTGAAGAGTTGCTCATAGCCTTGGGGGATCTGGTCTATCATCCTGTGCCCATACCTTTGTACACTGCATTTTTTTTCCTAGCATCATAGATTATTCATTCAATACAGAATATAGGCTGCTTCTTACTCTCTGTTTGTTGGCATACAGATGTGTTAGAATCAGCATTACAATACGATTGTACTTGGTTGCAGATAATTGCTGTTAGAGGCGAACAAGCTAAAATGAATCTCTAGGTGGGCAAAGACAAGTCTAAAATCCTTGAAGCTTCGGTTGTTCTCTTGATGCAAAGCCTGTGGCCTGTTACAAGTGATGGCAACGTCCTATTTACGGGGTTACAGGGCTACATATTGTGGAGAAAGTGAACAGAGATCCTGTATTGTTTTGTACGATTCTCTTTATCTTGCGATCACTCTGTAACAGCGAGGTGGAACTTCACACAATACTGTTATCTTTTGTGTCCAAACTTTGAAACTGTACATTTACAGTATTTTTTGCATGGCAGAAGGATTATCCATGTAGCATTTGTCTAATTAACATTTCTGTTCTTTTTTTTTCTTCATGATGTCTAAGAGGTTTCTGATAGTGATAGGATTAGCACTAATGGAGACATAATCAGATAGCCTGATTCTAAACATTCTACTTCAACAAGCAATGCTTCCATTTTTAAATGTCATGTCCTGTAAGTCGATACTGTCAAAGAGGGATCTAAATTTGATCATTCATATTTTTCAGCATTGATTAAATAATTTTGGTACCATTTCCACAAAACTATTAGATTGAAACATCGAATAAAACTATGCTTTCTTGAAAAAAAAAAAAAAAGTAAATTCATAAACCTAAAGTTGTGATGTAGTCACGTCATTAACATATCCAATAAAAGACAGATCTTTATCCAGGAACTACATAGTATTCTCTAAAAATGCTGTGTCTGGATAGTCAGAATAATAATTAATACCTATCTGATTCTTCTGAGGATGCAGAAGTAGAACTACGTCAATATCAATCCATGTATGCAACTGTTCCTCGAGCATATCTATACTAGCTTAGAGCCATCTTTTTTCTAGGTTTTTTGTCTGTGTGTGGTACCGTGGCACCTTTGAAGATTTACATACTTTATAGGATTTTTTTCCATTGTATTTCTTCTTGTCTCCTTTCCTTCACTTAGTTATATTTCTCTCTATTTCACTCTTTCCCTTGAGCTTGCACCGAGAGAAGCTGCCACTCCCTGGGATATGCCCACATAGACGTAATCAAGTTCACTTGTCTAATGCTTCAGGCAGAGAGAAGTTCATCCAGCTTGTGCACTGAGCCGTGAAAACACAGGGCTGCAATTAACCCAGCAATGATATCTTGGGCTTTGCAATGCGATAACACCGGGCGGTTTCTTTTGGCTCAGAGTACGATCAGAACACGCTACAAAAACTGCATAAACGTTCCCTAAGATGAACTACGCGGTGTAAGGTACTTAAATCCTCCACAACCGCTGACCATGCAGAACTCAAAACGTTCACTGAAGGGGATAAAAAGAGGGCTGGACAGGACCCCATAATTGAAAACTTACCTAGACGTTCTGGAAGCCCAGCAGATTGAACTGAACCAAACTGAACAAAAAGGAGGGGCAAGTTGTCCAGAGGCCCATAATCCATCTACTTATAGGAAAGAGGCGTAGGTGAATGATAAAGCAAATCAATTTCCTTTAAACTTTCCAGTGTCATGCTCCCAGCGTTGCTCCTTCTTCTTTATATTCAGGGTTTTGAAATAAATCCTACATTGCTGCTTTCTATTGAAGGCAGTCATCTTTTAGAGACTGATTATTTTTAGAAGCTATCCAAACATTTTGTGTGACATTTATGCGATTATGGGGTTTGTTTTTTGCTTTCAATTTAAAATGAAAAGACTAACTTTGTCCTTTACCAACTTTAATTAGTTTTATGATAAAAAAGCTTTCTATCAGTAAGTAAGTAAGAATAAACATTCATTATGAAATACGTACCTCCTCTGTGCCCTCTTTTGGTAGCAGAAATTGCTATCCTGAAGGCAACAATTTATTTAAAGAAAAACATCTAGGATTTAGGTTTTAATTACCGATGAGAAAAAATACCTAATAAAAATATCACACACAAAAAATATCTTTGCTGGCTATAGTTCTGAGGTGTTTACTAAACAGCTTCTATTAGAGGTCAGACAAACATGGTATTTTATTTGATGGAAGGTGCGTTCAGGTATCTAATTACTTACCTATCCAGTCTCGTGTCCTTATGACTACATAAAACATGAAGCTTTTTGGTCTTGTTTTATATACGGGATTAAATAAAGCCACAGTTGATTACAGTTTATAAATTGACCACACGCCAATTATACTGAAGGTTTACAAAAGGTAATGAATAGCTCATTGACTGCGTCTGTTTACTGTGCACTCTGCATTGATTTCTGGTTTGTTAGAACATTTCACGCGTCAGCCCTGGAACCACTAGACACAGCGTTCTCGGAGGAACCCGAGAGTGCTATGGGTCAATAACTGAACCATACATCGTGCATACTCCACTTAGTTCAAATGAATCACTACGGACCAATTTCAGTCCTACCGTAAGTGGGTACAACAGCAGGACTCGGTTTTGATAGAACTTTATTGACATACTAGGATATCTTTTTGAAAATTTGTATCATATTTCTGTTTGAGTTTCTGAAAAATATGAAGTCTTTTTCTGTAGTCCTTACATTCCAAAATTAGACAGGTCCTTCATTTCAATTGTTAATTGGTGATTTCAAGTTTACTTTTGGATTGTCGCAATTTTGATGTGCTGAAAGCTTCCTGGACACTTTTGTACATTAAAGGCCACAAAAATCTCTCCTGGTCTGATGTTTAGGTGTAAAAAGCCAAACTGATCACACTGACTCAACTGGATTTTAAAAAGTGACAAAACGAAACGTTACCTTCACACCTTTGGTATGAGTTAATTCCTGGAATTGTTCAGCTGATTGGCAGACAGGTTTTCTTAATTCTGAGCCTCAGTTTCTTTGGTGGGAATAAATATCTGCATCTGATGCTGTTTAAGAGATTCCTCTCAGTCGCACCTTTGGAGACCGTCACGTCCATTTGATGTCTTTTGGAAAACCGTGTACTGTGTTCTTTCTATTTACTGATGAAACTATTAATTCTCGCCACACATGATCAGCAGTGAACATAGTATTCTAGGTAAAGTCTTGAAAGAGGTCATTATATGGCTGCTCTGTAAAATGATTTTCTGCATATGAGTGTTTATTAACTTTTATGATAAGTATCGGGGGAAAAAAATTGAGCATTTGTACAAGATTTAAGTGAGAACATCTTAAAGTGTGTAACAGAGAAGAGAAAATAGCGCAAGAATAAAAGAACTATATAACGCATGGAAGCTAATGTTTGTGCTAGCTTAGTCCTGTACTCTTTATCCCAGATACTGGCCAAAAATACAACCACTTGATGAATAATTTGTTACAAATGGAATTACTTGCTTTGTGGTGCCCCTTCTGCTTCCAGCCAACAGCAGTGAGAGATTTCCAGAGCTGGAACTTCCACCTGCACCAGTCATAGTAGTTTGTAAGTTCCAACTGGGATACCGAGTTTTTTAGTTTCAAGAGATTGTGCAGGAAAAAGGCTGATGTAACTGAAAAAGCAGATTACCAGGACGAAGGCAGCCAGGATCACAGTCACGTGAACAAATGCTCCGAACAAACAATATTCTCCTGTGTTTGATGGATCTTCCACCCTTGGGTGATGCGAATCATCATGTTCTTCTCGTACAGTTCACTTCTTGCAGTGAATCTAAATCCTCATCCTACGTTTGATTTGTAACACTGTTAAGTGTATGCACTAACCATTAATTCAATATCCAGCTCTCTTCTCAAGTTTGCCACTTGCTACCGTGACTTTACTTACGACATCTGCTAAATGTATGCTAAACTACATCAATCTAATCATGTAAGCCAAACAAAGATTAAGACTTTTTATAGTCTAGTGCTCATGAGCAACATCAAACTTCCCTTATTTACATCCAGATATTTTTTTTTTCCATAGATATTTTAAACAGCTGTGTAATCTCTGGCTGGTACAGGTACTTTGCAAGATAAGGTTTAGACTTTAAAGCCATGGCCTTCTCTACTGTCTAGGCTTTTAAAGCTCTTTATACTTCTCACATCCATAACATACTGTGGCAGTTTTGCACAAGTCTGTAAATCGCTGCTTGCTTTCAATGTCTCTTAACTTCATGCTGTGCTATTGTATTATTACACGATAATAACTTACAGAATCATAGAATCATAGAGCTAGGCTCTTTTCGTTGGTGCCCAGTGACAGAACCAGGGGCAACTGAAACTTCCTTCCCCTGGAAGGTATTTTTCTTATTAAGGCACATAACATTGAAAGTAAATAAAGGAATATAAAGAAAGACGTGTTTACGGTCAATGGAGAAAAATAAAGGAATGACATGCAACTGTACAGCTTACAGAAATGCCTAGAAATACCTTAGAAAATATACCAATCGAGAAAAAAAAATGCTTAGTATATCTAAAATGAAGAAGATTGAACAAACATGCTACGAAGTTGAGGAGAAACAGAGAAGCCTGTAGTTAACAGACATCATATAAGACAGTCAAGTGTATGCCATAAGGAAGCCACAGCAGTTACGCAGTTTATAAAGATGATGTAGAACCCAAGACAGAGCAGACCCTGAAAACACCGTGAAATAGAGTTATGAGAGCTGTTCAAACTATTCAGGAGGCCACTACAAAGAATGATCAGAATATGTTATGGTATACTCTTATAGAAATACGTTTAAGTGTATATAATGCATATAAGAATCTAACAGAAACAGAAATATGTATGCTACGTTTTCTGAAAAGTTACCAATAACAGATCATTGATCCCTTATTCTTTCTAACTAATTACTACTCGTAAGGTGCCTACTTTCTTTGAGACTTTCTAATATTCTGTCTGAAAATATTTAATTATTAGAAATCTTCCTTTTGTCCATTTTTCGCAATGGATATACTGACTATACAGTCAGTATTTCCTGTTTTTATCATAAATTCAGTAAGCAGAGAAGTTGTGTTTTATAATCACCCTTATTCAGTCGCTTTCCTTTTCTATTTATTCAGGGAGAAATTTACTGGTGGGAGGTAAGGGAATTTTGCTCATTCTCCCTCTGCGTGTGTGACACCCTCCCATTCAGATAAGAATTGCATCTCCCTCCCTCACTGGTAGGCTTTTAGATGCTTCCTTAATGGTGCTTTTTTTGGTTATGCCTACCATGTGTATGTGTGTAAAAGTCTTTTACCGAATCATTCTTGAAATCTTTCAATGTGATCATGCTTAGTTTTCCATTAGCTTGATTTGCAATAGTATTTCCATTAGTACTCATCGTACATTTTCTCAAGCAGTAATCTCATCTATTTTGTTTTTTTTTCTTTTTGGAGGAGGAGAAGGAAGGACTGTTTACTTTCTCAACTTTTTTCCATGCAGTCACAGTAATTTCTTCTTCCTTCCTTCACTTGCATTAGAAGCAATAATAATAGTAAAATAATAATCAAATCAAATAAGTAAAGATATGTAGAAAATTGTTATCACCAGCTTAAAAAAAGGCCTGAATTAATTAAGCTTTCTAAAGTTCTTGTGCAAAAGAACTTGTGTGTGTGTCAGAAGATATTCCTTATACAGATAACAAGCCAAGCAACAAAGAGATACAGCCTCTTACAACTTTCAGCCTTTAAGTTTCGGAAGTTTGTTCGAAATACTGGTTGACTAGATTGGCATTCTTCTTTCCGTTCCAGTTTGTAGTACGCTCTTTTGGCGTTGAAAATATCTGAAAGCTTTTTGTTTCTGCCATTTATTTTTGTGAGGCACATTCCTGGTCTTCTTTCAGTTCAGAGTTTACACTGGCAACCTTCTGTTAGCATGTGGAGTTATTCCAGTTGGCAGTAGGTTCTTTTATGCAGTATAGCAGATTCCACTCAGTTTTTTTGGCAAGGGACGTGCCGAGTGAGTCACTAAGTGAGGACGGCCATCGCCGTAAGTCGGTCCTCACTCGCTGGGCGAGCTGACAGAGGGAGTGCTTTCAAATGACTCACTGCTTGTTCTTAAAGGAGGAAGACAAGGAAATCCCTACACTGAGGGCAAATAGCTTTTTTGGATAACCATAGTGGTACAAAGGAAATACAGAATGAGATGTCATGTCACAGTAAAAGAGACTGTAATACAAATTAACTCTATGACTTTAATGAAAAGACAGAACTGTGGTTAGGTAAGATTTAAACAGACTTTATGTACGTCCATGGGAGAGTCCTTCCCATATTTTTCTTAGATCATAGAATCATAGAATCATAGAGGTTGGAAGATCATTGAGTCCAACCATTAACTGCCAAGTCCACCACTAAACCATGTCCCTCAGCACCACGTCTACCTGGCTTTTAAATACCTCCAGGGATGGTGACTCCACCACTTCCCTGGGCAGCCTGTTCCAATGCTTGACAACCCTTTCGGTGAAGAAATATCTCCTAATATCCAATCTAAACCTCCCTTGGTGCAACTTGAGGCTCTTTCCTCTCATCCTATTGCTTGTTACCTGGAAGAAGAGACCGACCCCCACCTGGATACAACCTCCTTTCAGGGAGCTGTAGAGAGCGAGAAGGTCTCCCCCCTCAACCACCTTTTCTCCAGACTGAACAACCCCAGTTCCCTCAGCCTTGTGGTGGTCCTTGTGATATTCTTTGATTTTATGTTGTTCCCCAATGATGTCAGGTCAGGGGATTCTTTTGGTATTTCTTCTCTTGACTTTCTTATTCTTTCTGTCACTTTTAAAATCTTATGCACACTGCAGAAATAATTTCTTCCGTGTAATCTGGATCTTTGTGGCATCTGTCAGAGATAGGCCCCCATTTCACCTTCCCTCTTAGTCTTCCAACTGCCAAAATCTAGTTTTCTTTCCTACTGAGTGAGGCTTAATGCTGGAAACATATTATATGTTGCAGTGACAACTTTTCTCAGTTTCTTGTTTTCCAATTTATTTGGTCAAATGACAGTTAGGGATTATAATACTACCTGAATAACAGTTTCTTCCATTGACTATGCAAAATAGATTTGTAATTTATGATGTGCTGCAAAAAAATGTTAAGGAATCTGCACCTACAACATAATGATATTCTACTTAGGGATTTGGATTTCTATTTTAATGTTTTCTTAGATGCTGATTGTACTTTTAAATTAAGACTGACAATACGGTATGTACAGAAAAACAGAACTCCAGGAATTGGAACTGAGGATTTTCTAACTCTAAGGCATAGTCTGGAAAACGTATGTGAAACGCCATTTTTTTCTGCTTTTTTGACACAAGTCCACTTGATTTTTCATCAGAGACTTTTCCTTGCCATTTCGCATCCGTAGAATATCACACCCATGTTGTAGCAGGCAATACATTCTACAGAAATTAAAACTGAGGCACATAAAGGACAAGTCTTTCCACTGTATTGTACAGGATTGGACTGGTTATATGACAGATGAGTAAATAGACCAAGGAGTCTTGAAATACATTGTCCTCATTTAACCATTCATAATTTCTGTGTTAGCTTGTTATCATGTCTGTATGCATGAAGGGATGGTATTTTTAAGGTGTCCTAACATTCCCCCATTAATCAGAGGTTTCATTTCTTCTTTTAGATTTTGTCCTCCAGGATCTTGATCTTTTTGTCTTTGCGTAGGTGAAAACTTAAATTTAGAGACAGCACTTTGGGCAATACTATTCTCAGTTAATCAGAGAGGTTTACATCTCGTTTTTGTTAACTTCTCTTAACCGATAATTTTTAGAAGGTAAGAATTATAGGAAAGTGGAAAGAACATTGAGATAATCCTGCCTAACTGTCTGTTAGTATAAAAATGGCTCATTCTATCATTTCAAGAACAGCTCAGTTCAAATGTGGCTGTAGTTCTTCCCTGTAGCTACTCTTTTGGAGAAATAGTTGTTTTTTACTCTATGCTTAGATCTGAGGTCAAAAACTTACTTTAATGCAATGAAAAAATTAATATTACATTTTTTCCACATAATTTCTCTTTAAAAATAAATCTTAGCATGAATTCCCCGTACTACATGACACTAGAAGAAAGATTTTTCTAAAATGACACATATGAAAAACATTACATGAAGAAATCTGATCTCTTTCATTACCAATGAATGTTATTACGTTTTCTTCAGTGAAATTTATGAGGGAATCCACGTGTATTTTCCTTGAATATTGCAGTAAAATTAGGTAGTGCAGTATAAAAATTAAGCAAATCATTTCCTATTTGGTTATTAATTGGGTATTTCTCTTACAGTCAAACCATTCTCATTTGTTGAAATGCCAGTTCTTAATGTATCTCGTAAAGTCTGCTGGAGGATGAAATTACTCACAAGAGAGGGCGCTCAGAGAAGGATCAATGGATTTATATTAATGTAAATTACCACTGATTAATGAATGCTGTAACCAATCAGGGACTAAATCTTTACTGTATTCCTTTTTTGGAACCTAAACTTCCTGTCAGTTTTGCAAGTCACTAGTAAAATTAATTTGTCAAGTACAGAAAAAAGGAATATTAAAAGCCTAATCAGTAGTCTATTTTCCATGAAAATAAATATCATTTTGGAGCAAAAAGTAAAATAGAAGTTAAGGAATTTAGATAGTTTTTACAAAATGATTCCTATAGTAGCGCTTATCCATATCACTGGAATAAATAAGTGTTTGGATTTATGATTCGTTATACTGCATATAAGATTTTCATCAGTACCTGTCTGTGATCCATCTACAGTGGTATTATAACAATGTGAGCTCATGGAAGCAGTCATATAATATGTGACAGTTATGTGTATAATTTCAAAACCAGAGCAAATTGCAATGTTCTGGACACTGAAACAAAAAAAAAAATAATAATAAAAAATCATATCTGTATGCACCTGTGTGTCAGTTTGGTTTTCACAGAATTCTTCGCCACCTGAACAGAGAAAACCCATGCTGTTGTTGGTGTGAGTACACGCGTACACTACTGAAACCAGGTGGGAACCACGCAAGAATTTATACTTCAGGGAGAACAAAGACTAAAGAAGCAAGTTACAATACTATGGAAAAGCAGAGGAGAATAAAGACTTAGTATCTGTCATGAAAGAAATAGTTTGACAACCACTTTTTAGCTATCAGACCAGGAACCAAGTCCCAAAGCTCCAGAATGGAAATACTCCTACTCACGCTGTGGGCTTGGCGGAAGAGAGAATACGCAATGCATACTCCTTAGGGTATATTTCTGGGCCAAGTGGAAAATTATTCTGAAACTCTCAAAGTAATCCAGATAACGATCTCCTTATCTGATGGCTTTTTCTTGATGAAAGCAGAGGGAAAGAGCTGAGGTCTGTAGTGTTGAAAGCGTGACTATGTGAGTAAAATTCTGCATTTGAGGGTTCAAAAATCCCATATCCTTTTAGAGTCAGGCATGTGTTGTGTAACACATACTCATCCATCATTTTCACTAACAAATTATTTTTGTCAGGATGCTAAACAGATATGAGTCGTAAGAGAGATAGGTAAAGCTTACTTTATCATGCTGTGTAATATGGTACCTTGGCAAAAAACATTGCTTAATTCATCAATAGGCAAGCTTTTCAGGTTATCAGGTTGAGAAGTGATATCTATTTATTCACAAATACACTGAGAAGGCTCTTTCCTATACGGCTTTTTGAAGTTTTTACCAGTTTTTATTTCAAGAGGGACTTTCACACATACCTTTCCGAATTGTTCTCTGTGTTTTGTGCCGAGGAGAACGATGCAAGCGCTTATATGGAAGCCAGTTGCCTGCTTCGTGTGTTGGTTTTCAGGTCACTTCCTTCATAATTATTTTCAGGCGGTACCGCAGACTGTAGGTGCGTAGCCATAACAATGCGTATGTGGGTGAATAAACACATTCATAAAGCTAAACTATAGAAACAGTGACAATTATTTTAACTCTTTGGGCTGTTACATTATTATATACTATTAAAATAACTTCCTGCGCACATGGTTGAGAGAGCCCAGAAATTGGGCAGATAATATCCCCAATAGGTGCCCAATAAAACTATCAGAATATAGCTGTCATGTGATCTTTTCTAGATGTCTTTGTCTCAGTTTTGCAGCTGAATGTTTGATGCTTAGTTTGTATATAAACTTCACAGTATAATTAATGTGTCTAATAATGCAAATAAAAAATTAGTCTTTTTTAAGGTGAAGGCTCAAATCTTTACCTTGCTGATTCAACTCTGTCTTTTAGCCGTTGAGTGTCTAACGATATTGAAAATGTTCAGAACAATTGCATACACGTGAAATGAGGAAACATCAAAAGGTTGTTTTTGTTAGTACGTGAATGAATACCAGAGTGATACTTTTTTATTACTTTAGTGATTAGATCGCTACAATTTGTGTCTAATTGTATGTTTAGCAAAATTAGTAAATGGCCAACACTTAGCTGAAGGGCATTAGTTCATATGCATATGTGTGTATACATCTTACTAATTATGTGAACTAAGAAACGTAAGTAAGGAAGCAAAAGCTAAGAGTTTTGGACGCATTCCTACAGTCTGCAAGGAAGAAATCCCCAGATCCGCAGTCACCCAGGGACAGAGAAGCCATCTGACAAGGGGAACTGCTGAGCCCTACGTTTTCATTTAGGTAGTTATGGTATAATTTGCCAAAAATTTCATGAATGTTTTGTTAAATAAACCTCTGAATTGGTGGCTGAGGTCAATTCTGGTGTCTTGAAGCTGATCGGACTGGAGGGTGCAAAAGTATTCAGAAATTCAGCTTCGTTAGTAGCTTTGGGCAAAGCCCCTTTTCCCATTTTATTTTTCAGTTGACCTCTCAGTAAATGTCAAAGAAAGGCATTTTGAAACTTCCGCTTCTCTTTGACACGTAGATGGGCTTGTTTTACTCCTGGTAATAATGAATGTATTTATTAGTAGTATTGTCTGTGTCATTTAAACACGCTCCGGTGCCAGCTTAGAAGTCCCTAAAGCAATGCAGTGAAGACACAACTGTATTTTTGAATTGTTCCTGTGAACATTTTCCTCTTTAATAGCCCACAAAATGTATTTAAAACTTTATATTTGTTTAAACACTGCCAGATCCTTTGATTTTTGTTGAAGTTCGATAAGTTTGACTAATATCCCTGCCTCTAGGAACGGAAGGTGATACTTAAAATTTCTGCAGCTATATTCCATATCCTTACCTGATAACTGTAGCTGCAATGCACAGGACATTAGCTTCTGGTGATAAAAGTGGTAAATGTAGCTTCAATTTGATGAATTCTTAATATTTCTGTTTTCATTAGAGTCTCAGCCTTCATCACACGTTCACACCATGCTTATGTGCAAAAGGAAAAATGTGTATCCTGCAAGGCGTGCGTTGAAATGATTAATGAACGAAGGAGAAAAGATTTAGTCTGTTGGTTCTTTCTGTGTGCACATCTCACATGACTGAGATTGTGACTGACTCAAAATGAATTTTTCAGGTAATGTCCACTACTGTGCCTTTTAACCTGAAAGAAAATTTTCATCTGCTGAAGGAACATAATTTCTCATGTCTCATATTATGCGTAATTAATTTTTTACTACTTTTTTTCTCAGATTTCCCAAAGTAAAATCTAAAGAACTATGGAAGTTCATATTTTAATAAGAAAACAGAGCTTTTTGGGAAGCCAAAACATTTTGACTCTTAATGGGTCGTCCGTTTCTGGTTTTAGCTGTATAACGATAAGTAGGAATAATATATATAATTTGTGAGGCCAAGGATGCCAAATGAAAATAATCACTTTGAAACGTGTTAATCAGTAAGCAGCGATTCTTTCTGATAGTGTAAAAAACGGGGAAGACATCAAACACATCAAAATACACACATTATACTTTGTAATAACACCTGAGAACAAAGATACACTTATTGCTGTTTTCCATAAAAGGAATAGAACAAATTTTATGAATTTAAAATATAGGTTTTTCTGTGATGTCTTAAGTCTGCAAACTACAGTGTGAGTTCAAATTTTTTACCTTTTGTACTGTTAATTTCATCCTTCTATGTCTTATTGTAAAAATATACTTTTTCCTTAACAACGATTTTTTTGGTCCATGTAGATAGAATCACTGAGAGCTGTAGTTCTTCAACGTATGAGAAGTAACTTGTCAAAACCAAAGAGCAAAATCAGTGGACCAAAGCAGCAGAAAGAAGTTCCAGTTAGTTCCATGACTGAAAGGAATGCCTTTTAAATATGAAAATTGTCACTAGGTTTCATATGTCATTTTGACTAGAAGTCCAAAATCCTGTAGTCAGACGTGCTGAGCATTTGTAACTGGAACTGCATGATTAAATGTGCAAACTGCCTAATTTAGTGATGATCTTTCTTTTTCTTTCTTTCTCTCTTTTCTTCTTTGGTTCTTCAGTTACCTGATGGATAGTTTTATCTGTAGCTAAAATCACAAGGAATGACTTAAGCCAGCAGTAGCCTTTGTTTTCTAATCCATGTCAGGACCTGAGTTGACATAGTTTCACAGGCCAGTACAAGATTTTTGCTGTGGGTAACACATCTCTCACAAGTCAATAAATTAAGCAAATCTATATGGAGAAATAGAATGGGTTGCCCAGAAAACTGGTGAAATCTCTATCCTTGGAGAAATTCAAAAGCAGCCTGGATATGGTCCTGGGCAACCTTCTCTAGGTGTCCCTCAGTGAGCAGGGCAGCTGGACAGTAATCACCTCCAGACGTCCCTGCCAATCTCAGTTATTCTGTGATTCTGTGGTTAAATATTTGTATCTGGTTATCATTATTATTATTTTTTGTTACCATGTTGTGAGGGTGAACTTATACCTCTAGTACGTGATCATTTGATTTCAGATTCCTGTATCATTCTTTGAGCTCCTTCAACATTTAGCACTCCAGCTCCTGTGCTTTTTTTCACTGCCCCTTCTCCAGGTTCACAGTCAGTGAGCTTCCCATATGGTATGAAAGAAAATTTTTTATGAAAAAGTTGGGAATTTCTGTCACTGAAGGAATTTGTGAGCATTGCTGTGCTGCTCTGCTATTTGACTGCTATAAGCACCAAGACTCAGCTGTCAGGCTGCAAGCTAATCAAGAAGTTTTCCCAGTGATGATATCACTAGAAAAACATATATGTTCCATATCTCAAATGAGTTGAAAGTTCCCAGGACTAAGCACAGGAACTGGGTAAATTATGTAGAAATGCTTTTTTAAAAGTAGTACTAGAAAACTTTTGATTTGTGCCAAATACATGATCTCAATCTGGGCCCTGAACTACTTACCTGTTTACATGACAAGTCCTCTGCATCGACTCCTGAACATTTGAACGTACGTTTGTGAGCAACCAGACTTGCTAATTTTTTAAGCAAGAGATCTCACTTTCTCCCCTACACGTGAAACTTTCTGGGGTTGAGCAGGTCTGGTTTTGCACGTGCAAGCCAATGTTTAAAACCAAGAAGACTTGACACACCTCTTCGGTCAAGCATATGGGTTGGCTACTTGGAGTTACCCACTGCTGGGAGACACCTACTTCCCCTATGCAAAAGCATAGTTATTCCTACACAACAAAAAAACCCCGTCAATATTTATTCTAGCTATTATTATTTAATGCCTATAGTGGGAATATTTAGAGACACCTGAAGCACTGTATAAACGATACTTACAAATTAAGGCTCTGCTGCAGCAGTTAAAAATAAATAAATATTTTTGGGACTCGGTGGAGCTACGCACCCAGTCTTCTGTAGGCCCTTTGGTAGTGTGAGGACTGACAAATATTCTTATTTTCATTGTTAAATAAAATCTAAGGGATTAAGGGTTTGACGCCAGTGCAGCTGAAGAGCCTGTGGTAGCCCCTGGGAAAAGAAACAGAATAAGCAGCCTGGTATAGCCAACGTTTAAAGTTCCTATGGATGGCCTGAAATTTTCCCACCGACCTTGAGACGGTAGCGAGGCTGGAGTACCGGAGCCGATGTCCCATTCTAGAATGGATGCATACAAAAGCACAAAGTGTGTGTGTCCTCTTCTGCTTTCGTGTAGCTTTTATATGATGTAATTTAGTTTCACATGAAGTAATTTTGCCTATCGTTCATCACTGTAATACAAGAACTGTCATTATCATGTAGTAAAAGTCTAAAAGATGACTAACATACTTGTTCTAGGAACCTGAGCAAGCAAATACAGTTTTATTAGGTTGTGTTTGTTATCCTGGCAAGTTGTTGGGCTGGCAAGAGGAGTGACAACAGTAAAATCTTGATTGAGCTCTCCCTACATGTAACCTGTTATTTTAATGCACTGAAAGTGTCATTAGTGTTTTTGTGTATGATCTGTGAAGGATTTTCAGATACTATCAAAGACGTCTGTTTTATCTTGCAAGGTAGTATATCATTTTCTCCTGTTGCTCGTACAGTTAATGAAGAAATCCATTCTTCCTCTGTTGAAAGTAATTTATCTTTTGCACATCATAGTATAATTCATTTTGCTCATATCGGGCTAACTTTGTTCAAGATTCCAGTCTCACTGGCATTGTGTCTCATCATAAATACTTTGCATATTTGTGTTTAATTTCTGAGATTGTTTGCCAGGTTAAGGTCAGTATGTGCGTCAGATGCTAAACATCTTCCTCCTCTCCTCAAATTACTGGATAAAATTTACTGGCTTTTCACTGTATACTAATTCACAGAGAAGAAAAGGAGTAACAACAGTGCAAAGACAGTACATTTTTATTGACAATGTAAATTTTGGATAACTTTATGGCAAAGGAATCTACCCTTCCTTTAGGGCAGGCAATTAAATGGGCAGCAAATATTGAAGATTAAAAAGGAAATAACTAAAGTTTTTTAATAAACACCATAATGGTCAAATTCCATGGTAAATACCTACTGTTGTATTAATAGAATAGAGATTTAAACTGGACTGTTAATTATATTGTTATGTGTAATGGGATGCATTCATTCTCACAGAATTACCAACTGGGAGAATTGATGTTTTTATTCACCAAAAAAATAGATTCAGTTTTCCAGAAGAAATGGCTGCTAAGCATCAGCACGTTACCAATAAGCATACTATCAATGTGAAACTCTCGATTACCCATCGTGGACAGAAATCTGTTTCCTAAGGCAAATGCTGAGGATTCTGAATGACTAAACATTGAACATAGGCTGTCTAAAACGTGGAGGTTTTAGTGCTAAAGGACATTTTGTCACTCTCCTCAGTACATAACGTTGATTAACATATTGCATTTCTGAATTATTTCTGTAGGCCACATTTCTGGCACTCTCATTAAAATACCTGTTAATACCTTTTTTTATAAAGAATGAATTATTATAAAGTCAGTTACATAAATCCATCCAGATACCTCCAGATTTCAGAATTAAATTCAAAAATGCTTTTCATTTTGTGTAGCTTTTTAAAAAAAAGTCTTCCCCTCAAATATAAATAGAACACATTTCTTGTGTGTCTCTGTTAAAGCACTGCTTTAATTACTATGCACAAGTTAATAAACAAACCTACCATATGCTGCCAAATTAGTCAAATGCCAGGAAAAGCTAAATAAAAACAAGGAGACAAACTTTTAATTACACTCTCTGAAAAACCTTTGGCAGTAAGTAATATTCTTTACTTGGCATTCTGCTTCAGTGTGAAAGGGCAGAAAATATGACTAAGCTAATATATCAAATATATTAATAAGAGAACTTTCTAAGAAAGAAGGAAAGAAAACATTGAGATAGAGGGAAATTAGGAGGACAGGGTGTTATTTTTATTTATCCTCATTTAAACGTCTTTAGAAATATACAAAGCAAATGGTTAGACTTTGACTCTTGTTTGCTGAGACGACATTAATTCAGAACCTAAGTGTAATAAAATCACGTTTTTAAAAAAAATCAACGAAACAAAGAACCCCACACAATTAAGCTGCTGTCAAAATATATTCTAAAATGGTTTGAATAAGAACTCAGTGTCTCCCCAAATTATAGATTAATAATGCACTGAAAAACAAAAAAGAAGGCATTTTTAGACAAAAGAATTACTTATCCACAATCAGTCCAGGAAAAAAAAAAAAGTTTATCTAACGTTAGCATTGGAGTCTACAGAGCATCCAGCCGTGTCGGTACTTTCATTGAGGGAAAAAAACCCCAAGCCTGAAAAAATAAACCACTTTCAAAACATGAGTTCTTCTCCTCTCTAATGGCAATAGAGGATACTCCTACCTTACAACAGCCTCAGCGATGTGAAGAGGTCTGACCTAAGCCCACTGCTGTCTTCTTACCGAATCTGAATCCACAGGAAAAAGGGATTATATACCTCTTCCACAAAATCACTAGACCAGTAGTTAGGGTGGTCTTATAGGTGACAAGAACCAAGCTCCGTCAAGCAAATGAAAGAACTGAAAGGAGATTTCCCCCAGTTGTTAGATATTTGGATGACTGCTTTATTGTGTTACAGGACAGTGTGTCACTTCTTCATCTCTTTCCACATTTCCAGAGGAAGGCTAAATCCAGTATTGCCTAAATGTTTAATTCAGACTTCAGTGGGACTAATGATCTGCTTAATAGCCTACTCTCTTTTACTATATTTATTTTTCTTTTAATGTAAATGTGCTCTAAATGAAAGTGACCTTTAGAAATAACTAAATATATGTTATATTGCATCATATTCTACATCTAGTGCAGTACTTTTCACTGGACAATGCCGCTGTTTCAAGCTAGTAAAATTTAAAGACTGCTTTGGCAATGAGAAGAGTGGGGAAAATCAGCTCACGTAATACTTTTAGAAGGTAGATGCATGCAGATTGTCTATTGGGGATGCTTTCAAACCCATGTTACCCCAAACCATTCCCAGGAATTCCTGGGAGAGTGGCTCTGGTTGCTTCAGAGTTCCAGTGCCTCGGAACATTTACGGATGCAACCTATGTGTTCATGGTTAGGAGCGTTGCTTATTATGTTAAAGTTAAAATACAAATTACATTCTTGATGTTTTTACATCAATGACGTAAATCCTGTTGGCACCAATAAAGCAAATGTTTCAGAGCACAAAGAGAAACTGCAGAAAAAAAGAGTCTTCTGACGTAACAGGTTAATACAACTGCATGTGTTATCTTAGAAGTGTTCCTTTGTACAGATATGTAAGCTGACTATCAACACGATAGTTGGCTTAACACCTTTGAAAAATTCTCTCATGTAGAAATAACATCAACTGTGAATTCTCAGTCCTTTATGCTATTTGGAACCGAATTCTGCAATACTTTATGAGTAGTCAACACTAGTAATTCATAGAATCATAGAATCACCTTGGTTGGAAGAGACCTTTAAGATCACCAGGTCCAACCATGAACCTAACACTGCCAAACCCACCACTAACCCATGTCCCTCAGCACCACGTCTACCCATCTTTTAAATACCTCCAGGGATGGCGACTCCACCACTTCCCTGGGCAGCCTGTTCCAATGCTTGACAACCCTTTTGGTGAAGAAATTTTTCCTAATATCCAATCTAAGCCTCCCCTGGTGCAACTTGAGGCTGTTTCCTCTTGTCCTATCACCTGTTACTTGGGAGAAGAGGCTGACCCCCGCCTCTCTACGACCTCCTCTCAGGTAGTTGTCAAGGACAAGTCCTCCCAACAGAAGTTTGCCTAGTTTGATAGCTGAACTTTTTCCATGGAGAGAATGTTATGTGGTTCTTACAGCTTATTTGTTGCTTATTCAGACAGATTCTCAGTGAAAGAAGCACTTAGTTCAATCCCGATTACATTATGTCAATGGAAACAAAGCCTCAATAAAAGTTGAGTAATTCTCGAAATACGACCTTTTTCCGTTGGTTGAACAAATACACAACAATTTTCATCTGTAGGTAACATTACAGACAGGAAAAGAATATAGTGCACAAATGATGTGTCTCCAAGTCATCACCCTGGCAAAGCAATTAAAAAAAACAAAGTAATTTGCTTATTCCACATCAATGTAAGTTTAAACTCTCAAATAATGGAGAAACCGTATGGTAGGTAAGCAAAAATCACTAGAAAAGTTAACACTTAAGTCCGTGTTTTTAACATTATTTTATGAAACAAACAAATGCAATGTAATCATTGTACTCCAAGAGATGCAAAAAAGAGTAATAGAATGGTAGTTTCCTTGAATGCCCTTCAGTTATTTCTATGCTACATTGTTTGAAATGGAACAAAATTATTGCTTCTTCATTGCTGTCTGAAAATCATTAAGATTATAAACAATACTGCAGCTGACTGGGCTGTTATCTTAATAGGGTATTCATCAAAGTCTTTGCAGATTCGCAGTGTAATGTTTCTCAAACTGAAATCAGAGTATTATTATGTAAAATTTTAATTTAATTCATGTTTTATAAGAACCATATTGAAAGCATAGAGTGTTACTTTGATTTTTTTAATTGCTTTGCCAGGGTGATGACTTGGAGACACATCATTTGTGCACTATATTCTTTTCCTGTCTATAATGTTACCTACAGATCAAAATTGTGTATTTGTTCAACCAAGGGAAAATGTTTCACATAATTTTAATATCCACAAGTTGGTAGTTGCTATACATCCAGAGTTCTCTCTGTTACAGTTCTACTACTTAACATTCATTTGGACTATCAGGGGATGCACTGAAATTATTTGCCAGTTGCAGATGTGACAAGGTAAAAAAATATTTTATTCCCTAAGTGTATGGGATTTTGTAGGACAGTCTGAAGTGCTTCATCTATGATGTACTCAATAGAGATGGATTAATCAAATTTATGGCAAAATTACCTTGCTAGATTACCTTGTGTGATTCTCACTGACTTCTGTGATAAGCTAATGGTCTGGATGAGCAGGACAGTCATCTACACAGAGAGAAGACTACCCTGAATCTGGAATTTTCATAATATTTTTAAATTATCAATGGTTTTTTTTTTTTTCCCCACAACACAAATGTTTCTGCTTCAGGGCAGAATTTCCCTACAGCACAGGTGCCTTCGAAAAGCTTTTCTACTTGCTGAATTTAATGATTTTTTTTTTTTTTTTTACCAATAGATTTTAGGTATCGTCTTAGCTTTTATATACAGAATAGATGTGACTGATACTGATTTATTTTGCATAGTATATGTCTGATACTAGATAGTCACTAAGCAAAGAACGTTGGCATCGTTTAGGCCCACTTAAAACAGCTTTACTGATGTACCTGGAGACAGAATCAAATCTGGGAATCTCATTTCTCAGATTAATGTATATGCTTTCCTGTAGTTTAGCAGTCTATGAATACAGGGTGCTGTTTTTGTACAGCGGCTATATTTATCTACTTTTATCTTCAATGACAGTTTTACATGCAGACCATAAATAAACAGTTTTGTTATCATTCCTAGCTTTATGAACAGGCTTTGTATCAATGACTACTTTGATACTATTATTACATTTCTGCTCCTATCCTATGTGTATTCATCTGTAGAAAAAAAATAACATTTTTACATCCTGATATTTTGGAAATCAGAATTCTGTAACCGTTCTTATGTAGTAGAGTTTTAGCAAGTCTACATTGTCATACATAGTTTGATATTGTCTGCATAGAGTTTAAGATTATCTACTCAGATCTGTGGAACAGTTATTTTTTTAGACGTGTATTAACTTTTTTTGTTTTTTATTGGCTAACTTAGAGAACCTAGTCTTAAATAATTGCAGTTACTATCCATTGCATATATCTGCATGTCATACTGCGCTGTAGTATTAGCTGGAACCCTACGTTGCACAACAGTGGAACAGGATCATAAACCCACGTATATTCTGCACTGATATTGGCTATTCAGTGGTTGAAACGCTTCTACTAAACTGAATAGGATTGTGTATTTTCTTAATATGTTAATATAAAAACAGGGTTTTCGATTTAACCAACAGCTTTCTGTTGTGGTGATTAACAATTCTCACATCACTTTTTGAAAACATATAAGCTTGAGCCAAAAAAAATCCTGTCCTAAAATTTCAGGTTCATTACTCTTACTCCTACATAATCAAATCCTACGTACATTGCTAAATAATTAGTTACTTTACAAGAAATGACAGCATCCTACTGTGCTCATATGACAGTATAAGGAATATGTTTTAATATGTAGTATTGAAAAACTACAAAACCTCCTGCATGTAACTTAGAAGTTGCTTAAAACTATGAACTGACAATTTAGGACAGAAAGCAAATTAGTTTCAGTCATTCATCATTACTCTTCAGTATAAAGTGAAATTCAGAGTAAACGCAGACACAAAAAAGAACGCCAATCTGTGCTCTTAAATTTAAGATATGGAAAATCTTTTGGAGTCTATAAAAAAATTTCAATATAGGTATTTAGCAAAGCGAAGAGATGTTTTCAAGGGTGAAAATAGCTGTGTCTATTTCAGGACAGCTGTTTTATCCATGTTTTTGGAATTTCTTATATTACATTCCTGAGGTGAACATAGCTTTAAAAAATTCTCCTTCAGATATCTTTCCTCCTCCCCCCAAAAAAACAAATCAGTAAAAAATAGGTTTTAAATATCCTTCTCTGTGGTAAAGAATCACCTTTTCCCAAGAAGTCATAGGTATGAATCAAGCTCATAGTTACATATGTGCAATTGTGCATAGGAATCTATAGTTTATACGACATAGCAATATTAAGATTTTGCATTTTTTTAGTTTAGTTTTTATTTGACTGTTCCTGTGCCAATGTTAAAGTTTTGGCTTGCTAAGCAATTCTAAAGGGCTTTTGTCTAGGAAGCTGTGAGCTGTTGTGTTAAAAATGAGTTTTTAAATATGTAATATAGATTGAATAACAACTCAATATTTACTAACCAGAAATCACATATGTCACCGTACTGCATGTACAACCATCTGGTTATCAACTATGCTTAGGGGTACATAGTGTGGATGCATAGAAAAAAAACATTTTCTATAGGAGTGATGTTAAGGACAAGTATAATTTATTTTCTCAAAGGGGATATATTTGAAATCTTACCAAAGACTAACGTTAGCCAGCCAGGTTCATTTTGATTTCTTTCCTACCCCTTCATGAAAGCCGCCTGGGTTGCTTTTTCCTGTGATGCATATGGGAAGATTGTTTTGTGTACATACAATCACAAGAAAAAAAATTAATCTGAATTTCATCACTTAACTTTTTGATATTTTTTTTATCCCAGCACATCATTGCAATTTAATTTAAAATAAATTAGATTTTTATTTAAACAATCTCTGTAAAAATGATTGAATGAGAATTATACATTACAGAATATCCAATTATTATTTGTTTCGATATTAACTAAATTGCAAAATAAACTGATCTCATTAGCAATTGTTTAACGCAGAATAGGGTCAATGTGCTGCTTTTAAGCCTGAAAAAAACATGTCAAGAATCACATGTTAAAAAATCATTCAGAGCTTCTCTGACTTGTAATTGCAGGGATAAATGATTTACTTGAAGCTGGAAAATATATGTATTATTCATCAGCATTCTATCTCTCCATCTGTGTTGAGATATATTTGAGAGCTACCCTCATCAGGAGACTGGAATTAAAATTAATGTGCTTACATTGATTTCTCTGTATTCCTTTTTCTTTTTTAAGACTGTGATCCCGGATTATGTATAGGCTTTTTTTTTTTTATTTTTAGATAGTAAGAATGAAAACCTTCCTAATGTGGGTATAATATTAGACAAGCATTTTAAGTACAATATCCATTTCCTTTTTCTTAGTTCTCTCGTTTTGATACCATACATTTTGTATGACTTTTACCACAGGTCATGAGGTCAGACTGGAGGACTTCTAGTTTTTCTGTCATGCCTTACCCAGTTTTTTTCTTCATATATTTGGATAAATCTTTTATTTTTCATTTTTAACTTTTACAAATTAGAAGTGTCACTGCCTTTCTCTTTTCATCTTTAGTGCATTTTCTTGCCAAGACACCCTGATAAAGTCACTTATACCCATACACTGTAGCCTAGAACAGTGCAGCAAAACCTATTTTATGAAGATGAAACTGAAAGACAAATAATGTCTCTTGGAATGAGGCAGAGGGCGACATATATGTATATATAGTCTATCCAGAAACTCCGTTAACAATAAATTTAGTGGTTTCATTCCAGAGCCATGGAAGATGTAGCTGCAGCCTGCCTCTTGGTATAGGAGCACGGAGAGGGTAATGAACAAGCTATTTTTAGTTTGGATTTTTTTTTTCCCCTTTTTCTAGTAGTCAGTGATGTCAGTTCTCAAACAGACTTTCACAGCCCCTAAAATCTGGCATCCTTATGGTTTGTCATTTCCAACGCGATTTAGGTGGTCTGCTGCAAGCAAGCCCCGGGTCGGCGAGACGAATCAGGCCCATTATAAATATTACACTGGCGTGAACTGCAGATGCATTTATTCTAGCAAACTTAAAAGGAAAAATTTGAGGTTATAAAACTGGAGAGAGTGTGCTATGAGAGAAAACCATAAATAAGAAGTTACGGACTTAAAATATAGCTGACTTTTGCTCTTAGCTTTATCTGTCACTGGAGGGACAATTCTTAGGCTATATTGTCACTAACACAACCACATGTTAGACTGCCTCAAAAAGGACAAGTCCTAAAAGAGCAAAACTGATCACTTTTATTCTAATTAGAAGTGAAGATCATCAGAATCCGTCTAAGCATATAAAATCTTTAAAACTGAAGCAAAATTACTCTGAACTTGCTTATGTTTTAATTGTCATGGATTGGACACGGTGGTATGTAAAAAGGCAAATCAAATATTGTTCTTGATTGTTTGTAAAGCTCATGAAATGTCCCGATCCTGTGAAATTTTGACTTCTCTCAGTAGAATTTTCTGTCCCTCCTATGATACTAAATTGCTGACTCTTTTTTTTTTATGTTAGACAGTATGACTAACATCGTGATGCTTTTTCTGGCTTGATTACAATTTACCAATTTCATATCACTAAAAGGGTTCACTATGATTTTGGTGGGAAGATATATGAAAAGCTATTTCTTTGTCGCAAAACTGATAGTAACTTTATAGTACCTTGGGAACAGAGCAAAAAACCTACACCAGTACTGCAAAAGAACACACTTTGAACCGTTTAAAGGCTTTTGACAATGACAATCTGTCTGGTTTTGTTTTCTTTTGTTTGAATGATCTATATGTAATTATGACCATGAATCATAACATTTTTACAAAACAAAATAATTTTGTTTTTTTTCATTTAGGCGGTACAGAAAGTGGATATATTTTGTTCTGTGGGCAATATCAGAAATATGACATCTGTCCTTTATAAACCAGGAGACAGTAATTTCTATTGGGCGTCCTCAACAACTTCTGAATTACTTCAATCATACACGCCACAAACCCCATTTAAGATCAGTGTAAACTGATTTTGGTAATAAGAATACCTTTATGTTTTCTCCTTTCTGGTGGAGAGGTTAGACAAGCAGCAGCTATGTTAAATGAAAAAGATGAATTAAGAATACTTTCCTCTCTGTATGTGTGATCTCTTGAACTTCTGAAAATTATTTCTGTGGTTGAGCAGTTCCCACAGAAGATGATTGTTGCTGTAAGCTTTAAATATCCTCTGTTGAAAAGATAGCTATTTTAAGCAGAATTGGACTGACAAAATATGTCAGTTTTGAAGAGCAGACATCAAAGTTCTTTTACTGTGGAACACTTAACAGTTAAACCTGTGAAAGCAATTTTAAGTAAAAGTCAAAGACTGCCCCCAAAAATTGGATCAGTAAAGGTTTCTCATAGAAATTGGGAGGGGGTTTTGTTAATTTCCAGACACTATATGCCAATAATACAAAGGTAAATTTGACATGACAAACTGTTTAATGACTTCACCTCTAACTGTTTTCTGAAGTGCACGTTTGCAGTTTTGCTTTCTGGAGCTTCCTTTGCGCAGTGCACACTTTGGCCAAGCTGAGCAGGAGCTCTGACTTCGCCTCAGACAGCTTTTCCATTTTCTCTACTAAAGATACGGACAAATACCACAATTCTGAAGATTGCACCATGTAACTGCAATCATCAAAGTGCACCATTGTCATTAATGACACACAAATTTGTGCAGACAATGATGTTTCACAGCTGGTTTTGAGATTTGGAAGCAGGTATATCTATTAATACTTCTCTGCTCTGACAACTATCTGGTGGCTTCTGCCAACTCCAAACCACACCTTCTTTTACGTTTTTGAATCTGATTTTTCTCCTCAGTCATGCAAGACTGCCTAGTAAGCAAGTTCGCTGCTGCTGTGGCTGGTATAAATTTCTGAGAAGACTGGATGGAAAGAGGGTTCGGAATTAGCAGGTCTAATGTGGACTACTCTGGCAGAGTCCAGAGATTTGAGAGGTTATGGAAAAAAAGAGTTGAGCAGCTTGTTTAGAGGACAGAAAGAGTGTAAGAATTTCTGATGCTTGTAAATGATAACTGTGTGCTTTTCTGAAAAACTGCTTCCCATACAATAAAATAGTCTCATAAGAAGTAAGAAATTCCCCCTGAATATGAATTCTGTCCACGCCCTATCTTCATATTCTTCCTACTCACTCATGAAGTCTGCGTAGCAGAGAAGTAAGTCCAGAAGTCGTAATTATTTCCACATGTCCAGCAACAAAATTGATTTTTATTTTTCTTTCATATTTAAACAACATTTAACTGTATTTTTATGTATGATAAGCCTTGAACTAAGTTTCTCGACAGAATATAAATTTTTAGAATGAGATTGCGCGTACAACAGAGTAGGCACCAGAAGAAAGAATGTGATGTCTGTGGTCCTTTGTACATATGAAAAGGATATCTGGGCAGGCATTGCAGTCCTACTGTTATAATAATGGTTTAATATTTTGTGGTAATAGAACATTTCTTTTAGTTTGTGTTCCAGACAAGTAACTTAGCTGGCTATCAGAGTCAGAATAATTGTGTCGTTTGACTGTGACTGACGTTTTACCTAGTTTACTAGGTCTTAGTTTTCTTATTTTTTTTGTTGACTATATTCATGTCAGCATTTTCAATGTTTGCTTTTAATGCTACATCTTATAACATACTACACAGTGCATAAAACCTTGATAGCATTTTTTTATCCGTTTTTTGGCTTCAGGTTTCTGCTTTTTTTGTGTATTTCTTGCTTATTGATGTGTGACAAAATAGTTCTGTCCTAATTGTCTTCCTTGGTTGTTTTAAAGTGCTTGGTAGCTACAAAGAACTCCGTGTTTAGTAAGTAAAATCTTCCGACACAGACTTTTAAACCAACAAGTGTTTACTTATATCATCCTTACTGAATGTCCTTGCAATCTGGTGTATGATTTTTTTTCTTCTTCTCGGTATTGGCTATGTGGTGGACTCCTGACGCATCCCATTGTCATTCTTTCTCTAACTCCTTGTAAATACTGAATTTCAGACAGACATAAAAGCTTATTGTTTGGGTTTTTATCTGGTGGGAGGGAAATGCCCCCCTAACAGTCTTTAGCAGAAGCCAATTGTCGTACTAGGTTACCGGAGAGGTCAAGCTACGCAATGCTAATCAGTTAGTGTTCGGTGCTAGATGTTACGTGGTTGTGAAGCAGAATTCGATGTTTAATACAGAATCTTATCAAGTTCAGGAGACACATGTTGCTCTTCTCATGAAAATTCATTCATTTTTATAAACAGTAGAAAATCACATAGCTTAATTTCTTCCCTGAAAATGACATAAAATGAAAAAATGCATTGGGTTGACCAGTTGTTCAACAGCCATAATAACAGTGTTACCTTTTTGCCTCTTGCTGAATGAGGTTTTATGCCCTTAGTAGAGAGGCAAATACAAAATGTACACCCATTTTATGGAAGACTGTGCAAGAGACAAATATCTTCAGTAACTGTAGCATGTATTGCTTTCGCATCCTACTGATGATTGCAGTAGTATTAATAGCTCTTCTTCAAAATTTATTTTTAATAACAGACTAGAAAATGCATGTAGCAAGGCAATTCTGCAGCCAAACAGTAACGTATTTCATAACAAAATTTATAAAAAGACAATGCTACACTGCAGATGTAATGACACTCTTTCTGGAGAGAAAATCTGCATATGTAAATACCAGTAGTCAACAATAGCACATTACTAAATTTTTGAAGTTCTGCTAAGGGCAACTTTTATGGAGCACCATATCTGGGCCATACAGAGATTATAAAACAATAATATGGAATCTATTTCACTCTGCAGAGAAAAAATCTTTCTGATACTAAATAATATTTGTGCTTACTTAATATTCCTGATACCTCTTTTTTTCCACATATTTCTTAAAGGATCTACTTTATTAGTCTACTTTATTAGAATGTTAGAGAAATAGATAAATCAAGCAATAATGCATTAAGCAGCAATGCCAGGACAAAACGAAAATAAAAATAACCCCAAGCACTACAGTATTATAGCTATATTTCATTATAGTGGGCTTGGTATGACTTCAAAGTGTTCGAGATGTCTACGTGAACATCACATTCCAGTTGTTAATTGACTTCCTTCACCCTTACCTTTCCAATTGCTTTCTGAATGGAAGTTCATTTGAAGCGTATGTAGCAGTAGTTTACAGCAATTAAGTCTGCAAACTGGTTACTTTGTATTGCATGTTAATATCTAGTCCTTTCCAAGATCAGATTCGCTTACTAAGCTAGTCAATGAACTTCAGCACTGGCTCGATTATTTGTATTCCACTCCACTTATCTTAAAAGTATAATTGGGATATGATTGGAATAATCAGTTTCCCACTTTAGATGCATTCACCAGAAAGATAATGTTTAAATCAGGCAAAAATAGCGCTATAAACATGCAGTTAATTTTATATAAGGTTCTGGAAGCATACCATATAATGCTGTTTCCACATTTTTAAATAATCTTAGCTTTGAATATTTTGCAATTTGTCAACTTGAAATAAGATTTTAAATGATTTTCACTTCAATCTCACTTTATGTATGAGCTGTAAATTAATATTTGCTTTTTTTCCAAAAGAAAACAAGTGGCATTCTATTGCTCCTTGTGTAAGATGTATGTCAGTGTGGCAGAATTCAATTATTCCATGTTCTTGTCACATTCTGAGCTACAGCTGCTACTTTTACATTCATATTAAAAGTTTGTCCTCTGTGTGTGTGTTATCTGAGAATTTCTTTTCCATCAGCTTCCTACCTGTCTTTGTCTATCTCTAAGCTTAAGTGGGTAAGATCTGAGGGGTGCCAACTTAAGAAAACACATGACAAAGAAAGGAAAAGTTGAGAGAGAAGTTGCAAATCAGTGAACAGATACCAAGAAATAGTTTGGGATGGTAAATGAACAAAAGAAATGCGCCAAGGTCAATGGACTGGAACAAGTTGAATGCAAAAAACTAAAATTAACCAAAAAGAAACAGAGAAAGTAAGAAAGCATTGTGCCTACACGGAATATGTCAACAGCAGTTTACGGGCTGGAGCAGAGAAATGAAATCCAGCTGGCATTGCTCAAATTATAACTTCTGTCACTGCAGAAATGGGAAAGGATGAGAAGGCTGTCAGGGAGGGAAACTCATGTGAGCAGCACCTGCAATTTTGCCAGCAGGTTAAGAACAATCAAGAAGACTTAAAATTGGAAGGTGGAGTTTTTTGAGTCTCTACATACCTCTACAAGTCTAAGCTAGGCAAGTCTAATTGATTTGAATTAATCCCGAATTTGCTTTTCCTTCTTCCCCAAATAATAACTTCTCCAAAACCTGCTCAAATTCTCTTTTATTCCTCCAGATGTCAGAATTAGATTCAGTCCTTTGCACAAAAATACTCCTCACCTTTTCCCTGGACATTCCTTGGAAGCATTTCCTTAAGAGTTGATAATTTTGTACCCCCCCCCTTTTTTTTTTTTTTCTTCATTCTTGCATGTTTTGTTTGGGTTGTTGAGGTTTTTTGTGTTTTTTTTGACTGTTGTTGAACCATGTCAGTATAATCACACATAAATAATCTAGTAACCAGTTTGTGAGATTCATGAATGATAGAACAGGTAATATCCTTCAGAACAGAGGGTTTATTCATTAAAAATAAGGTACTTCATGGTTACAAAGAAAACCTTTATCCTAGTATTTAATCACTGGGCTGAGGCAGAAATTTTTCAAAGCTGTCTATCTGAAGTTTGTGAACGGCTCTTTCCTAGGGCCAGCTTTTCAAAGCTATCAAACATACACAGTTGTAGCTGATTCAACGTAAATTCTGAAAAATCATGTTGCTAATTACCAAACCTGGAAACCCCAAAGCAAATCACGCAGAAATATAGACCAAACTGGTTTTTTAAATACCTTTAGCAATATTATAAAACATTACATGTATTTAAATTTCAAAAAGTCTGCAATGTTGAAACTTGTGTTTGTTGTGATTCTGTGATTATATAGCGATTGTGGAAATACTCTATTTTGCTTGTGGTAAAAGCTTATAGCAAGAAGCTGGCCAGTTGTGAGCTATTCTTTGAAGATTTATGTTTTAATAAACTTTCTGCTCAACAGTTTGTTCCCTAACAGTAGGAAATCACTAGCGGACAAGTCCTACCCACATTAACTGCTCCGCTGCAGAAATGTTCTGCGGTTTTAATGGACATTGAGCTGATTTTGAGTCAGCGATTTCAAGCGCATTCCATTTCTTGACAATCTGTCCCAAGTCATTTTCCTTCTGTCCAGCAGCGCCTTAATTTGACCTGGTGCACTTTGATATTCAGAAGATGTTCTTTCGGTTATTGTGATATCTTGGTAGCAGCAGTGATTACATCTCTGGGGAAGAGAAAGTGAGTCACTGAGAAAACACCTGTGTTACCTACCAGTGGAGTTTAGAGATTCTGTAGCCAGTTTCACTGAAAGAGATGGACCAGTTTCACTGAAAGATATGGAAAGGAGCACTTGCTACCCAAGTCTTGCATTGCCTGCTCTTCTTACTATAATTTCCAATGCTTCAAATAATAGAGGTGACTGAAGAAGTCTTTTTCCTCGTAACTTTCTTGAGCTAAGCTTTGTGAAAAGTTGAAATTAAAGTGGTCGGCTGCGTGGAGAGCTACTGAGAAGCCGGACTGAGTTTTGCTTTCTGAACCTAAGAGTAAGGCCATCATAGACGGGCATCAAAAGACGAGGCTCTTGGTGTCCAGCTCTGGCTCACACTGCAGGTTGATAACAAGCCTAACAGGCCAGGACTAGGGCCCTGCAATTTTAGTGTAAGCCACATTGTTCGCATAAAGTCTTTGACCTGTTGCTACTAACAATGGCAACGCTATTTTTACTAGGCCACGAGGTACAAAAGTCCTTATTTGGGGTTTTAAAACAAGCAAATTTTATGTTCTGCTTAGTGTGTGTTTTCTTTTATGGACACAACAGTTCAGAGCGTAAAAGCTCAAATTTAAAAGTACCACCACAACAAGTGGCTTGGGAAGTTCTGTCAGAAGTGGAACGGAGGTGAGAAAAGTGAGTGTTGGCTCCAAAATGGAAACCTGGTACGGATGAAATTCTGCTGAGGTGGGTGCGTATTACAGCCCCTGAAGATGTTGCAGTCAACAACATGGTGTTGCAGTTAGCCATCAACAACACAGATTGTGACAGAGCTTACTGCCGTCAGACACGTACTCATACACTGTTGGTTTTTTTGGACGCTTTATTTGTTATCTTTCAGTATTGCTTTTTTTTCTGGCTGTGAGCATCATAGAGATCCAATCAAGGCGTCGATCACCTCTTCTCTGAACCTATCTAAGACCTTCAGAGATGCATCTGAGTAAGAAGGCAGCTCGGCAGCCATCTTCGTTTTATGAACAGGGACCTCACAGGGTGTACAAGAGTGACAGTGTGAGGTTTGGGTTGAGGGAAACGTGGCTGACTGGAAGAGGTCAGTGGAGCCAGATGTGGGACAAGCTGTGTCCCTACTGTGCAGTACGTTCTAGTCCATTCCTAGGTTTTACGCAAAAGAGTTATTTTGTTCACTCCAGAGAGAATTCCTCATCATACGAATATGTTTCTAGTTGTGGCATTAGGATTCTGTCGTCAACCGGGAGACAGAGAAACAAGGTGCATAAGGCCTTAACGTAGTACTTGAGTGGTTTATCCCTCCTAACTTAACTTCTGGCTACCTTTATGGTTACTGAATACGTTCATTAACTAAAAGCAGTTTAGCAGCTGGAAAAAGAATAGTTTATAAAGTCTACTATGACTGTCCAGGTGAACGTCATTTCAGAATAAACTTCAGTCATTGCTGTCTAATCATTAAGAAAGAGAAGAGTATTTATCTATGAACGTTTAGTCACTGCAACTCGCAAACAGTGTAACATTTGAAGTAGACACCTGTCATAAATAAGTAATAAATAACATCATAATTTAAAGGACAATATTAAACAGAACCAATTAGTACTGAAATGTCTACCCTCTCATCTTAATATATAGTTCTTCATTATATGACATTTAAAGTTTCTGTAACTTGACTCTCAAGTATAATACATTATGACCATTCTCATTAAAACCAGCTTTTCTTATAGCACTTACAATGTTGGACTCCTACGGATAACATAATGAGGGTAGAATGCATTTTGATTGAGTTACCACTAGGGAGAAATTTAATTTAATTAAACTGGTCTTCATTAAAGTATTACATTGAAGTAAAGTAATTATAAAGGCATGTACAGTATTAGAGAAATCCTGCTGTTTAAAAGACAGAGAAGGCTCATTTTAGAATGATCATAATTTTAAAAAAAGCTTTGTTCCAATAATTATGTCAAGACTTCTAAAGCATTCATACCTTGTAAAACCTGGTGATACATATATGCCATTTAAAGCTAATGCTGTTCTATCTACTTGTAATTTCTGCTAGTCTACCTTTGAAAACAAACTTCTGTAGCCCCATTCTGTTTTGTTCAAACATCTACTAAAACTTCAACATAAATATGTGGGTGTTGGATATATTTGCATTTTAAAAAATAGATAAAAGCACAAGGAAATCTCAGATTTTCGAAGGTGAACTGTTTTAGCCTTTGAAAATAGATGGCAACACAAGTTCTCACAGGACACGTTTTCTCTTATGCTTTCATTTTCCATAAATACAATACCCTTATGCCGTTGTCACCCAACTAATGCGTGCTCAAAGTACAAAGTCAGTACATCTGTTTCAAGAAGTCCATGAGGAGGTTAGGGCAGTTTTCAGATAAAGTACAATGACGTTTTTGCTCTTCTATTCTACCGGTTTTTTTTCTCATCCACTATTCCCCACTGTTGCTTTTTGTTTCAGGGTGAATTTTCCCATTTGGTTGATTTTACTTTGTTTTGGCGTTGTGCCTGTCGGTTTTCTTGGGCAACCGCATGGGCTGGATTTTGGATGGAGAAGCCACTCTGAGAGATGTCAACGACTTTCCCAAGGAGTTGGCTTAGGTCCTCATTGTTATGAAGGCAAGCTGAAGGTTGCAGGGCACAATTCTGGTTCTTGGTGCAAACAAATTTGTTCACCAGCCCGGGAATCTCAGCCCTCATTTGCTTCAGCCCGGAGTTCAGGTACACAGGGCACCAAATCCCATCTTTGAATGGTTACTTTTGCAGGAAAAAGGGTGAATATGGTCCTCGGGAAACCGATTGGAGTTAGCTTGGGAAGAAATAGCTCTGGCCTTGCTATCCTGCCTTACAACGCCTGTCCTTGTGATCTGTTGGCACTGATTGCTTTGATTTACCTTTCTGTGTATGACTATAAGACAGCCTTTAAATTCATCATCACCTGACGTTGTTATTCTGTTTAATTCAAACCTCTCCAATTTGCTTCTATGTATGGAAAATAAATAGGAGCGTATGTGTTTCTGAAGTGAAACCTCTTCCTGTCCGTTTCCCTGAGGTTTTTATCTCGGTCTGCCAACTAAATGTCCAACAGAATCAGCCTTTGATGATTTAATAAAAAAAAAAATATATCATTAAATCCTCTTTGATGGGTAGCCCTTGCATAGATACGTAAAGTGTCCATAGAGCACATATTAATGAAAAAATGAACAATATTACTTTAGTCTTAAAAAGAGAAGAATGAGTCTCACTGGTAGGATTTGGTTTCCACTTTTTAATTATTCCTGTTAGTTTTTCCTCTGGTTTTTTTTCACTTCTTCACTCTTTTTTATATTTTTATTTCCCTTTCTATTGGAATATTGTAATAATTCCAAAATACAAAAAAAACATAAGAAATGTGTCATTTTCAGAGGTGGACCATGTAATGACCCTTATTACAACATTTAGACTTTTTTTTCAAGCACCCTGATATAAAAAAGTGTTGAACACTAGAAATCCCACAAAGAGTAGGGTGGGTGGTAATTTATCAACAAATCAGAATTAGGTCATACCTGAAATATCATCCTCTTAGTGTGAAAGATGTGTATCTGTTTTGGGTTTGGGTTGTTTTTTTTTTTTTTTCTGCCTTATAAATTAAAGAAAATATAATTTGGAGAGTGTTGTTTATGTATAGTCAGTTAAACGACTCAGACGAACATAACACTTCTTTCCCTTAGCATTTGAGGCAATTTTGCTTATTAGGAAAGTGCTGGTTTTGTAGTCTTTTTTCAGAGAGAGATGAAACCTATTTCTTTGTCTTGTCACAATGGTGACTATGGCATTTAGAGCAAAACTGGAAAGTAGGTGTCAAGATGGTTACAAATGTTAAAAATCTTCAATGTAATCTACAGGGCCTTTGAAGTTTGAGATTTCATTTATGAATTTCCCAAACGGGAGCACTGTACCAGTATGAAAACACAGGTTTGAAATGATGATTCAAAAGGTGATAAGCTGATGTCTCCCTCTGCTGCAATGACTGTTTCCTGATCCATCGTCACTATATATGTGCGTATGTCTGCTTGTGCATGTGTTTTGGCAGGTGTTGAGAGAATTACTTTTAGGGCTTTTATTTGCTTTCCGACACTTTGGAATTTCCATTCTTGGCTGAATTTCTCATGCTGCTACATTTCTGGGCTTTTTTTAATCTTTTTTCCCATTCGTATACTGTTTTGAGAAAATAAAATGTCAGTGAAATTTACAAAAAAACCTGAAAAAATGCTACTGAAAAAAGTTAACATCTTTATATTCATTCATGTTCTGTCAATACTAACATTTATTCTGAGGTGTGTAAACTTGCCTTTGCAGTTAATTTTAGATTCATATATTCAGTTTCCCTCAGAAGCTGAAAATATGAACCCAAATCGAGACAATCCTGATATTTTATTTAATTAACAATAAGGAAGCTGATTTCTTTTGCTTATCTCAGGGTACAGGCAGATCTTAGACTTGTTTCTCAATTACACTAAACTCCTCTTTTAACTATTTTAACAGGCTAGGGGCATGAAGGAAGGTAGAGAAGGCCCTTCAGGGCATAAAGGGTGTGCACTTAAGTGTAGTGTGGTTTCTTCTCCTCAAGGGGCCTGGAAAGCAGAGCCAAACTTAGAAAGCCCTGAGGGGGCTTGCCAGAATATTGGGAATACAAAAATCCCTTAAAACTGCCGTGTCTCTCGTTTCGCGTCCGTTCAAACCCACAGTGCAGAGAGAAGTGCGCTTGTTGAGTTAAGCCCTTCTCTCCTCGTGGTATAATATAGACCTGACCTGGTTTATATTCTTTCAGAATATGGCCTTTAATTAAAAACAGACATTTAAATATGCAACCATAAGCTTTTCCCTCGAGATTTTTTTAATAAAAGCGCTCCACATTAATTTATTGCATCAGCTCTCCAATACAGCACATTCTATGTTTATTCCAACCTGTTGTGTAAAGGTCTGAAGATTTTTTTCACATTTTTATCTGTTGTAGCAGCCTCTGCTTTTTGCATAGCTTAAATATAATCCAAACTTCACAAAATTAAAGGCGGAATTGGTACGACTGATCCCTTTGCTAACTGCATCATGTCAATCCAATTTCTGTCGCATATTTGACCTTCCTGCTTAGTCTAACAGGATGGAGCTGGAGATTTTATTATAGTCTCATCAAGTAGCAATCATTCAAAATAACACATTTTGTCCTTTTGCCGGATTCATTACCTTGAAACCCATTCCTTGTATTTTATATTCTACATAACTCTCAAATTGCCTAAAGGATTTACTGCATTCCCTAAATAAGGTACTTTTAAAATATTTCCTGATTATGGATTTAGAGTCTGATTCTTCATTGTCTTACAGCCTCTGCAGTAATATTACGCATCCTGTGTAGTTTTGTGAAGACAGGCTGGGTATACAGTGCTATCAAATCAGAATATGACCATAAAGTATGGGCAGTGAGAACGTGCCTGTATATAGCCGCTAAATTCTGGCAACGGGTAGGGTGGTGCTGACCAGGTTTCTCACAGTGACCACTACTTCATCTCTGAAATTTCCTACATGTGATCACATCTTTGTTAGTGAATTTAACAATTCCAAGGAACATTCCTGGGCACTGGAACTTTATTACATATACTGCCAAGTCGTTACGATGGCCTGTGGAGTATTTTCGGATTGTGGCCTTTGGCTTGTACCCTCGCACTTGCTCCAGGTGCTGCACCATGGACATAAGGCTCTGAGCCCTGGTCCTACCCCAAGGGCTGGCATGTGGTGTCACTCATAGAATCATAGAATCGTTTTGGTTGGAAGAGAATTTTAAGGTCATCAAGTCCAACTGTTAACCTAACACTGCCAGGTTACCACTAAACCATGTCCCTCAGCACCATGTCTACACATCTTTTAAACACCTCCAGGGATGGCGATTCCACCACTTCCCTGGGCAGCCTGTTCCAATGCCTGACAACCCTTTTGGTGAAGAAATCTTTCCTAATATCCATCCTAAACCTCCCCTGGCACAACTTGAGGCCATTTCCTCTTGTCCTATCCCTTGTTACCTGGGAGAAGAGACTGACCCCCACCTGGCTACAACCTCCTTTCAAGGAGTTGTAGGGAGCGAGAAGGTCTCCCCTCAGCCTCCTCTTCTCCAGGCTGAACAATCCCCATTCCCTCAGCCGCTCCTCACAAGACTTGTGCTCCAGACCCCTCACCAGCTTCATTGCCCTTCTCTGGACACGCTCCAGCCCCTCAATGTCTTTTTGGTAGGGAGGGGCCCAAAACTGACCACTAACTCAGGTCTGCCTGGTCACTGGCACCCAGGTCCCTGTGCTTCTGTTCTCCTTTGAACATGGAGATGAGCCTCTGATGGACTGATGGCTCACGTGATGGGCCTGGAAGAAGCCCAGCAGGGCAATTTTTGGGCTCCCCTGACTTGTCATTGTCTCCCTGGGCTCCTTTGTGGGTACACAGATGAGCTTTTACCACATAATTTAATGATGTTCTTGAATGGTACATAGCTTTTGTTGTGTAAATTGCTTTGGAGAAATATGTGTTTGCAGTATATAATAGGTTGAATTAATAAGAGCTTCTCATGAACATGATATATGAAAAAGTAATTGGAATTTCAGTTAAAATGTGATCTAATTTATCACTTTATTTTATGATATCAGTGGCTGATGGCTTTACTAGATTCAAGATATAAACTGTTGCATGCTGTGAACTTCTATACTGAAAGCAGAAAATGACTTTCTGAACCCAGAGCTCTACAGTAGGCTTTCACACAGGCTGAAAACCCTCATGTCACACTTCTGCCAGAGCCAGATTCACAGGGGGGGTTTGGTTAGAGTCTGAAAGTCCTACATCTGAACTATATACCCTTTTTGGCTACTCTGTAATAAGAACTCTTTCTTTTTGTTTCGTGATTAGGACCAGAGAAAAAAATATCGTTGTTGCATGCACACAAATACACACAAACATTCGTTCTCTCTGTCAAACTAAGACTACAAATTCCATCTGAACTTTAAAAAGCTTTCATTTCCTTATCCTTTCTTTTTTTCTTTCCTTTCCTACAAGACTTTCTGGCAGTTTCTAGTGCATATTTCCAAATATCTCTGCTGGTCAATATGAGTTGTATTTATGCTGACAAAGTGTAATCATATAGTTAGAAGTCAGGATTAAAATCATTGACCATGGAAACTGATAGAAACCTCTTATAGAAGTTGTTTTAAGATCCTGGTATGATCGCATAGTTAGTGTATCAACTTCATGGCTGAAAAAAAAATAAATTCACATATTACAACTTTTTCATACAAACCAAAATAATGTGGCTGGTAATGTAGGATGTTCTGGAGAAACTTTCGTATTAGAGCTTTTCTAGACTGAGACACCTGAGGGTCCTTCCCTTGGTATATTCTTCCTCCTTTAGAGATTTCCACCACGCCGTGTTCCCATCTTCAGTTGTAGGCATTCCTAAGAATTCTCACTGCCTTTACACCAAAAATTCTGTATTTTCTCTTTTTCCTCTGGTACTTACAACATGTGTTATCTGTGTTCAAACTAAACTCTGGTGGGAACATACTGAAACATGAGCTGGAAAGGACGTAACAGTATAGTTTTGCTAATACATAAAAAATTGCTGCCACATGAGAACTGCTGATGCTTTGAATGGCTTCATTTAATGAACGTTTTCAGATGAGTATATCATGGTTCCGGTGGAAGAAGCGCCATGCGACTTGTTGCCAGTCTTGTGATTTGGTTTTTTGGTACTCTGTTGAAATCAAATAGGATTCTGCCTACCGATGTGCACATTTGCTGAAAGTTTAGGTCCAATTTACGGTGAGCTTCTAAAATGATCAAATTCTAGTAAAAAGCACAGCTAGACGTATCTCAACTGAAACAATGCAAAACTGATAAAAAATTATTTTACATAAGTGATGCAAATTATTTCTTTATGTGAAATGCACAAACATATAAGATTTTAAAAAAAATACACTATGGACTTGTCCAGGGCCCAATAGATGTCTGATATCCTATAAATTTTTTGCTAAAAATATAGATACATTCCTACATTTCTTACAGAATTTAAAATTGCCATTTACCTTAAAAAAAGGCTTATTTATGCTTTCAACTTCCGTTTTTACATAAGGAACTTTGAGACAGTTATCTTCCCGTGAAGTACAATGGTAAAACAATAGTAAAGTGAGTACTTCAATTACTTCAAATTACATGTCAGAAAAAAATATAAGAAAACATGCAGAGCACTACGCTACCATTAGTACATCTTTATGGTTCTTAGTTGTTACTTATGCTGTAGCCTTCCTGTTTCCAGGCAAAACAGAGCCGTATCCCTTCTTTCTTCCTGTCCCCAGAAGAGTAAATGTCTCCCGGTGCCATGCTGTTGTCTCTCGTGTTAGCAAATATGGGAATTACTTAATCCTTATTTATAAGACTTCTGAAAATGTCTTACAACAAACCAAACAAACTAAAGTGCCAAATTTCAAAATACGAACTGAAGCAATATATGCTTAAAAAAAAAAAAAAAAAAAAAAAAAAAAGATATTTCCATAGTGCTTGCATCTAGCATATTAACCCTACACAGGAGAAGCAATTATAAATCTGAAACAAAGCCTGGTCTTGAGTGGTTTAAACTGTTGTGTCGCCTGGTTTCAGGGTACTCACCCTTTGTCATTTTGCAGTAGATTCTCACGTCTGGCAACCTCCTGTTGGTTGGTTGGGGCTGGCTTTGGTTTTGGGTTTTTCTTCTCAGTGTCATCAGATTTTTCCTCCTTTTTTTCAATGACTGCTTGTTTTCTCTTCCACGTTGATGCGATCCGCCTTACATGTCGCTCAGCTTGTTGCTTCAATTAACTTCTCAATGGACCCCCTGGCAACTTGCATTGGCTCCCACTGCTGTTTCCCGTCTCCCCGCTGCTTTTTATCACTTTGCTTGTATTTTGGTGATCACTAACTGGCTGCTTAGACTATTGTTTGGAGCACTAGTGATTCCCTGCTGATTTTATCGCTTATTCCCTACAGATCTTTTCTTAAACTTGTATTTTGTTCTCTATCCAATTTTGATATTGGATTTCTGGCTGTGGGACTCTGTAAACCAAATCCAAGGTACCTTTCTCAGAAATAATCAATCTATTTAGAAGATACTTATTTTTCTTTGAATTTCAAACATTGAAATTGGTTATGTGAGATGAAAACAAAATCCAATTTAAAGAACTAAGACTGACAATTAATTTTTTTAATCTATGACTGCATTTTTCCTGTGGTTCTTTTTTATTTTTTATTGACAGTTGCTTGTAAATTATATGAAGTAAACTAGTAAATAGCACTGTATCACTTCTCAGATTCCCGTTCAAGACACGTGAAGAATCTGTCCCTGCTTGCAAACTTCACTTAATCCTTTGCAACATTAATTTTGTTTTTTTACAGTCTTTAGTCTTTTTAGAACTTTGCAGGGAGACTTATGGTCTTATGGGATAGTCACGATAATACTATGCGTGAATCAGAAACCAGAAGTGAATTGTATATATCACAAATAATTTAACATAATTTATTAAAAATATTGTTATAATTACTTCTTCTAATAATTTTCAGTCACTCTTCTTCATGATGTACACATTTCTGAAGCAGCTTTTTAGCTGGAACAAAGAATTTTTCAAACAAACAAAATAGTGCCTGGAAAAATCTATTAATTGAGCCATTGGAGACCTTTTTTTCTTCACGTTTTTTAATAAGATTCAGCTTCCAGACAATATTTGTGGTTTTGGATGGGCTTTATTCATTGATTCATTTCCAAAACTTTACACAGTCTATTATTTGTCCTTTGCTCTTGACATAAATTTAGTTTCTAATTAGGGTGTTTTGGAACCAGTTGATCTCTTGCTCACCTTCCTCTTTAAAGTTTGGTGTCACCAAAATAGTATCTTTACAAAGAAATTTCTACCAATTTTTATAACGTATTCCTATTATGAATATAATTCTATTTTAAATAAGAAATTAATTTAATTGAGCCCAAACTTTGTATTTGTAAGGCATTATTATAGCTGGTGTTAAGCAAGTTATCCCACTACTGAATAACAAGAATAGGGAATCATTTGCACCTGTGCCTTCTTGTACATTGAATTATCCTGTGGACTCTATGGACTGAGAAGGTTCATGTTGTCATAATTTTCTACCTTGCAGAATTCTTTAATTTTAGATTATCATACGCATAATCTGTGTATGGGGGGCACGCATAGGATACCATTTCTGTTACTATACATGACAGCCATCGTCAGACACTGCATGACTCAGAGATGAAATATAACTGCATGTGTGTATTAGAACAATGTCAAAGACACTTATTATCTGTGTCATCAGTTTTCATAATTTCTGTGCTAATCACATTTCATTTTTTTTTTTTAACTTCAAGCCATTGAGGTGAATTTTTAATTTATTGACTAAGGCTATTAAATTAAATAATACTGTCTACTTTTCTCAGAACAGTCTGAGGATTTATTTAAAATGTTAACTTTTATTTTTGAAAGCTAAGAAAGTTGAAGGGTTTTAAAATATTTTTTTCTTTTATTTTTTTCCACAGAAATGGAGCACTTTTCCAAATGCATCCAGAATATCTCATTCTGTTAAATGCATTTAGAAATAAGCTAAAACCTGTTCAAATCTTTATTTACTCTTGTTGAGCTCTGTAGGTAAACTTTTGAATGGAGTCTTCTAGTACCTATTCTGTGCACGTATGGATTCAGCAGATTGTTATTTGATTAATAAGGAAAATCAGAAGAAAAAAAGTTAGTAGCTTACTTTTTTAGCACTTTTGAATGTCATATACTAACAGTACAAACGAAGTTAGTTGAGAAACACACAAGAGATTATGTATATTTCACTAGAGATTAGTGGTTACATTTGCATTAGAAAATACCTTTCCAGAGGACCAAATTTCTGTATCAAAGTGCGTCGTAACTTTAGGTATATGGGTATACACACAGAAACAGGTATATGCAAGAGCTCAACTTCATTTTTCTGGAAAAATAATCTTAGAACTGCCATATTTTATATTTTACATTTCATTGATGAAAGGTTGTTTCACAATTCCATCACAAATTGCCTTCTCCCTTACAGTTAGACATTCATTAAAAATAAAGAAAGTTGAAAACATAATTTAAATACATAAAGACCAGAGAAACACATATAGTGAATAACAATGAACTGCTTGCCCTGCACAGGACGCCGTTTGATGGAAATTTCATATTTACACAAAGACATATGGCACTATACAGCCTTCTTTAAAAATCATTCTAAGTCAGAAAAGCAAATTAGGGACTATTTTTCTTCAGCATGTCTTAGCACATACTAAACAAAAGCCTGCACTCTTTATTACCAAGACATACAGAATCTTCACTGAACAAGTGGCATCTCGCAGGAAATAGTTTGAGAACGATGAACCTCAAGATTAAATCTCGTCATACTTTAAAGACTTTGTCTGACAATATAATATAGTTGTAACGTGTTAAAAGTCTGTAATGCTACCACATTTTTATTGCTGAGGCATTAGGGGCTTGCTAAGGTCTTTTGTCAACCGTAGGTGTCTAGATTGTCAGATCAGATTTAAATAAACAGCAGGTGATGGTTAGAGACTTCTATCCTGTGGATTAACTTTGTGTCAATGCCCAGTACTAAGATTCTTTACGACGTTAAGTATTACCGTGAGCTTCTGTCAGAGCAGAAATAAGTCCTTTGCCGTACTTTATTGTAAATATCCAGAGTGAGAATGCAATCTTGAGTCAGTCAGGAGTCAGAACGGGTGTCTGTCCAGTACGTCCACTGTCCGTGCTCCACATGCATGTGCAATGACTGCAGTTTGGGTCTGAAACTCTTCAGTGAAGGTAATCGGAAAGGATATGGAAAGGCAATAGTGGGTTCCTTAGAGATTTCAGTCTCCTACCTGTTGAGGATGCTCAGAAAACGTGAGCTAGGCAGTTTGCAGACTTCTGTAGCGTAGGTCTGATTTGGTAGCCTGTCTGAAATTTCAACGGGATTTTATCAAGTGAGTGGCAGCCAGTATTTACAAAATCGCTTCTGGATTCTCTGATTGTGACATGGGAGAGTGACACCCGTTTTCTTACCGAAAAGGAAGAAAAGACCGACACTGTCACTAAGGACGGACAAACCTATGGAATGACGAAAGCTCACATTTAAAATAAACAGCTGAATTCTGGTTGCAGTTCTGTCAATGGCCACAACACATGAATATGAGAAGCGATTTTGTATGAATATCAAAAGAGAATCCAACAGTTTTAGCAAACGCTAATCTTAATTGCTCTCTGTTTTGGTTTCCCAATCTGGAAGATTAAAATATTCAATCCTCTGTAAACCAGTCATGTATGAATGCCTAAATGGACTTAAAACAGTGTTTTTAAAACTGTCTCTACAAGTTAGTGATGTTCAATTTATTCTGTATTTTGAATTTGCTTTATAATCATGGGATTTATAAGTACGTGTCAAAAGGAAACTATAGCATACACAATTCTTTTGTATGAAGCTAGTATGTGTTTGATAGAAACAGTTGCCACTATCTTCGATATTATGAATGGTAACAGATATCAAATACTTTTTATTCAAGCCAGAATCACAGAATCACAAAGTCACAGGGGTTGGCAGGGACCTCTGGAGATCATCTAGTCCAACCCCCCTGCCAGAGCAGGGTCACCCAGAGTAGGATGGCGTCCAGGCGGGTTTGGAATGTCTCCAGAGTCAGAGACTCCACCACCTCTTTGGGCAGCCTGTGCCAGTGTTCTGCCACCCTCAAAGGAAAGAAGTTCCTCCTCATGTCTAGATGGAACTTCCTATGGTCAAGTTTGTGCCCATTTCCTCTTGTCCTGTCACTGGGTACTACTGCAAAAAGACTGGTCCCATCCTCCTGGCACCCTCCCTTTAATTATTTATAAGCATTGATGAGAACCCCTTTAGCTTTCTCTTCTCCAGACTAAAAAGACCCAAGTCCCTCAGCCTTTCCTCAGAAGAAAGATGTTCCAGCCCCCTAATCATCTTGGTAGCCCTCTGCTGTACCCTCTCCAGCAGTTCCGGGTCCTTCGTGAACTGGGGAGCCCAGAACTGGACACAGTACTCCAGGTGCGGCCTCACCAGGGCAGAGCAGAGGGGGAGGATAACCTCCCGCGACCTGCTTGCCACACACCTGTTGATGCTCCCCAGGATGCCATTGGCCTTCTTGGCCACCAGGGCACATTGCTGGCTCATGGTCATCCTGTTGTCGGCCAGGACTCCCAGGTCCCTTTCCACAGAGCTGCTTTCCAGCAGGTCAGTCCCTAACCTGTACTGGTGCATGGGGTTATTCCTCCCCAGGTGCAGGACCCTACACTTGCCCTTGTTGAACTCCATGAGGTTTCTCTCTGCCCAACTCTCTAGCCTCAGAGGTTTTTCATAGAATCAGGTGGGATCTTAAGTTTCTTCTGTGCAAGAAAAAATATTTTAACACCATGAAAAAGATAAAATTACAATGTTCTGTTGATTTATTTCATAGATGTCTTGGAAATATTAATCATATATGAAATCCAAGATGAATTTAGTCTTGTGGCCATTTATTTTAAGGTCAGCCAATCCAATTATTATGCACGTATTAAGAAAAACCGAGTTGCCACATCAAACAGGACTCGCTTATTTCCACGTACAGTTATGAAACCTAGTGCTGCAGTAGAAGTTCTGTGTCTAAGCTGTCATTGCTGTTATTTCTTAGTTAAACTTAGAACACGAAGAATAAGAAAATTCCTCATAGCTAGCAGAAACGTAAATTATTTTGTCTAACATCTTGCTATAATGCCACCAATGTTAGTAACTCAGGTCTGGATGCAGCCACAGTAGTAAAAGCTTGAGGCTAAGGATGTACTACTTGTATAATCTAGCAAGAGATTAACGCAACCGGTTTGCATCCGACCCTAACAGATCCTGTACGAAGTTGTGCTCAGATTTACTGTCAGCTTAGGTTTCCATTACTGATTTCTATGGAGATACTCGTATATCAGTAATGGCCCCCGATCCAAAACAAGTAAATGTCAATGTGTTTAAGATAGTATTTTTAATCATCTAGGACTGTCAACTATTCCTGTTCTTACTTACTTGTTATATTTCATTTTGATTTAAGCTTGTTTGAGAGAAGTAGACTCTGCAGTGGAGTATGTATATCCACAGCACTGAGGAGACTCACAATTCAGACACAAAATTACTCAGAGCTCACTTTGATGAAATATTTTTTCCTGACGACATCTTATTTCTACCAGTGAACTATACTCCTTTTCTTCCTGTAACTGAAATTAATTCTCTCTCATATCTAAGTGTTTCCTACTTGCATTTGTTCTCCTTGTTCCTCTCTGAACTTCTCCTAACATCCGTATTTTCATTGGACGTTAAAAGAGAATACATAAGTGGATAACACTTGAAAGAAGCAGAAGCCTCAGTTATCGGGGGCTCAAAACGTCCTACACTTACTACTACTTGTTTAGGTAGAGGAGGGTTTGAGATTTTATTGTTTGTTTGCTTTTCTTGGAGCTATGAAAACAGATATTGAAAGAGTAGCTTTAGTGTGAACGTCAGCCTGGGCTGAGCGTGTAAACACAGCTACAGGAAAATTGTTCAGATTTTGCTTTCGTAATAAATAATGACATATTTGGAGTGAATCCAATGAAATAAGTGAAATTATTCTAGGTTTACACCCTTGCTGAAGGTCACGTTAGAATACTTACTGTATTAGGTGATTAAGTCAGGCTGAACAGTAAATAAGGAAGAATGTGGAAAGGGAGAATTATTGATTTTTCTTCATATAGCTTAAATATGTCAAAAGATAAGTGATAGGACTTTCTTACCAAGTAGAATAATGTTATTGGTGCAGCTTACATTGTATCTTTTACTGTAATAAACATGCTTAAATTTCTGTATGTTTGTCTTTAAAATTAGCCATATAAGTATATACTTTATAGTAGTAATATTTGCATTAAACATGCTGGTTGCATAGAACAAATTTCACTCATCATAAATAGAAAATAAGGCTTAACAGAATTCTGATACGGAACATCATATAGGACACAAATTGAACCTTAAATTGTACATCTCTTTTTTATGGCATGGATTGTAATGAGTTGGGAGTAGGAAAGGACTTTAATAGATACCTGTTTTGGTATGGTTCCAGTAAATTTAAAGATCTGTTGCACTGAATGCATTTTTTTTTTTTTTAATTCTGTATTTGAAATATATTAGAGAGGCTGAATAAATGTTCTTGAACCTTTTTTTAATAAGAAATTCAAAACAGCAGATGCCATTATTCACTTTCTTATACTGAAGTACAAGAAAGAATTAGAAACAATAGTGATCACAATGACAAACTTCACTGTCTAGGCATGACAGTGTAACTTGAAAAAAGTTTATATATGTAAGGATAGTAAAATGAGTACTACGGATTAATTTGGAAATGGCTATAATTGCAGATAAAAATTTGTACTTAAAGAAAAATAGGAAAGTTCTAATTTGGAAGAAATAGAGGCCATATTCAGTCTTTAAATGTTGCTATTGTTGTATAAATTTTGCAGAACTGCTGCCAGGATTGGTGAGTTTCAGACATGTTTTTATCATGGTTCTTCTGTCTCGTCCTAGAAAATATAGTTTTGTCAAATAATAGCCACTCACTCCAGAACTGCAGATTTTCTCCTATAGTTGCACAATGAAAAACTGAGATTCTTACCCTGCTTTTCCAGAATAAGTATTTTGCTGGTTTTCCAGCATAAGTACAGCTTATGCTGCTGGAAGAGAAACAGAAGGCCCAGGCAAGTGCCGCTTCTTTCAAGGAAAATAGTCTCAAACGCTCCAGCATCAAGTAATATCACAAAAACCAGAAACCTCTTTTTTTTTCCGCCCACCCCACACACCCTCCCAGTAGAATAAATGGAAGTAGAAACCTGCAGACCAAAGACGTGATAGGCAAGTTGTTATTTGGTTACAGCGAGAGCAGATGTTCAGATAACCTTAAAGGGAAGATCAAACTTAGTCACTTAAGAATTCTTTTATTTGTGAAAGCGAACATGCAGCGAAGTTTTTGGTTCTCTCCTCCTTGAGCTTTTACTTTTGTCAATGTAATTGCTTACATACTCTGAGATAAAACTCAACTCTTGACCAAGTCTAACTCAACAGTTAGAATTTTCCCCCCCTTTTTTTTT
>VYXH01000198.1:104459-153288 GCA_013397275.1 Burhinus bistriatus | reverse complement strand
TTTTTTTTTTTTTTTTACTGAAAAGTATTTTCTGGAGCACCATCTGCTTTCTCAGATAGTCTCATTAATGAGGGAAAAGACTCTGCTCACTGAAGATGGTACAAATGCCTCATCAGGACCAAGCTGAGCTGAAGATGCATACAGCCTACCCCAGCCAAGTTCTTTGTACTTAAAAAGCAACAGCCGTTTGAAAGCATCTGTTTTTTGAAGAAAGATGTATCTCTGGCTCAGATATTGTAGCTGGCAAAGAGGATGTAAGAAAATAAGTATCAAATTACGTACTCTTGGAGTTTCGCTCAGATAATGCTTTGATGGATGCTATAGAAATATCTTTGGGTTTTACCTTAACAAAGTTGAGATAATGTACTTCATCTACACAAATTTTCATGATCAAAATTGTGGGGAACTGCATCATTCTTTTGGTTGCGCAGTTATATTGTATGTAAATAGTAATACAGCACTCAGTTAAGTGATTTTAATAGAATGTCTTTTCCTTCTCAGTTTTGTGTCTAGAAATGAAATAATCACAGAACACTTCAATATTTTGTTTCACAGGCATGGGTAAAGCATAAGCTTTAGATCTTTTCCTCTTTTTTATTCAAGTCACTCTGTGCAAAGACGCTTCTCATTCTTAGAGCTTGTAGATGGACAGAAATAATCTTATGATCTTAAACTTTTAATAACATACGGAACATAACTGATATTCTCTCAAACTTCAGTTTTAATGGTGGAAATTGCTAAGGGCAGATCTAACAGAAGATTCCAGCTGTTATTACAGACAAGTCCTTCACTACTACAGAGAAACAATTAACAAGAGACTATTTCAAAGATGGATCAGCCTGGCATGTAGGCCTGGTGCACATTTTTACACCTTTAGTAGGTAAAAAAACATATTAGTGACTTCTAGATTCATCTTTCGCAATTGTCTACTCCATTTGTCCTGCAAGGTTTGGTGTTCCCTTATCAAAGGTTTGTGTTCCTGAGCCCTAGCTAGTACACAGCTAGGCTTATATAGCTGAAGAAGGTGTTCATCTATTCAGGAACATAAATTTAATTTAAAAATCCTTGTAGATTATGGCTGAGACAACTAGTGTGTTGGTGTTTTACCCATACGTATTTGAGTGTAGAGTAGCAAATTGCAATAGCAGAGTAGATGGCATAAAAATGTCTCAGATTCACCAAGATTCGCACAGTCCATGTTCATCAAAACCATTTTTCCAACTTTTTGCCTTTTTTATCTTTGGTATCTTATGTGTGAAATGCTTCGTCATTATCTGGTATAAGTTGTCATATTTTCATTGGAATCATCACGGTTTTTAAATACTGAAGATGTGGCTCAGTTTTTATTGTAATTAATTAATGATCAATAAGTAAGTTGTATAAGAACCAGTGCATGATTGACAGTCTGACTTAAGAAGAAAACAAAGACAACCTGTACATTTGACCAAGGAAGGTTTTTCCACAGTTGGTTCTAAACCAGTTGTCTATTGTGAGATATTAAATGTGACGCCTAAAGACATTTTAAACCCCAAAGTGAGAAGTAGAAATGCAATAATATATTAAGAGCAACCTTCATAGTTGTTTTAGCCAATGACTGTTTTGTAAGTCTCTGTTTCTTTTACTAAGTTGTTACAAACATGCTAAAATGGATAATCTGATTTTCCAGATGTCTTATGAGGTCCTGTGGATGGATGATTTCAAGTCATAGCAAAGACAAAGGCCGAGTTACTCGTAAGAAGAAAGAGAGGGAGTTCTGCATCCGAGAACAATATGGAACAGTGTTGAGGTCCCTGCTCACTTGTGAAGGGATGGCTCAGTTTATTTCCAGTAATTCGGTCATGGGAAAGTCTCTAGTCCCCACAGAAAACCTTCTCTTTGTTCCGAGTCCTAGTGGACCCAGTGAACATGAATCATACTTTTTATCTTCGTGTGTAAAAAAACCAGAGTCACTGGGCCCACAACTCAGTAGAGAGACCAATCTCTTAAATGACGGAGAGTTGGAAGATAAAAATAATCATATTTGATACATACCATAAAACCACTCCTGGCCTACTGTAGTGTGAAAATGGTATACTTGATAATAGCGAACTTGAAATGCAGCCCTTCTAACAGGAGTGAGATGAATACCTCTTTGTAAGAGTTGTGAAAAATGCTAGGAGTGTGCAGATGTAATAAAAGGCAAAGACTCAGGGAGATGATCAAAAGGTCGTTGTAAATGGAATCTGTCACCTGGCCATTATTATTGTCTAGTTAACAACATGTTAATCCTTTTACAGTTTTATGAACAAAGTGCAACCCTAGTTACTAGTTGAGTATATCCTTTAAGACTCCTGGCAGGTGTTTCCTCTGATGAACAAAATCACAAGTCATCTTTATTTAAACAACCCAATAGCAATAAGACGTTTTATTAGTATTTATCGAAAATAAATATTATGTTTATCATGAGATAACTTTAAAATTGTTGCAAATCATATAGATACTTCACAGCAACCTACTGATGTTATTACAAATCCATTTGGCTTGTAGGTCTTTCCTGTGGTTCTAAATGCAGATCCGGTGTATATTTTATTAGGATCTTTGGAGAAGAATTAATGAATGAGAATGAGACCTTGCTGTAATACCTGCTGTTTGCAATGGTAGGTTATGAACCTTTAAGAACAAAAAAGAAGATGAAAAGTCCGCTGTATCCCTGAATACAAATACCTGTTAAGTTATACTATTGCAAGCACTTTGAATTTGGTGGGAAGAGGTATCTTATTTGATGGAATTTTTTTTTTACCATGCCTAGGAGCAGATAGAAAACTCAGTAAGCCATTATTAGTCAGAGAAAAAATAGGCAGCTGCCTAGGGAGAAGAGAAATAACTAGCTAGTCCAGGGACTGGTCTTCTACTTACACAGATCTCTGCTTCCTTTGAGAAAGGCAGTCACTGTTTCCTGCCTCTAAGTCCACCTCCGGTGGCAGGGTTGGATTGTCCTTCCCACCAGGTCGTTCAGCCCAGTTCTCTAGCCAAGCTCTGCCCCTTTCCAGCGTGCAGACATGCCTGAAGCAGAAGCCTGGCAGTAGGGACATATGGAGTGTGGAAGGGAAGGGAGTGGGAAGCTGAAGCAGTGTGGGTTTGTGAGAACTGGGAGGGAGTAGACTAGGGATGATGGAACAAAAGTAGGTGGCTGGATGGGAAAAGAGGAGTCCGCCCAAAACTTCCCACACCCCCCATCACAATTACTGTTCCCAGTGTAATCAGCTTGATCTCCCTTAAGCCCCATTGTTCTGGAGTCCTCTCTCCGCTTTCCCAGTCCTCTTCCTTGCCTTTCTACACCTCTTAACCACCTCGTTTATCCCCAGGTCCTCAGCATCTCTTTGAGGCTACTGTCAACCCAGATTTCTCAAGACCCGTACACATCACTGCTTCCAGCTGTCTTTCTCTTCCTTCCTTTACTCCTATTAGTTGTCCTTGCTTATCCTAATATATTGATTTTTGTCTGCCTGGGGCATGACCACAGAGAACAACTCTGAGGCATTTCTGGATCTGGCTGTCTTCTAAGTGCAGTCTCAAAAAAAGACAGCTTCTTAAAGCACTGATCTAATTTTCCCTTGTGACCTCCCGGATTCATACTTCGATGCTGTTGGCTTGTTGTTTCTATTAAAATGGCAGCTTGTATCCACGGGGTCATGTGGTCAATTATCTGATTAGGCTGAAAATTGTGCTTAAACAACAACAAAGAAATTTTCTTGGCGGGATCAGCCTCCTGATCAGCCTCTCAGACACAGGTATGCAAGTGGCTACCCTGGGAGCAGCTAGAAATTCATAACGACGGAAAGAAGGCAGACTGTTTTAAACTCGGATACAATATTCATGATTTTAAGAAAATTAATTTCATTCCGGTTTAGGCCCAACAGTTTATTTCAGCCTTGATGTTACGCTGGGAGAAATTATGTATAATAAAATGAAGAATTTGTAACTCCCACAGGGCTTCTAGCACAAGTATTTGGTAAATAAATTGTGTTCCCCTCATCTCTAAAAGAGCACACACAGGAGTATAACATTTTTAAGATACAGGAGTGCAACTGGTTTTTACTAAATTCTCTTTCATCACAGAAGCTTGTAAAGAGAGCTGTTGTACCACTAAAAATGACAATTTTCCTAACGTGCTAAAGAAGATTTTAAAGTTGTTGAAAGTAACCTATTTTTACTGCCCATTAAGAAATGCAACCAGTTTCAGAAAAATCTGCTTTGTAGACTATCTTATCTAGAGTCCACGAGAATGCTAAAACCAGTTTTACAGAAATACGTTATGTGATTCCAGAATAAGTACATTTGTGTTGCAACGTAATCCATGGAGGATCAACAGAAAAGCTTGTGAAACTTAAGGGTTAATGTCGTATCTTGAGAAATAAAACTACATGTCAACATGAAAGACTATTCTAAAAATAATGATCTAATACATAATTGGTGTCATAATGCTACTGGCAATTGAAAATGATGCAGGAAAACAGGTTTCTGACAAACCTGGCTACATTTTTGCATAAAATATGTTATTTCTTTCATATTTAGCAAAAAAAAAATACTATATAGCTAAATGTCAAATTAACCTAAGCAATTATATTGTCTGTGTAATTATATTGTTTATACAGGTGATGAGAGCTAAGCTGAAAACTAAGGCAGGAAACAAATGTACATGTTTTGCTGAAGAAACACATTTTCTGTTGCTGAAATTCATATTAAGATTCTTAATCTACCTGGTTTTTAAAGTAGTTGAAGTGTCTTTATGTTACTGGAATTAAAATGATGCTGTTTATAGGTGGAAAGTACATTTGCACTTTGAGTCTGTCACCTGCAATGCAGATTTGAGTTGGAAAAGGCTTTTTCTAGTTTGAAATTCTGCCCATAAATTCACTTTTTGCTTTTATTTCTGATCTTATACTTAACCTTCGCAGCTATACAACCCGCTCCTGATGTCTATGCTCTTATTCTGCGAATCCGCAAGTTTTTCTGAAATTGCATTTAAGTCTTTGAAGAAGAATAACGGTTTCCTGTTTGTGAAAAGCACAGATTCTCCCTGTGCTTGAAATGCTTTTTCCAAAATGCATGTCAAGCCGTTTCTTCAAACCTTGCCTATGCTATCACCTTTTCTAGTCCTATACCTTCGGTTGCCGTTTGTCTTGCACACTTTGTCTTCAAACGTGTCGCCGAGACAGCCACATCCAGCGTTAGTTGGATGTTACTAACAGTAAAAAAGTATTTACTTGTGTGTTTTTGTATATAATAGAGTGGGATGTTAGTAGAATTTTGTCGGAGTGTAGAAGAGAGATGCAGAAACCTCTGCCATTTGCCTGAAGAGCGGAGCGAGGGGCAGACTCCCTACTTGGCACAGGAACCATGGCAACGGCATTATCCCACCGATATTCATACTGTCGCGGGTAACTGAAGCTTTTCTGAAACTGGAAAGGGGTGATGTAAAACTCAAGAGATGGCAACTAAAATGCTCAAGAAAGATTTCAAATCATCACTGGAATAACGTGATGCGTTTTACAGCTTGAAAAAATTATTTGTTATAAAAAAAAAAAAAAATTGGAAACATGTACACATTGGTAGGATCTAAGAAACTGATGATTGTGTTTAGATGATCTATGTCCAGAAACATTCTGTTTGTGAGCAGAATTAGAATCTGTCTTGGTTGTGCATAAGCTATTTTAGTATCTCTGTTAATGAAATTTCAAATACATTAAACACATCAGGATGATTCTTATCATCCTCATATCCATTCCACTCTATACAGACATTATCAGACACTTTATCAGATCCATTAGTTTTGAATTGAAATATGAATCACCAGTTTTTGTCAGTATGTTAAACTTTATTATCAAGACTGATAATTATATCTTGCCAATATCCGTCATGTCACCTATTAATACTCTTATGAAGTCATCTCTCAGATTCCTAAATTTCTCTTGAATTTTTTTTTTCCTCAGTGTGAGTAGTTCAATACATTATCTTACTGTCTTATGTGAAAAAGTACAGCTCACATTTTTTGTCTTTGTCTACAAAATTGATTGTGTACAGTAGCAATATACTTAAAAATCTGTGTGGTTCTTCTGTGACACTATGCACGCTGTAGAACTAGACACAAATGCTACAGAGCTCATTCTCGGAAGCATCTGAATATTTCAGGTTTACAGAACATTTATTTCTTGGCTGAGGGAGTATGGAGATATAGGTGCTTCCATTTAATAGAATTTTAGATGATTGATGTGCACTGAGGGCTTTGTCTTTTCACTTTGTTTTCGTGGTTTGTACTTTCTGAAGCGTACTGCTTTCTTTCCAGTAATTTCATCCCTCGCTGTGTGGTAAATATTTAAGAAAGTACGAAATTAACGTTACAAGTTGTAAGAACAACAAAAATGGATTGTGTCCAATTCTTATGTGTTTAACATGCTATTCTGTTCTAAATTCAACCTTTTTTGCAAGTCCTTGCTGAGCAGTATAATTATGTATCATTTCCAGGCCATTGACTCAACACACAGTTGACAATTGTCAAGACCAAAAAAAATTGTACTTTGATTTTCAATAATGGTCTCACATTCAGTAAAGGTACAGGAGAGCAGATGTTCTCCTGGAGCTTGACACTTCTTTTAGCTAGGTCTATTGCATTCTGCTTTTCAGAATGCTGTGTACAAAGCAACATCGCAGTAAACATGTTTGTCGGAAATATAAACCGGCTGCTGCTTTTTCTCCACAGTCAGTTCAGACATAGGAGTGAGTCACAGAAGTACAAAGTCAAAATGAAAAAAAATTACCTCATTAGCTTTGGGCAAATATTTCTCAGTGAATAACGTTTTGTTTGTTTTCATGAAGGCTCTCAGCGAGGTTGTTTTTACGAATGCACATTTGTAAAATTATTTGTCCTTTTTTATTGTTGGAAATTCGATTTACTCATATTTTCGTGTTTGAAATGCCTCATACGTTGATTACAGACATTTTTAGGTTTGGGGTTTGTCAAGGGAAGTTTTGGGTGGAGGAGAAATTACTTGTCTGTTGCTTAAACATAATAGTTCTCACCAGAATTTTTTTAGTGATGCTGTAAACACTGAATGTTTGTGCAAATACACTACAAAAATGGAAAAGAACACACACGAACATGTGATGTGCACTTTTATAACAAATATTTTCTGTTTTTAAGTCATCATTTTGCTTACATGGGAATGAGACCTGTAACTTCTTGACGTTAGAGGGCGGGCATAGAGTTTCAGGGAAAAAGAAGTTATTTGTATGATCTTCACCTTATACTTTTAGAGAAGAACTACTATAAAATTTCTGGCAGTAATATATGACAGCTAAACTTTTTAAAGAAACTTTAGGATTGAGATCATCTTTTTACAAGGTTATCTCCACCTGTTCATCCATCCTTTGTTTATTATTTTTATCCTTTCATTCTGTGTCTCACAAGTAGAACTACATATCTTCTTGTATGTTACCACTTCACTGATTAAAATGTTGCCTTTTCCTCGTAGAGTTTGTAATATTGCTGCTGGAAGTAGGAGGTTTCTTGCTATTATAAACTAATTTGGTTTACACAGGTGCATAAAATTCCAGAGCTCTACTCTCTCCTAACAATGTGTAGACAATTTTTTTTTTTTCTCCTTGATTCATGGATATTGCATTCTTGTAAAAATACAGCTCTTCAGAAGCTTACTTACCGCATTTTTATTAATCAACTTTTTAATTCTGCAGCGCACAAAACATTTTTTGAAAAGAATTGCAGGGCTTAAATAATTCCTGATTGCAGGGCACAAATAATTCCTGATCCAGGAATTCTTCAGCAGCTCAGTGCAATAGTTGTACCCATGAGCCTTTTTTGTAGATCTGGTTTTACTTGTGCTGAGAAATTTCACACCGATTCCTACAGTTAAGACCTTTGCATTTCAAAGCCTATCTGAAATCTTTTTTGCTTTATTTCTTTGATTGACACTGGTAGTTTGGTAGTTTTCTGCTCTTTAACACCAACGTTTTCCTGGTGGGTCCATATATATTCACACAGTAAACAAGCTAAATTAATTTTCTTATATGAAATTTCACTACAGCAATGGTTGTTGCCCTGTCAAAACCCCATGTTTATCTATGAATTTCCCAAACTTCAATAACATGAATAGGCTTGGTGATGGTATTTTGTATTTGTTATGAGTTCTAAAGATTGAGTGAGAGAAATCAATTTAACAAGACATTTCAAATGTTTAATCTATATTTATTCTTCCTGAATGCTCTTTGTAGAGTTTTTTTTAAACATAGTTCTGAGCTTTCTGTGAAGAATTGAAATACATATGCAGGAAGATGTTGGGTATCTGATGTTTTCTAATGACTATTTAGAGATGCAAATAGTTAGATTTCACTTTGCACTCAGTTTTGTGGCTACAAACAAGGGAAGCTGTCTTTTGTACATTTATCAGTCATATGGCCATCAAACCCAAACTTCCCTCTTGAGTAATTTCCACAGAACAACTTTTGCTTTATAAATAGCTGAGATTTAATGTGCGTCAGCAGGGAAGTGGGGACAGAAGTCTCATTTTCAGCAAGTATAGGCTTCACTTGGCAGCATGATGAAAGGAGGTGAAGGGAGTTGCTTCTTCATCTTCACAAATGTCCATCTTTTTCTTCAAAATGACCAAAACCAATCAAAAATTAATACAGGCGTGTGTGAATGGCCAAAGGGTTTGATTAAACTGGGAAACAGATCTGCTCTTGCCCAAAACCAGCTTCCTCCTAATTTACTTAAAAATGAGATTAAATGAGACAGAAGGCATTTTAAAAGTGCGTTAGAGACTGACACTGTATGCAAATGTCTGTTAATTGTTACTCAGACCACCTTGCTGTAACGCCAAGGGATATTTTTCTTCTTACGTTTCTGATCTCTGAATATTTTATGGCAGCTGAAGTGGCATACTAGCAGCGTAGCCGTTTATGAATTGCAGATATCTACAATGGGTTTGCTCAAAGAAGGAGTCATATAACAGGAAATAGGTTGGATCTTCTTTTTTCTCTACTAGTCTGCGCGGCCGCTATCGTGCTATGAAGCTACGAGGGAACAGCAAAACTGTCACTTGGAAGGGAAGCTTCTTTTGAACATGAAAGTGCTTCTGCGAACGATAATCACAATTCTGGCCTTAAATCAGTAAAGCACTTAGTGTAACTGCTTCCAACACTTATGTTTACGGTGAAGTGTTTGTTGGGTTGGAGCTTCAGCAGGTGGCACTATGCATTCGGGATAGTTTAGGAGGAAATGGCACAGTTTTGAACCTTGTTTTCATCCAGAGAAAAAACATATTTAAGTTCAATGCGTATTCTCAGCTGGCGAAGCTGACAGAGCACCATTGACGAGGGCTGTGACAGGAGGCAAACTGGCTGAGGGTCTGCTTGGTATTGAAGTTTGGAAACTGGCTGAATTCCATATCAAAAAAAGTACGGAATCCTGTACTCCCCTCATATTGAAACAGCCTTCTCTGTTAGTGATAAGGAAAAAAAAGCATTTTTAAAAAAGGGAGAAATTGCTCTTAATAATGTACAGAATATTTAAGTGTATGTCAATAGAAGAATTATTTTAGTCACCATGAGTTTTCCATTCAAAATACCGTTAACCCTAAATAGTTGGGGTTTTCCCCTGGAATTACTGTTGTAGCTACTACATTTATTTTCAAAGCATATGTGTTTGTAATAGTTACATATTTTTAGATGTGTACATACTATATTCATGCCTATGTATATATCCTTTTATATACAAATATCATAGAACCATAGAATGGTTTGGGTTGGAAGGGACCTTGAAGATCACCTAGTTCCAACCCCCCTACCATGGGCAGGGACACCTCCCGCTAGACCAGGTTGCTCCAAGCCCCGTCCAACCTGGCCTTCGACACTTTGAGGGAACATGTATAGTCTAATTTTGAAGAGTCTCAGTGTATATCTACAACCTGCCCCCACGAGTAAAAAATAAATGAAATTGTAAAAATTCACTTAGACATAACAAAGAACTGTGAAACTATAACTAAAAAAATAGCTTTTGCTTCACTGAAAAAATTTTGATTTTTCAAAATTTGTTGTAAATATAGAAGGCTGGTTTTGGTGTGCGCTGTTGTACTTCCTGCATTTGTACATATTTTTGTTATAATAATCTCTGCATATACTTAGTAACTTGTCTGAAGAAGCTTAAAACATATTTCTTCATTTGAGCTAACACAACATGGATCAAAATAGAGGCATTTAGCATATTGACCTAATATTGAAATTTTGCGAGAGTGCTTTCCAAGTCAGTAATTGCAATCTCTTTGTAAAGTATATGGCGCTGTATCGATTCAAGGCCCATCACTTACGTCTAGTCAGGCATCTGAGCCTGCTGATGATAACATTGACATCTGCCGCAGGTAAAAAGCGCTAGAGAACGGGTCGTTTCCTTCTGGCTTCTCACTTCTTCATCACTGGTTTAGCTCCGTGCGTTTCTGTACTGTCTTGGAACACCAAGGAACCTTTCACTTGCAGAGTAGTTTGTAAAAACATGCTTATTTATTCCGTCTGATAGACTGAAGTGATACCAAATAAAAAAGTTATTTTGTTTAAGATATACTATGGAGAATGACTCTGGAATTGTATTTAATGCTTGCAGTGCAGTACTATAGCATAAAAAGTAAAATAGTCAAATCATCTTCTAAGGATTTTATGCCTATCCAGTTTAGCTTTGCAATTAATTCTATTAGGTGAAATATGCACATTTATAAGTGTCTAAAAAAACCTTTTTGTCATTTTTATTGCTTCCTTAGCACAATTAGATTAATGTTATAATTCTCACATGAATTTGTATTTTCATTGTACACAGTATGTAGCATTATGATAAGGTGTTCAACGTCTCTTTGGCAACAGATTCTGACTACATATAGACAGGTAAAATATTTCTCTTTATGCCATATTTTTTATAGCAGCAATGAAATAATTTAAGACATTATCTTTCTGGATTTGTGGCAGTGAATACTAGAGAACAGATGTTTATGGATCTAGAATGTGGAACATTCTGATAGAGGACAGTGTAGAAGTTGAAGGAACAAAATCAACAATTCAAAAATTATTACAGAACCTTTAAGAAGCATGCATTAGCAGTCTTGTTTTTCAGTTCCTTATCAGCTGTCTTATGGTCAGGTTTCAGTTCATTAGATCTTCTACGGTACTTGATAAGGAGACTTTCAATGTGCTTGAAAAATTTCTCAGGACAGTTTGTAATGTAATCTGACCTGTATTGATCTGTGCAAATCCTGCTGTGTTGCTCTTTTCTTTTTCCTCAATTTCACTTACTATAGCCATATCAATAATGAAATAAGTTAATAATTTAGAATATATTTTAGAGAATATGGAGGGTACTATAGCTGAAATTCAAAATAAGGGCAAAATACTGTCCCTAATATTAAAATCTACCCAAATGACAGAAGCTTATAAAAAGATCTGCCTATTTACCGTGACTGTTGAAGTATCTCTTAAAAGTAGGTTGTGGATATTTTTCAGCACAGTTGGATTTTCAGCCCAAAGTTTTCTTGTTTCATTCATAAAATTCATTCAGTTTATATATTTATATTCAGTATTTTGTATCAACTTAGTTTACATGCTTATGTGAACTATGGCTCAGTGAACAGAGATAGTTCATACTGAAATGCATATAGAAGGAAATTTTGCTGTTCACAGAGTCAAGGAATCATTAATAGCCAAGGAATCATTAATAACTGAGTTCAGGAACTGGCACCTAGTTAGTCTTCCACATTTACACCTCCAGAGACAAGATGATTATCAACAGCTAAGCACCAGAACTACCTCTAGATGCCTAGAAGGAATAAGATTTGGGGAGATGACATGAATCTGCATCAGGTTTGAAGGAAAATAAAAAGGATTCTATGAAAGACCTGGCTACTTTAGGTAATATCTTCCAAGAAATGTAACCAGAAATGGGAAACGGACTGGAAAATACAGTCTTTGAGAGTGCGAGTCAGGAACTCAGCAGGTTGGCCAAATACTGGAGCAAGAGATACCTGATCCTAAAATAAGTATCGTGAAGTGTGATCTTCTTTCATCACCGTATGTAAACATTTGCTATTACCTATTTTGCATGCTGTAAACCAACACCTGAATTTGCATTTTGCTTTCATTTGGCTTGTGTTAAAACCAATGTCAAGATAAATGGGCATTCGCTTCCCAAAGACCAGAGATTAGGATCAAAACTGTCTGGAAAGTGGCATGGGAGCACATCTGAAACCAAGATCCTGAGGGAACACTTACACTTCATGGAATACTCAAACTTCGGCTAATATAGGGGGAATTTCTACGTCTTACTGCCATTCTTTCTTTTCATGGCAACATGGCTATCCTGAGAGCTGTGATCACCCTGGGCTTTCTGCTGACAGATTGTCAGGAAAATCTCCATGGCAGCAGTGCTCCGTGGCAGGGAAAGGGATTGCAGGAAAATTCCCCTCAGTCTGAAATTGAAGGTGCCCTTCTGCTGGACTGCAAATCTCTTCTTCCCAAGCCCTGTTTCTTAAAAACGATGCAGATTTTGTCTCTTTAAATATGCTTCTTTAATTAAAAGCACTGGTATTTCATGTATCTGTTACTGCATGTATCAGTCATACATTCTACTATAACTAATCAGATATTATAGCAGATCTTAGTTATCTCCAGTTAGCCATCATGCCACCAGAAACTGCTGTTGTATTACTGGTTTTTTGCCCTCAGAATAAAAAATGTAGCCCTTGAATATCTCTTTGGACTACAAATAGAGCCATAAAAGTGATAAGAAATGCAAACTAATTAAAATAACCTATGTAGGCTTGCTTTTCTGTTTTTCTTTCCTTCTTTTGTTCTTTTTCTCTTGCTTTCATACCAGTTGCAAGAGACACGTAAACATCAGGTCTATGCACAAGGATAACAGAAAAAAACAGATGACCATTTAATAGTGGAAGATAAGAAATCTAAAGCTTTGAGTCTTATTCCTGGCTTTTCCTTGGTGAACAGCATGCCAAGAACAAATCATAGTTCCCTCTGTCACAACTTCCTGCAGACTAACATTATAGCTAGAATGTCTGCCTTCCTCTTAGAAGTGCTGTGAAGCCAAATAAGACACTTATAAAGCACTTCCAGATATGTAGATAAAATGTATCAAAGTATCTTTTATTCGCAATTTTTGTAGAGAAATGGTAAATTAAATTGCTTTAATATGAAATCCATTTTAAGTAAGACTGAATAATTAATTTTGGCTGAAGAAGAACATAATAGTGTACATGCACAATGTTTAGGTATACGTTTGCTACAACAAGAATTTCTATTATCCTGTCGTTCCCAGAACGTAAATCATAGAATCATAGAATGGTTTGGGTTGGAAGGGACCTTAAAGATCAACGAGTTCCAACCCCGCTGCCATGATCAAGGACACCTCCTACTAGACCATATTGCTCAAAGCCCCGTCCAACCTGGCCTTTAACCTTCCAGGGATGGGGCCTCCACAGCTTCCCTGAGCAACCTGGGCCAGGATCATGGCCTTAGAACTCATTATCTGCTATAAATAAACATGTTACCATCACATACTTTTCTTTTGAGGATGCAACTACTTTCACCTGCTTAAGGACAGTGACCTAAGATCAGAAACTACATTCCTTTCCTCCTGATATAACTTATAATCCTCTACCATACAATCTCAATGGCTGTTCCTTGAAAATATAATAGCATTGAAAGTTTCATGAAAACGAACAGCTTGCCTCCTCGCAAAAAACATTGGGGTTTCTATCAGATTTTTACTTTTGTGATTTCTCCCTATGTCTTATAAAGCTAGACACATTATCTAAAAACCCTACTACTTCAGTTAACTTTAAATAATATGAATCATAACACTGTTTTCTTCACTTATATTTAATAGATCAATGTCTTTAAAATAACCTTCATTAATTATTTCCATGCAAATAATTAAAAAAAAAACAACAAACTTTTAGAATACAGTAGAACTTTTAGAATACAGTACCCAAACTTTTAGAATACAGTTCCCACTCTCTACTTTATTCCCTTTTTCTAAGCACTCAGAAGACCAATATCCTTCAGCCATGTTAGATTTCCCCATTAGCTGCCCTCATCTCAGGTGGTGGAAAAAAACAAAATATTTCCTTCTGAGCTATCAGTGTCCTTGCCATTGTCCGATATCCCTCTTCTAAATCAGGTTCTTTGGAAGGACTTTTGAAGCAAATAGTTTTTCTATCCTCTGTAAGAAATCCACTAAACCCACTATACTGGGAAGATTTTAGGAGATTTCTCTTGAGTCTTGATGGTTCTTCAGCTTTGAAGTGTGACATATGCGATTGATTGTCTATTCACTACCTTTTCCCCTGGATCTGGAATAGAGCTGAAGCAAGGATAATTGAGGAGTCAAAGTGGGAGCAAAGTGGGAGGAGAGAACTTTGTCTTAACCACCCCCCATAGTCTTCCGTTGCCCCTCTAACCTTCACTGCTCCAGCCCTCTCTTTCTTCTCAGTCTTCTCAACCACCTAAATCTATCCAATTTCTCCAGTCTTCCTTTTAAAACGTACTCCATGTCCTATCCTGTAGAGTCAGTCCTCTATCTAGATAATGTGAAAATCATGGCCACTAAAAAAATTGAAAATAGGAATATATAGGATTGTGCATTTTACATGCTGTCAAAACCAGATCTTTTACGCAATAATTCGTGTTATATCAAAGCATTGCAGGATTACTAGAATTTTAAAATGTATAGTATTTAAAGAAACATCACAATTTAAACTGGAGAGAGAAATTGCTATGCTGCAAAACTTATTTATGGGATAAATGTATATTTCAAAATATCTTTTTTTAAAATAAATTTTATTGTTATCTTCAGTAGCTAACATTCCTGTTAGCATAGCATTTAAATTTTATCTATGACTGACCCACAGACTGCTCACACTTAGTTTAGCTGGGACATTAAAATGACATCATATCCCTATATTTTACTGGTTTTGATATCTCTGGATCTACTAAGTACGAAGATAATGCTTAAGCCTTGGTAAATCAGTACCAAATACTTGTATTAGACAACAGTGTGTCCACAACAAAAACAGAAAAGATGTAAACAACAGTTGTGTTTACCAAATGCACAATATTTATCTGAAAACAGTTTTATTTTTTTATTTTCATGTAACCAATTAAGCTTACTTGTATTAACCAAAAGGAATGGATGACATTTTTAAAAGGTGTCATACCCCAGCTGTAACAGTAGTCTATTCCTTTTGAAAGTATCATTTGCTGTTTCTGTTACGGAAGTTACAAAACCCTTGTGTTGTAAATATGTTTGTAGCACTTCACCTCGTGCCCTTCAGTGTCCGTAGAGAGAAGGTTATGACATACATCCCAGTGAACAACAATTAGAAGTGCATGAAACATCTTGAGGTGAGTGGATTCATGTTACTCCATTTAGAGCATAAAGCTGAAGAATCGCCATGAAGTCCTGCCCTCTCCAGAAAAGCAGCACAGCTTTTCAGGTGACGTTACAAGATGAATAGAAATGAATACTTTCAAGGAAGAGCAACAGCTAACGTTAATAAAAGTGACAGCAGAGAAATTGCTGAATGAAATTAAAATGAAGATGAAAAAAGTATTGCCGAAACCTAAATGACAAACATGTTTAGGGTTTTAGGCATGATAGAAAGCCAAAATTCTCATGGTTATATGCAAAGGTATTCATCAATCTTTTATGATTCATCCAAGAATTTTCAAATTGCCTTGGGAATTAACTCCATCACTTCCACTGCTTGGAAATTCTCTGCGGCACTTTAAATCAGGTCTGTCCCTTATTCCTTTGAACTGTGCATAAGATACAACGATCCCCCCTTTCCCCCCCATTTTGTTAAGTAGGAAAAAGTGTAAAAGGAATGGAGACACGGGATCGATTTAATTAGTCACCTCTTTGGTAACACTGGTGTGGTTCCTCGTTCATCTACTTTGGAGATGGTAGCAAAGTTTGTTGCAGGATTCTCCCTGTATTCCCAAACCAATTCAAGAAATTGTTGCCTCGTACAACTGCTCAAATTCAGTTGACTAGTAAAGTTTCACTATTTTGAGAAGCCTCAAGTGATCTTAGCACCTGAGAAGAGTCAGTTGACTAACTTTCTTGCTCCCTAATCCAAGTTATGAAGAGAAGACCTGAGGAGAGGAGAAAGTTCTTATCCTATACGTAGTTCCTGATGTGTTCACTGCCAAGGATTCCTCACCTCCGAGGCGTATAGCAGAAGAGGTGTCTTTGACATCCTCCGTTATCAATAAAACTATGTATGACACAAATATTAATTGGTAACAAAATCTTATTCTAATCCAAAACCTATGAATGTGCCAGTGGTGAATAAAAGCAGAGAAGAGACAGTGCTTGTGATGTGGTAAGCTTAGGGGTTTTTTTTCTTAGTCTTACCACTTATTCTTTCTGACTGAAATAAATAATGCAACAAGACATCAGCTTTTGAATTTACTTTAACCCAACCATTTGCCTTTTCTCTTTGCGTACTTATTTTTGTTATGTCACATCCGTCTCAATTTTAAACTAAGCCTCAGATGCTGAAAATACTAGAAAAGTGCTCGTTCCCTTTGGAGATCTCAGTTAAGTGTAGAAGTTGAGGTCTGTACAGCAAGAAAACCTTTTGTGTCTCCTAAACAAGTAAATACCAAAGTCACAAAAGTTGTGGACTTATTTTTTGTTTGCTTGCTTTTCCATGATACAGTATATAAGTTTGATTAGAAGACCAAATTCCCAAACTCCTGCGACCTATTCTTTTTCCAGCTGTATTAATTTTAAACTGTCCTAACCATAGCCATACCTATATGAGGGAAAGAAGCTGATGGGTTTAATGATACTAATTAATTAATTACCTACACTAAAATATGTCTAGAAAAGTATGTATATGTGTGTTTTACACAGAACCGTAATCCCGTAAGTATATTTTTCAGCAGTCTTCCTTTTTAAAGCTTCTGGTTTGCTGAGAGGGGAAACTTCTAGTAATTAACAGCTTTGGGAAAAAAATTGCAATCTGCTTTCGTTTCTCGCCGCCCAGGACATAAAGCCGGCAAACTGGACCCTTTCTGTAATGCTGTCGGGGAAACTGATGTTGCTCTGTGGCAAGGCATGTCTTTATCATAGCGGGAAATTAAAACAAAAGAAGATTGTGTGGATTTAACTATCTGGAAACTTTAATTCATTTTGGATTTGTGTTGGGTTATTCAAACAGTGCTAGTCACCCATTCTTTCTCCCATTACTGCGGTTTTAGGGTGAGCTGCTATGTGGCCTCCCATCCCGCCTCAACTTATTAATAGGGCTCCAGATTCCTACATCTTGCTTGTGGAAGATGTATAAAACAAAAAAATTGCGGCATAACTTGTAAACGTTCCCCCTCTCATGTAAAGCTTAAGCAGATGTTAGCAGAGGGAGTCTTTTTTGCTAGCAACTGGCGGAAAATGGACAAATTATTCCCAGCTTTCTTCAGAGCCTTCCCTTTACTCCGTTTGTAACTCTAGGTTATTAAGGAACTGGTTTCTGTGGGAAAAGTACTAGCGATGAACACCTGCCAAAAGGACAATCCCAAATTACCTTGTTAGATTCTAATCTCAACCTAAAATTAATTTAGATCCTCGACACTTAATAAATCTTGCTTTCAAACCATCTGTTTGTTGCTCCCAAACAACTAGGGGTATGCCTGCGCTGCAAAAATAGAAGTCCCAAACTGTTTAACCCAGCACAGCTTTAGCGAAGAAGGTTTAGACAGAGCCATTTAGTTCTTTTCCTCAAAAGGTGGTAGAGCAGTTTACTGAAAACTCTGGCTCACGGATAACAGCCCTGGAACCAGTTGAAAATAAGGACAGAAGAATGACTTGTATTTTCAGATATTTCAGTTCAGATCTCAAATAATTCCTGTTTTTTCCCTTCCTTCTCCACTGCCCCACATCGCTGAGAATTAGTTCATTTTTACATACCACCGTTACAGTCTCCAACTGCTGGGCAAATTTTCCCTTCCAATACTGGTTTAAAAAACATTGTGCTCGTTGTAATCCCCCGTGTTTTTCCAAACCTTTACCTTCACCCATTTCCAAATCACACTGTGAAGTGACTCACGTTGTCAGCCTTAGGCCAGTATTTCAGGAATCGCATTCCTTAACCCTGCCTTTGACAGGAATACTCCACTGCTTATTTCCGATGTATGCATACATATGTATACAAACACCTATACAAATATTTACATATATATACAAATATTTTAAATATGAGTACATCTGTACTCGTGTACAATGTATGTTAAAATTGTATATGTATTAGTACACTTTTTTATACTCTTTCCCTTGTTGAGGGCTAGTTTATCCAAGTGGTCTGACCTCTTTCTTTATCTACGGAGAGCAGAGACCGCGGCCAGAAAGGACCCTGTCATAAATCTCATGTGAGTACCCAATTCTGCTCTGCAGAAGAGAGCAATACATAACTTGGAACTGTGCATCCTTAGGGACGCCTGACATTTTTCCCAGGAGCCAGATAGCTATGTGACCTCGTAGCGTTCGGAACACAGCCTCAGCATTCTTTTTGCAGCCAGATGTATACATTTTTAATAGGAAGTTTCTTTCCCGTTAATATAGCATCGTTCATAATGCTGCATCCCATCCCAGACAGTCTATGAGAACCATAAGCAAATATGATTGTTCTGAATAGCTGGTGCCCTAAGGAACTGTTACACCTTCCGATTGCCATGAGTCTCTTTTTGCAGCTTTTGATACTCTTTTTCTTCACCTGTGGTTCAAGCCACATGTGATTCCCTGTAAACATACCAGTTTTTATTTACTACTTCTGTGCTTAACGCTTGCCTGCGTCCTGACAGTATTTTTTACTATCCTAATAAAATGCGCAGGTGTTAACTCCGAACCAGTGCTAATACTGAGCAACTGTATTGATGCTTGTTATCAGCACAACTTCGCTGAAGCAAATAGATTTATACCGGTTGACACAGCGGAGCTTTGGTTCTAATTTTATTGCACTTAAGTGGTAATTAGTAAGAAGTCATCTAGGAAATAATTCCTGAATGTCAGGTTGGGAACAAAGCTGAAATGGAAGTTGTTTCTTCCGCTATTAGTTTGAAAATGCCTGTGTGTACTGTTCCTGTAATTCCAAAGCTTTGTTCTGATACTGGTTTGGATTTTGGTTGTTTTGTTGTGGGTATTTTATTTTTATTTTTTTTTATAAAGGAGAAAGGTGCAAGTTAATTGTAGCTAAAAAACTTACTGTCATTATTATAACAAAAGCTGAGAAATGAAAAGCTATCATTAAAAGGTGTCATTCCCCCTCATAAAAGCAGCCTGTTGCCAAATTAGTTTTTTAATTCGGTTAAAGGCTGAGGTCGCAAGTCAACACACGTCCCTCCTTGCTCTTGGCCTGGTAGCTCATGACGTGTGTTTCATAGGACGGGGAGTGGTTTCAAACTCCATCGTGTTCTCACCTCTGCCTTGTGGAAGCTCAGCTGAAGATCTCAGTATTTTAACAGGAATTAACATCTTAAATCTGGTTTTAGCTATGTTTTTGGCAAGATAAGTTATTGCTTTCAGCACTGCTTGCTATGAAAATAAGTAATTTAATATTGACAGAAGGCTTATTTTAGTAACAGAAAAAAAATGTTGGGAAACGCTACATAAAGATATTTTTTTCCTGCAAAGAAGAGGTGATCGTTATTTTAAACTAGATAAACACTTTATATTTTAACGTTAACGTGAGTTTTCCTCTAAACCACTAAATAATTTCAATTACGGTGCATTTGAAATGAATGCTTTAAGAGCAAAAAGTGAAAACTACAAGCAATAAAAATATTAAATACAATCCTAGTGCAATTTCCTTCAATTTAACTTGCACTTCAGATTAGATTGGACTTCCTTGGAATGATCTTGTATCCAGAAGTTGTTTTTTCCTTTGTCAGGTGTGTATTAAAGTATAGATGGTCGCAAGATTTGCATCCTTCTACGTCAGCATGTCTATTTGACGTAGAAAATAACACGGTGGGCTAAACCCCCAAAATACTCCATCACTGGGACATAGTAGTTTTCAGCAGTGTTTTAGAAAAGAAGGTTGTTTTTACAAATGTTACCTAGGCGGAACTTGAATTGATTTCAAGTTGACAGTGCTCTAAGGCACTGCAGTTGATTTTGCCCTTCATCAAGTTGTGAATCCTCTGTTTAGGATACAGCAACCAATTGCAGAATGATATAAACGTGGAAACAGCAATTTTTTAATGGTAAGTACTCAAGTTGGTGGTTGTAACAAAGAGTTTCTAAGTAGTATACAGGTGAAATGCGTTTAAATGAATTGTTTGCCAAATCATTTTGAATAGTGGATGCATTTGGGAATGTCAGACGTTTCATGGGCAATTGATAAACAAAACAACGAAACGCATTCTAACAATTTGAATTGCTTCTGAGCTGAAATTTTGAGCCCTGAAAAATTTGTTTGACATCCTTGTGGACACAGTATCTTTTAAATAAGAATTTCTAATGTTCAGAAACGTAAAAGAATATGTTTGTCTAGCATACAGAACTGTTATTACCCAGGTTTTGTCTTAAAATAGTATTTGTTAGCTTTTCTAAGGCAGTGCTTGTGCATCATTCGTTGTGTACATTAACCGCATTTATATTTTATTTCTGTTTCACTGGTACTTTTTGACAGCTGGAAATTTTTTACCGGTATCTTGGAGTTTCATTAGGAAATGTCTGCAGGCTACAGACTGATAGTCATAAATAAGAGGAACCGTATCATTCTGACCTTATCAGGCTGCTGTGGACAAATTGTCTTCCACCAGCAGTACTTGATACTTTTAATCTGATGTCTTTTATATTAATATGTAGGATATCTACTGGAAAAAGCAAAGCTGTCTTGAAATAAGAAATGTTAAACTAAATTAAAATTTCCTTTTATTGTATAGCGTGTGTTTAAGGGTTAGCAAGATAATGCTTGAGATATCCTGAGCTGCCTTACGGGTACTCTTAAACATTTTTAAGTTACTGGTATGTCTTTTTACTGTTGTAACCAACCATAATATCTGCAGCAGAAATGAGCCCTTTGTGCAGAGTTGTATGGTGATGGCTTGATAGAAGGAAATGCATAACACACAGCACCGGTCCTTGAGTGGAAGGAAAGCTATGGGAATGACTGTTATCCGAGGTGTACAGTTGCAAGACCATATTCTCAAATTAGTCAGTTTGTTTTACTTGAATACTTGAAATAACCGCACAAGGTGGTTTTTTAGTTTATTTAAAACACCCACACACGTCAGACCATTTAAGCTAATTTAAAGCAAATAGTAATATATGAGCTTCTTTGTGCTCATAATTCATGATTGTTTCCATTAAATTCACCACAATCAAAATAATTTCTAAGCCCTGTTTTTCAATTATTAAGTTTCTAATTCATATTTCTTCAAACAGCAAATGCTTTGGAGGCAGCACTGATTCTAATCATTCTGGTAACAGTCTTGAGAACAGGTACCTGTGTCAAGGACATAGATATTTCAGATTTAATTGAATAAGAAACATGTGACATCTCCTGTATGCAACATCCCTTTTTCCCCCCTCCTCCATGGTCATTAGAAGACATTTCCAATAAACATTGTCATTGCATAAACTAGGTCTAGAAAGAGGAAGAAAAATGTCATGTTACTGTTGCTTGCTGCAGTTTTTAATGTGTAATTGTAGCCAAAAGCTAAAAAGACTGAGTTGTACATTTGATTTCTTTCTATGACTGAGCAAAATTTTGTGCACAGGAGAAGCTTGAAAATGCGTTTTATCATCAATGTAATCATAGAATCATAGAATGGTTTAGGTTGGCAGGGATCTTAAAGATCGTCTCGTTCCAACCCCCCTGCCATGGGCAGGGACACCTCCCATTAGACCAGGTTGCTCCAAGCCCCGTCCAACCTGGCCTTGAACACCTCCAGGGATGGGGCAGCCACAGCTTCTCTGGGCAACCTGGGCCAGTGTCTCACCACCCTCAGAGTAAACTGATTTCAGAAATACCATACTGGTATGAAAGACTGGTCTAAAACATTTCTTCCAAAAAATAGATTTAACCTTTGATTAGCTTTGATGAAGTCAGTAGCAAAATACGCATCATAAAGATTTGTTTGTCATGACCAGTCCAAAATATCACCTGTGTTATAAAATGTACACTGTCCATATATTTCAATTTCCATCAAGATGAATTAAATTAAACTAAACTCCTGAAATGTACAAATAGAACTATACAAAAGTTTTAAAGTACTTAGGCCATGGGTTCCTAGGACAATACTAAAAATTGAAATTTTTTAGCACTGCAAAGCCAGCAGTGGGCATAGTCTAATTTGTCAGAATACTGTGGAACCCTTTCTTCATATCTATAGTGAATGAATCTGATTAGATTATGTAGTGCATCACTATCACTCGGTGTAATGAAAACATTTTTAATATCAAAATGTACTATCTTCCTTGTGGGAATTTGACTTTCTTTGCAATTTTCATGTAGTAGGAAGTGTCCACAGTCAACAGAAAACTAAGTAGAAAATCCCAAAATGTGATTCCACAAATGTAATATTTTAATAAATCTTTACCAGAGAAGAAACTGTTATGTTTATATCTATCACAATGAGAACAAGAGTGTTTTGATGAAAAATATAAAAAGAATGTAAAGTTACTTCATGTATTATTAAACAAACATGGAAATGTATATAGGGCAGCATTCAAAACAAAACCGAAAATATAACAAAACAGGCTGATATTGTACAATAAGTAATGCAATGTGACATCTACAAAATATTTTTTGTTTCCCCTATATTGAAGAAAAAGAAGTCATTGATTCTGTTTGTACTTTGTATGAAACTTTTACTTTTCTGAGCTTTTGGCATGCTACTTGTATGCAACATATCTAATGCTTTCTTTCTTTTCTCACTAATAGCTTCTAAGAACTTAATTTTGTGGTATGTGAAAATCATGTCGCTGTAATAAGCTATGTGAAAGCGGATTGTACTATAAAAAATGCTTCCATCATATACCTGTAACTGGCATAAAAGTGCTTCAGTAATCCTTCAGTTCGGTTCAGGAGAGCTCTGCTTGTGAGTTAGTTCAGTCCCGAATCTGTTGTATACTCCTGATTTTCTAAAGTTTTTACTAGACAAATAATATTCACTCACACAAAAACTGAAACTCAGTAGGAGAAATAGCGTGGTTTGATTGACATTAGTAGGAGTTTTCCCGTTGGATTTATCATTTTTTAAAATTGTTTGCATAAAAGCATTTTGAATACGGGAATCCAGGAAAGGGAAACTGTGCTGTGTTGCTGATGTAATGCACATGTATATAATGTGTACGGGCAAGGTTTGAGGAACAAAATGCAAAATTGTGAATGCAGATGGTGTATTTTGCCCAGTAGTCCACTCTGGGCACTCTTATTCACCAAGGGTAAGTCATGTCTGACTAATCTGATAGCCTTCTACGATGGTGTGACTGGACGGATAGATGAGTGGAAGGCAGTGGACGTTGTCTACCTTGACTTCAGCAAGGCTTTTGACACTGTCTCCCACAGCATCCTCTTAGGCAAGCTTAGCAAGTGTGGGTTGGATGAATGGACAGTGGGGTGGGTTGAAAACTGGCTGGCAGATAGAGCTCAGAGGATTGTGATTAGTGCCACAGAGTCTAGTTGGAGGTCTGTGACAAGTGGTGTTCCCCAGGGGTCAGAACTGGGTCCAGTCCTGTTCAACATATTCATCAATGACCTGGATGAAGGGACAGAGTGTACTATCAGCAAGTTTGCTGATGACACAAAACTGGGAGGGGTGGCTGACACACCAGAAGGCCATGCTGCCATTCAGCATGACCTGGACAGGCTGGNCAGTCTTTTTGCAGTGGTGCCCAGTGATAAGACATGAGGTAACGGGCACAAACTTGGACATAAGAAGTTCCATCTAAACATGAGGAGGAACTTCTTTCCTTTGAGGGTGGCAGAGCACTGGAAGAGTCTTCCCAGAGAGGTGGGGGAGTCTCCGACTCTGGAGACATTCCAAACCCACCTGGACACCATCCTGTGCAACCTGCTGTAGGTGACCCTGCTCTGGCAGGGGGGTTGGACTAGATGATCTCCAGAGGTCCCTGCCAACCCCAGTGATTCTGTGATTCTGTGATTCTGTACAGCTGATCCATATTGGATAACTACATTCAAAAAAGAAGTGGGTGATAAAATTCATAAAAAATGGAGAAAGCACCTCAAAACTCTGTGACTTGTATTGATTTTGATATTCAAATGGTGATGTCAGGCCAGATACATGGCAGTTAACTTAAATACAGGTTATCAATTTTTTAAATAACTAGTACCCATATTGGTCAGGAAATAACTGCGAACCTTTTTAACACAATTATAACAACCTGAGTTCTATCATGATCTCTTAAATATATGTGGCTGTTCTGTAATTTATTTTCCCGAGTAAATTTTTTCCTTTTGTTATTGCAATTATAACCTCAGAACACTATCCATGTGAAAGTACAGCATTCCGAATTCATTAACTTACAGGAAGACAGTGTTGCAATTATATATACAAAGGACAGAAAACAGTCCTACAGCAACACATAATAAATCACAAGGAATACCATGTTTACCTTAGTATACCATATATTTTCTTAAATTGATGTGTTTATCTTAAACTGCTAAGGACATGCTGTATCAGAAAATGATGAATGAAATTACATTACAGAAATTACTCCAGTCTTCTGTATGATGGTATTAACTTAAAAAATGAAACACACACACCCCCCAATACCTGCCCATTATTAACAAACCCTTTGTTTTTCGATGTATGACTTTGAAATAAAATATTTAGGTCTTTTCTTTAACCAACTTTATCAGTGGCAGGACTTTAGTCTTTATAGTTTATTTCAACACTTCCGCTGGAATTTTTTTTCCATATTTCATGCTCCATGTCATATCTTTTCCTGTTTCAGCAGCTTTTTTTTTTAAGTGCCAATTTTTAATTTAGGTTAGAATCATTCAGCTGCAGTACTGAAGATTTAAGTTCAAGACTTAACATTAGGATAATTTTATATTAATATTTCTAATAATAGCTGTCATTCAGAAATATATCAGTTCACCATTATCTGCTGCCATCCAGGTGTAATTTTTACATATTTCACATAAACTTCACAAAAAAATGAAGTTAGAGGAAGGTCATTTTGCTGTCTGCAGCTGTAACATCACACTGCTAACAAATAGTGAGATTTTTTGTAATAATTTATAAAACCTTTAAAAAACAGATGACATCCTAAGGTGCTGCGATTACATAGGTATTTTTCACACCCTCTATCTATGAAGTTATTTCCAAATAACACAATAAGGACGTAGGGGAACTACAGAAGTTATAGAAGGAATTGTTTGCACTTAATGCGTCTGTTGCTGTGTCGTTAGTTTACTCTGACGCTACACACACGAGACGAGCAGCGAGCTCCAGTCATCCATCTTCATCTCGTACCTCGCTACCTTCTCTATACGCCTTATAAATCTTATCATCTATCCAGGCTTTGCGTCGTTTTCTTCTCCGTTCTTTCCACACTCCAGTTAGCTGGTAACCCAGTGAAGCTGAAGAGGAGCTCTGCTGGGTGATCCTTATGGATTTTATGCGTTGCTGTGCTTCTGCGGGCGATGCTTCCCTGCCGCTGTCTTTCAGGGGTCCCATCCCTGAAATTAGAGGCTACATTTCCCATAGAGTACGTTTCAAAAGCTCTGCCTTTGCAAAAGCTAGCTGCTAGATTTAGGCTTTTCAGAAAACCTCATCCATGGAGAAAAATACAAACTTTATTTTTTCATGCAGTTAATAGAGCTAGTATATCTTGTCAGGCTTATTCTTTTGGAAAATTCTTTATCAGTCACCACCTGATTCCACTAATTCAACCAGATCAACACTATGAGAATGGGAACGCACCCGTATTATCAGGAGACAAAGAACATTCATATGGTAGAAGCTGTAATTCTGGATCATCTGCTTAATGCTAGACAGCCTCAGGTGCAATATTGCCTATTTTTGTGTACTTTTTATGATATTTGAAGATACACAGAAAAATTTGCACTCTAGAGTATCCATAGGTATTTTCCCATTAAATTGCTTTTTGGGGTGGTTTTCATCAGTTTCGTAAGGTGATTTAAGGCTTATGCATAGAACAACTGCACAGAGTGGAAAATAGCAGTTTAATAGCAATGAGATTATGGCTACAAATGGGGTTCTTTGAATAATAGACTACTCTTGTTATCAATTACGAATAAAATATTGAAACCACCGTTGTTTGCATCATCGACCTGCAGAGCATCCCTTAAGCCAACCCTCATGACTAGGGAAGTTCATGCAGCTGGTTATGGCAGTAGTAATAGTCTTTCATAACTCTCTGCGTGAGGAAGAGTATGTACGGCCACGCCAATGACAGCACGAGTCAATCATTCTGAAAATGTCCTGTCATAGAATCATAGAATCATAAAAGCACAGAATTGTCTAGGTTGCAAGGAACCTTTGAGATCATGGAGTCCAACCATCAACCTAACACTGCCAAACCCACCACTAACCCATGTCCCTCAGCACCACGTCTGCCTGTCTTTTAAAGACCTCCAGGGATGGCGAATCCACCACTGCCCTGGGCAGCCTGTTCCAATGCTGGACAACCCTTTTGGTGAAGAAATTTCTCCTAATATCCAATCTAAACCTCCCCTGGCGCAACCTGAGACCATTTCCTCTTGTCCTTTCAGAAAGAAACATTCAAAACAACCAAACCAATGCATCTCTACATTTTTTTGCTGTTGCTATTTTTTCAAATAATATGTTAATTTCCTAACATTTTTCTGCTAATGAGCAATTTAAGCTGAAAGTGAAGCTTTCCTATTGTGAAGTTGTGATGTGTTGACCCTGGCCTGCAACTAAGCACCCACCAGCTGCTCACTCACTTCAGCCGGTTGGGGGAGAGAATCAGAAGGGTAAAAGTGAGAAAAATTTTTGTGTCAAGATAAATACAGTTTAATAAGTGGAGGGGAAAAAAGAAAAAAAAAGAAAAGAAAACAAAAATGTTGCAAAGGCAATTGTTCACCGCTTCCGAGCAGCCCATTTCTGTATCCTCTGCAAAGAGTACAATCTGTTAATCAACGTGGCATGCTTCAGGAATTGCACTTTTGAAATAAAATCTCAGTGCCAACTTTCTCATTGCATTTTAAGCCATTTATGCAAACCTGGTGTCATAACATAATGCATATTTCATTCCCAACTCCAATGAACTACAAAGTGTTTGTGATGGTCTTCTTGCTTCTGGCTGATGTACTCAGACCAATCACTTCTAAATATCTAGTCTATACTGGGTATAGTAGAGACTCCCGTGCTGCCTTTGTACTCTCCTTTAAATATGTTACTTCATAGTGAATTTAACGTTTAAGGTATCAGTAAATTTTCTTCAGTGCTTTAGGCCATTTTTTCGATTCAGCTCCAGTGTAAGCTGAAAGCAAATGGCTGCCGAGACGGAGATCATATCTGTTAACTGGAAAACATTAAAATTCTTTCAATTTCTGAAAAAAAAATACAATAGCTGACTTTCTCAGTTTTAAAATCAGCAGACTATGATTTTACAGTTTCTACATATTGATTTTAACTGGTTTGGTTTTGTTTTGTTTTGTTTTTTGTTTTTTTAAGAGAGAAAATCTCACAATCTGAACAAATGAATTAATATGTATCTACATAGCTTTTACTGAATGGTCTGTGCCGCTCTGGCTATCGCCCTTTTATTTTAACATGTAGCGACTGATGTGAAGTAGATATGAAATAGAGGTCAGATACTTTTCCACTCAGGCGACTTTGCCTTCTACAGCCATTCAAACAATGTCAGGGAACACTGTGAATATTACGAGGAGCCGTAAGAAAGAGTGTGAAATCAGATTGACTCAAATTAGTCGAAGCATTAATAGGGTGGGAATAATTAGCTTTGCACCCTAGCTATATTTGAGAATCATATTAAAGCTGATTTGTGCTATCACACTAAATCTTTCCAGTGAAGAATTGCACTGTACAAGGAAATTTCTTGATAGAAGAGCACACTGTGCTGCCTCGTAAACCTCCTGAATCCAGGCGCGTAAAGAAGAGCCCGGAATGAAGTTATCTCAGTAGCTCAAAATTTTAAGGATGCTAGATTGTCTACTTGAGGTCGAGAGCATTATAAAAGATGTTTCCAAAGCTACTTTACCAGCCAGCTCAAGCCTCTCTTATATTCGTTTAGACTCCTACACAGTTTGAGGAGAAGCAGTTTAACCAGGTAGAAGCCAGGCGTTTGATAATGACTCAGCAGGCATAGCAAAGGTCTCACAGCCATGGCAAACACGCTGTCTTTGTTACCTCGCCTCAAAATACGGCCTAAGAAGCATTTACTGACCTCAGCATCTCTATAAATACTAATTAAGATAGAAATGGAAGAGGATTTTCAGTTTTTTTTCCAAGATCAAGAACGGTATTAAAAAGAAAAGGGGTATCTGTGTAAAGGCAGAACAGTTTGTTTAGGTTGTAATAGTTTGCAATGATAATAAGTCTTTTTGCTTGAATAATTTCTAATTTTATTTTAAGAAAGAAGTTTCCATTGACACATACAGTAAAAAATAACTTATTTAGTTTTGGCTTTTTTTTTTAATTTTTTTATTTGTTGAAGAACTTGTTCATGCAGCCTTGCAAATGGTGAATAACCATATTCTACTGCTTTATGAGAATAATAAGTGTGCAGTATGATGTATGTTATTTTTTAATGGTCAGAAGAAAAGCCTAACCTCAGGTATCCATAGCAAGACATGTTTGGAAATTTCCATTCTTAAAATCCTGCAGAAAAAGATAATATTTAGAATAGTAATCCCAACCTAAAACTTTATTACTGGTAGAAAAGCTGATATATTCAGGTCTTTGCCTAAATGTAACTGGGGAGAAGTGAGGCGATCTCAAAACTAACATAGTAAATAGATCTGTGAATTTTCTAAGATTTTCCCAGCATTGGCTTCTAAACTCTGTGAAACTCAGGATTTTTCCTTGTTCTGGGCACATTCTAATGCATAATTCCTGGCCCTAATGCCCTGGTTTGCATAGGAAGGAAACTGTAGTATGTGAAACATGCAAACTGCAGCACTGATAACTCTCAGGTTCTTCAAACTTGCGGGTTGGGTCCTGGGCTTTGGACACAGCTGGAGAATCCAGCATTTCTGGAAAGTGAAAAATATTAATTTCATTAATGTTGTGGAAATAACTTTTACAAATTCTCAGTACCAAATAATGAACTAGAAGTCATTCTGCGCTTCTTACTTGCAGTGTGAGACAATGCATTTCAGACTTTAATCCTTAATATTTTTTCACCAATTTCCACTTGAAACTACTATTTTATTCTCACTCATTTCTTGTCTTGGGTATCCTATTAGTTGTAATCTGTAATTCTGTTCAGACCGATCACCTGCAGCTGTTGAAGCGGATGATCTTTTTGAGCCTTAATATGAGCAACAGGGAGGGAATAACCATAATATATTTTCAGCTAGCTGTTGGTTTGGGGTTTTTTTTAGATTTCCTTTAAATTTGGAGGCTCCCAGTTAGTGCTTGGTGATATATTGCCAAGATGTTTATTCAAGTTATTAAAGTTGTTCCTGAAATGTTTATGATAAACAGTAGCAACTGTGGTAAAACCTCACTGAATAAAAATGAGTTCCTGTGCTTAAAAAAGAAAAAAAATCCCTTCTTGTAAGACAGGAATAGTTTTAAAGATCATAAAGTTTTAGTTTGGATGCTTTGGTTTTATATGTTAAAAGACACTGAACATTTTCTATGCTGTAGTAAATTGCAAGCTATGATATTATTGTATTATTTAAACAATGTTGTTTAAACCATTTTTACCTAAAATCCTGTTATTTGTTAGGTAAACTGTTACTCTTGCGTTATTTACAATTATCTTAACTTTTCACCAAGTCTTAAAAACAGAACTGTGATTTTTTACACACACAAGTTTGTTAATAAACTAGCACCAGAATTAGCATGCTAGGAAACTTTAATGCAAAAATGTTGTGCCCTCATCAAGATAATATTAAAAATATTTACTAAATTAGTAACATCTACCAGTGAATTACTTAAGAATAAGATAAAGAGTGAACAAATGGCTAAAATGTATACCTTGTAAAGTGGAAACCTTATTTAAGCAACGAGGCAGGTCGCTAGTTGGCATTGCTCCAACGAGCGCTTCATCAAGCTGTTAAACCTTCACCAAAGGCGTTGCAGGCAGGACTCCCTCTCCAAGGAGATCACCTTTCCCTGTAAATTCCTCTCTGACACAATGAGGGGTCCACCAACGTTGGAAAGTTTCTACGTAAAGGAACCAAAGAACATTATTCCAAAATACACAGAAATGGGTGCTTGGAATAATCAAAGAGAACTGGATGCATGTTTGCTTCTTTCATGCAAAGCCCTGAACACGCTTTCTTTTCCCTGAATTTTCCAAATAGCGGGGATTTCAGTGAGTTTCACGTGCGTTTGGGCTGTACTCCAGCCTGGACTTAAAAAAAAATTAAATTAAAAATCCAATTGCAAGGCAGGTGGAGTCAGCTTTTATGCTGGAGTACCAGGCCACATCTCCCTGTGTGTGAGTGGAATATCCTGGGCTCTTTGTCCTGCCCTTGTGTTTAATCTGCTGTTCTGGTGGAACTGATTTGTCCGTTGATTCCAGGGTCACTGTTCGACCTCAGAAGAGATTGTATCAGCATCGTATCTTTTGCTCTGTCTTTAGGAAGATCCAAATAGAGTCTTCTTTCGCACTAGTGAAGCTATACGTTGGTAATCAGGTTTGGGGATAGATAGCTCTGAAGTCCACGATACCCTTAACGTGTCTTCAGATCGTTGGTCGAACGCTTGAGAACTATGAACCGAATCAGCTCGTGGCAACGAAGCTTAACTGAAAGCAGGCATGCCCCTGTTGTGAAGCCCCGAAGGGTGCTCGTTTAAGGCTGGTTTTGGTGTTATCTTTTGACAAAGGTTAAGCAGTTAAGAGTGTTGGCTATTACAGACCCACATCGTTTAGGATTTTCTTCTTCCTTTGCTCACGCGACTGTAGAAGAGAACGACCTAGCTGCCTAACTTGGACATAAGCGTTCTGCCAGAGAGAGAATAGAAAAAGTACTACTCCTAGACAATCACTGAACAGGAATTAAATCCAAAGATTTAAGCTTGTAAACAGCGGAGATTTTTCAGCGTACTTAGAAAGCTGTGGAGAATTTTCTGGTGATTCATATGACTGAGATTTTCATTAGCTGTATGGATATTTCTCTTTTTTAAATACATCAGGTGATGTTTTAACCGTACACTTAGCAAGAATGCTACTCACTTTATAAAGCACTGTAGTATTAGAAAAGCACTAAAAATAGGTACCAATAATGATGAATTTGGATGCATCCCTAATGAGTTAATTAAAATGACAGTAATGTTTCAATTTTAATAAGAATTCTGTCGCTGTCCATGAGATGAAAGTATTCGGGCAGATTTTTAACATCTTACCTCGGTGCCCAGTGGACATAACAACAGAAATTAAGCCTAAGTAATTAATACTAACAGAAAAAAAAAATAATTGTTAAAAGCAATAATTGCCATCTGTTCTTGTCAGTATTATTAATGTGCATAGAATGGCCTTTATTACAAAATAGCTTACAACTGTAGTGTTGACAAAATTTGTTTCTTTCAAAGTAGCTGGACTTGCATTAAAGAAGTTAAGGTGGACAAACAAATTCAAAATGTTAACACAGCCTAATAGCGTTGGTGTATCAGCTAATTTATAATTAGTTGCAGTTTGCAAGGAATGCCCATCTCACAGGATTAAACCCACAATACCTAATATTTGGGGATCAGATTCTGAACCATTCATGCATTATACTTTCATGTCCTTTAACTGGTATACTTAAGCTGGCAGCGTAAATTTGATTTCTTATCTTTTGAGGAAAAATTATGCCTTGTTTCAGTTTCCATAGCTACTAGTGTTCAGTTAATTTTTTTGCTATGCAAAAGTAAGTCTTTTATCAGTTTTGTAAATTTATTATACTCTATATTGCAAGATTTTGACTCATTTTTCTAGGCCTAGAAGGAACAATTTAATGCTGTTTACCAAATGATATTTTACAACTAGTTATTATCAGATTCTTTTCTAACATAGTTTCCTAGGGCTTATTTGTGCTTTGAGGCTATTGCCAGATCCCTGCGTTCTCCTGAGTCGCGTTCAGATCCGGTAGCTAACTTCTGCAAACTTGACAGAGGAGTAGAGGTCTGAGAAATATTAAATTCTTACAAGATTGCTGAAAAATTGGTGTTTAGGTCAAAAAAAACACAGGGATTTTATTCCTTGTTCTCTGTAATACCGAGGGAGGGTGCTCTGTGATCTGAGGCAGTACCCGTGTTTGGCAGCGGAGCGAGCCGGTTGCGGATGGGCAATGCTCGTGGCTCACAGAACATCTCTTGGCTAGCCATAGAAAACCAAATGCTGTTGGTTCTGTGGGTTGCTGAGGAACGTGTGCTCCAACGTTTTGATTAGCACAGGATTCAAATTAGAGTTACTCCTAGTTTGTGGAGAAATTAAATATACATCACTATTCAGGGTAGTATTTAGGCAAATGTTTATACTGAAATTTTCCCTTGCTGAAAAATGTTTGAAATATTTTCTGAATTGGGGCGATAGAAATTCGCCTCGACACAGTGAGCTCTGCAACTTACCAAATGCAGAGAGCGGGTCAGAAAGCTATCAGTTTAGACAATGAAATTGAGAGCCTTGATGAATGATGAATGATGATTGAGAGCCTCTGAAGAAATAAATAACAAAATCAGCCTTGATGCTAGCTCTGAACAGTAACAACTTCTGTTTCAGACGTAGAGGGTTTGGTTTGATTTGTCTTTTTAATATGTGTGTCACTTCACTTGCTTCTTTGCCCCTGTTTTATTATCCTGGCCGTACCTTACCATCATTAATTTTATTTTTTTTTTTCCAGTTTAATTTTATTTTAATGCCAGCAGCTCGAAAGAAATGCTTTTAAACAGTTGGATCTGTAACGGATCCAAGCGCGTCTTGAAATAAATTACTCTTAAATTCTCTCATGTGTTTTCCTATCTTAAACTTTTGTTTTTTTCATAGTACATTTAAGACTTAATCCTTCAAATTCTTCAGCGCTGGGAGATTACCATCCATTTCAATACATGGATAATAGATGATTTTTTTTTTTTTCTATGATGATTCTCACAGGGCTGTTCAATTGCAGCTCCTAAGGAGCAGTTTGAGGAAGACTAAGTAGAACTGTGGGATGTTCTTAGGTTTAAGTCATCTCAAAAGAATTCCAGATTTAAAAATGTACAGTTCAATACACAGAGAGGCTGATGAGCACAGATGCTCAATGCTTCTATAAATACTTTATATACTAATTTCAGCCCAACAGATAGAGCGGCAGACTTCATGAGAGAAAGAGTGACATTTTTCAGTTTGGCATTCAGAATCAGCGGACATAAATGTTTTCCTGAGGATGACAAAGAATTTATACATTCCTTTTATATTTGTCAGCTTGAAAGGCAACAGTAATCACTCACAGCAAAGTTTATAATTCTTAAAGCTCTGGTCTTAAAACTCTAATCAAGGATTTGTCTGTGAAGAAAGATCGTAGAAAACTCTAGCTTATTAAACTGTTCTGTGCTTTGGCTGTTTCCTTGCACCGGAATAAGAGGCTTTTTCTTTATTTGCACAACTGAAATCGTAACTGGAGTTGTTTGATGTGGCTTTGTTGCGTCTCTCTTGTAATTACCATCTCACATAGTTCTTTCAAAACAAATAAGGCTCCTACTGCTCCTGTTTATGATCTGTTTGGTTTTGATTATTACCCGCTCTGCATACAGTGGCCCGGCATGGGTTTCTGTGGGATTGGTTTGACAGGATTGGCTTCCAGAAGGATTCCAGGACTTTGGGGGCTTTCTTTGAACCCCTTGAAAATTGTCGCATTTTGGCATAGCTAAATTCGCAGCACAGTTTATTTCCTGTGGGATGTTAATATTCTTATTGTCATCCTTCATCTACAAGGTGTGCGTGAGAGTCAGGAAACAGCTGCCGACAAAGATGTTTCCAGCACTCTTGTATTTGAATAGGGTTATTCAATTGCATATCAAGTTTTAAATGATGCTAGCTCATCACAATTAACTGCTGGGAAACCAAGGACTAAGATGCAAATAATAATGCTCTTGTACACCTCAACAGTATTTAATATTTCATCTACCGTTTCATCTATCACAAGTGAGTGATTTTATATTATTTTCAAGTATTCAAGAGCAATGGCTTATGACAAATACAAATACTTGTTATGTCATCGTCAGGAGATTCACGTAGGCTTTTTTTGTGTCAGTGTGCTCAGACAACTCACGGTTCTTACATTGTTAACTGATAAAGATCTGGAATAATGGAGCGGCGTTTTTAAGAAAGTAATCGTAAGATCGTAATAATTAGAAAGTAGGAGCATAATAAAAACAACGTAATCCTGGTTTATGAACACATATCAAACGATGAAACAAGATGTTATATTTTACTTTTATTAAGGACTTTCGACTCCTATTAGGTATAAAATCCCCGAAGCAACGTGGTAGTCCTTGCCTGTAAAAGCTGACCAACCAGTCTTCATCAGTAAATGCTCATATTCACTTACAAAAATTAATAAGGAAATAGAAAAAAAACCCAAGAAAGGTGAAACAAAAGAACAAATGTGCTACTTTAATCACAAAGTAGATGCTGATGGAATATTTCTGATGAAGTTATGCACAGAGTGGATGTCAGTCTAGACTGGCTCATCTAACTGATCCTAATTATGGTAGTATGTACACAGTTTTTCCCCTTTACCATAAAATAATGCTTACCCCTGCAATTATGTGCAGTAATTCTGTAATATGGTGCTATATAATTTTCTTAAAACATACGGCACTTCCAAGTAGCTAGATTTTGTAAGTTCATCAATCCATGTACTAAAACCAGCACAACTACAAAGTCATGTGAGTTTAAGGCACAGGCTGGCCAGGGTCTTACAAATAACCAAAAATGTACGTAAAGGGAAATGCCCAGGCTTGTGACTTGGAATTCCGTTATAAAGTTCTTTCCCTAAAAGCTTTCTTCTCATAGATAGTGAGTGTGACATATAACCTTGGTTCTTTAGAACAGTTCTCTGCTCCTGTTTTGAAGACCAGGAATATCACTAGATAATCTTACAAGATCATCTTGGTTTTGGCGATTTTACAAGATCAGCTGGTTTTTCTGGAAAGATGCATGTCTGTAGATGAAGTTTTTATCACGGGCCCAAATTCAAAATGAAGAGAGAATTCTTGAATGTTCAACTTCTTAAAGAATAACAAATGCTAGACTAGATTCGTAATATTTATTATGCCATTCGTTACCAGACCATACTGTTTGTTTCTTATACTTAGCATAAGTACAAAAAGAATAAAAAGACTTGTTTTTGTAGTCTAAGCAGTCCATATTCTTCTCCAGGAAGCTATCTAGTTGCTGGATGTCACTGATAAAAGTGAAGGAAAAATGATCAAGTTTTTTCTATTTACTAGAACATAAAATACTAATTGAAAGTTTATATTTGGGCTCTTTTGCTCTTGCTATGTTAAACTGATCAACTGGGGAAACACCCAGGAGTCATGTCTGAAGACCACAGCAATTTTATGTGTTGTCAGCTTATGCAGCTGTTCATTTTACATTCATTTTCTGTGTTATTCAAGCAGCTTTCAAATTAATGTAATCACTAATGGTGATGACCTTTAAAAACCAAAGCAAGTAGTAGCAATGGAATGTTAAATACAGAAACCTTCTATATTTGATATCAAGCTGTCTATCAAACTACAAGTATTTCTGAAATGGTGGGCACTAAGAGGGAGATATTAAATTCATTAACCCGATATTGAAAAAGTAGATGTGTAGCGATAAAATAGAATGAATGTTAATTTCCTTCTCTTACTTTCTTTCCATTTCTCCCTATATACAAATTTATTTCTCCCTATTGTTAGTTGTACACCCTGATGCAAGCATCCCTTGATCATAATTTCTTGTGTATAGTGTATGAAAATATTTTGCAGGTGCTGGACTTAAAATTATCACTTCAGCTACCATTCCAGGGGACACAGGAATGCAATTTCATCAACACTATAAACACTTATGCTTCCATTGTCTTTACGCAGCTGTCTTGAGGACCATATGTACATGTAATTATAAATCTGCATTACACACACGAAATACAGCTTAGTGTAATTCTTCTTCCTGTTTTCTTTGTTTTCTTCTTTTGAGCGTTGCCATTTGTGTTGCAGTCACTTCTTTTTTTTTTGGTGACAGCCCGCTATAGAAACTAAGATCAAATAGTAGGACTTTTAGAGGGAGACGTGGATGGAGGCAAGCTATGATACTGAATGAAGACTGGAATATCAGTTACAGAAAAAAAGTAGTAAAATGTAATTACTTGTACATATAGATTTTTGAAACTAAAATTTTCTTCGTTGTCTTATAATTTCTATCATATGAGTAATGGTTTCAAAGGCTTCAGAAGGATAGAAATAGCACAATTATAGCACTATTTCTGTAGCACGGTGAATGGGTCAAATTACAGCGCTGGTGAGCAGCATCATACCTGGCTTCCTATGAGATATCTCTTTTACTCATTCCTCATCGTTAACACGTATTTTCTAACTGCTTAACTTAAATTTTCCATGCATTTTGACTAGGTGATAATATTTATCACTGGGGTATAATATTTATGCTATCAGTAATGTATAGATAGATGTTCTCCTCCAAGCCTGATCGTCAGCATTTATAGACTACTTTACCGTGTGCACATTAAAACAAAACAAAACCAAAACAAAGCACAAAACCCCAGCATAATGTGCAGAAGGGTTATTATTTGTTGTATTGTATAATGTTTTACTTTTCTTTGTTTCCACTGGAGCAAGGAGTTTTTAAGTTTTATTTGAGATGAAAAATTAGGAGATGGGGAAAATAGCAAGAACTTCAGTGGAAATCTTTTCAGTTTACTGGTAATCTTTTGCTAGTGTTAATGTAAAGGAGGGTTGCTTTGTTTTCTCTGCGACTTCTAATAGAAAGGGATTGAATATTAGTTATTGTTGTACAACAGTGATGCAGCTGCAAGTGTTATGATCATTAGGTTTTTTCTGAACTGCTGACTATTTGTTTTTTCTACTCCAGAGCTGCAGTATACTGAAATTGCCTCCCATTCTCTTTGATTTTCAATAATCTAGCCAGGTTTAGAAAGGTTCCCTGAAATTTGCCTGGTAGTACTTGCAGGTAGGCTTCTTGTACTTTTGGAAAGAAAAACAAGGAATGCTTTATGTGTTATATTTATCATTCTTAAATGTTGTTTGCCATTTAATATGTAAACCGTTTTCCCGTGGGAATTATCATTTAATTCTTTTGCTTTCCGCTTACTACTTCATTTCAGTTGTAAGTCATCAGTGCATTTGGCAATTCTACAGCTAGTTTCTCTGTCTTGGTAATTTATGTAGATTAGAAGCAATAAAGATCTGAGAACTGACTCCCCTGTGACCCTTTTCAACACTTTACTTTCTAATCACTTTACTTTAATCAGTTCTTTATCTGTTCCCCTGTTTAACCTGAATCTTTCCTGCTTTCAGTTTGAGATGAAGACTATCATTTGAGACATTATCAAAGGCTTTATGTAAATCCAAATTATGGGGCTTGTACCATTATTATCAATTTTATTTCTAATCTTCTCAAAAACAGAAAGCGGCTGGTTGTCAAGATCTTAATTGCTTTAAATGTCTTACGATGGTAAATTGTATTTGTTTTAAATCATTGACAATTATTTAACACTCATCATTTGTAAATGTATTGTACTATTGTGTAAACTATGAATTTTTCAGGTCAGGTGTCTCTGCTTGTTTCCTTACTACGCCACAACGTGTCACTCACTCCGTGCGCGTGTGTACACTCACAGACATATATTGGCTGTAACGGGGCAGGCAAAGCGATGAGTAACAATTCTTTTGCAGTTTCAGTATATACAAAGCAAATTACCATAGAAGTGTTGAGTGTTGCAAGGGAGTTATGTGCCTTTGGTCTTTCCAGGTCTGATGGGACTGATTATTTAGAAAGTTAAAGTAAAGAACTACAAAGCTTTTTCTCCTCTGCTCACCGCATTGTAGGAAATCCACTTTAAAAAAAAGAAAAAATCGGGTTTAAAAGAAGTAACTTGTCTGCAGAAACTGAGGTAGCCCAAGAACAAAAATAATATTTTGGGTAGACTAGCTGCTGTAGTAAGACTGTGTAAGAACAGAACAACGGGATCTGCTGGTAGGCGATAGTTCTGGAGGGTAACCAAATGGATTCCTCTTGTGTCCTCCTGATTGAGACATAAGCATTCTATTTTTCCTTAGGAAGATAATATTTAGAGGTATTACTTATATTCACAAGTATTATTTCATGATTGTAAAATTCTTGTTGCAAATACTATTGTATTTATTTGCCATTTGTCATTCCAGACTTCCAATTTTTAGGGATTTCTTAGATGCAAGAATCAGTACCTTACTGAACTTTGAATGTTAATTATCTTCTGCTGACCGTAAAACTGTTGTCTGAAGATACTAATAGAATACTATGAGTTATCACTGTCCATTATATTTTTAATTTCCAAAACATATTCTAACATAATCATGTTCAGAATAATAACTTATGAAATAAATACAAGCCGTTTTTCATTTATAGCTGAGAAACTGTAAGACAGAAAAATTAGAAAGCTTATGCTAAACTAAAGCTTAGCAAAAGACTTAAGATAAGAGCTAAAATTAAATGTACATTCAGACTTTTCAGTGTAGTGGTCGGTATCTGATCTATCACAAAAGGATCCTTCTGTTGGCAGCTGCTGAAACAGGTTGACCCTGATTAGTTTTAAGTTACTTAGATTTGCCTACTTAATCTCACCATAAGTAAAAAAGAATTAGAATTAGCATTGATCAAAATGATAAAAGTTTCTTTGGGAATCCAAGGGTAAAATTTGAGATAATGGTTGTGCTTTTCTTACTTTGATTACAAGTAAACTTAAATGCAAGTATAGATATGTGTTAGGGATTCAGGATAGGTGTGGAAATCAGGATATGGTGCCACTTGTTTAAATGATCCTGATAAATTCAAAGTTAAAGAATATTTAAAATGTACTAAAATAAATACAAGTGGACTCAAGCTCTAGGAATCACTGAGAAACCCTTAGAATTGTGGTATACACAATGAAAAGGCCCATACAGTCAAATACATGTTGAATTAAGGACATTGTCGCACAATCCCCTGCCCAGACAGACCCTGTGATGCACTCTGAAGAGCAACAATTAAAAAAACCCCACCAAACTACATATTCAATGGAGCTGTAGTTCAAAACCTGCCATTAAACAAACCAGATTGTCTTTCACCTTTGGAGATGCCTGAGTTCCTGGATGTTTAGTGGGGCGCGATAGAAAATCTGCATTCTAAAACACACCGGCAGACTTTACCTTTCACAGTATGTAGAACGAATGCATTTGGGAAGAGTAACATAGATTAACAGATTCTGAAATAACACTTCAAAAACTCATCAAAATACCCAAAGACAGAAGAACTCGGTAATGTTTTGGAAATGTCTTTTTGTTCACTCTGCTCCAATAGGGTTTACAGTGAGCGGCTACCATGGTAACATATTTAATTTAGCAATCTTCAGCTCCACACTGGCCCTCAATTCTATGAACATCTTTTTCAATAGAATAATGTTAGAATAGGGTGTTTGCCGCCCGTAATTATAGCTATTAATCACTTTAGATAATACAAAGATGTGTCAAGTTACTCTCTATTCACCTAGCAGCGCACGCTTGTATGGTACATGTGCACAAGTTTCGAAAAGTAGTATTTCCTTACAGTGAGAATGACAAAAGATTAGTCAATATTTACAATAAAAATATCCTTTCAGTTTCCTATAAAATGAACCCAAATACCCCCAAATAGAAGATCATCAATGGCAGTAACAAATAGTCAGTAAAAGACAGCAGGCAAAAAGTTAAAAAAAGAAATTGAATTTATAATGCTTTCAGTACATCGTCAAGCAAAGAGAGAAGGTAGCTTTTATTAAAATTACTTTCTTCTTTTTTAATAAGAAAACATCCCAAAAAAGTGTGAATTTTTCAGGCTGGCTGTTTCTCACCATATGCTTACAAGTTTTTCTATTTATTATCCATGAGATTACAATATATTATTTTAGCACTCACTCTTTGGACAGAGTATCTTTGTTTCCAACTGAGAATATATGTAGCTATATATTCTGCAAAGCCATAAATAAGCATTTCAGATGATCATTGCCTACCCAAGAGGAATTTGTAAGGCTAGAGGCTGATTGATTTTAGTCAATAAAAAAGGGCTCGGTATTTTCAATAGTAAAATTTAAACTTCATGAAATATGTGTGATCTGTAAATTTCCACGGTTGTGTTTCTGTAAACATTTATTTTTGAAGATTTGCAGGCAATAAAATAGTTGTTGATTTAGAAGTACTTGCGTGGTTGGCTATTTGTTACTTGGTTGGCTTGGGATAACTATGAAAATCTTGATGGTCCTACACCAAACCAAAATTCTAATACTCACTTGGCTTTCGTGTTTGTGCATATTTGAAGATTCAGCTCAATATTTTTGTATTATTTTGGAGTATTCGGTAGAGGTAAGTGTGTTAGTAAAGAGAAAAATAGTAGAAATTGTATCAATCAAGAATACTCCAAAAATAAGGAACAAAAGCTATTTCAAGTAATGAAGAGGTTGTATTGCTGAATGTCCTTATGCCAAGATATGGTTCTTGAGCTTTCTGAAGAGAGGGGGAAATCTGCAACATATCTTTTCATGACATTCCAAGTAGTAATACAGTGTTTTATGTGAAACTAAATGGGGTTTTTTCCATATTTTTCCTATATTCCACAGTATTTCACATGATCAAGGCTGACATACTGATACAGAGTAGTTTTGTAAATTAACTACAGCGTAATTCTTTTATTAAAAGGTTACTAACTTATTTTTTAAACATAAAATATATTTAATTGCAATGTCATTTGTTTTATAGCGTATTTCTGAAGGCATCACGGCTTTTACAAGTGGTTTTAAACACTGTAAGAAAGAGTGAAAAACTTTGTCCTTCCCTTATCTTTCCAAATAAGATTGTTGGGTTTTTTCTCCCTCCTCCTTGTACTTTCCCTCTCAACTACTTTATTTTTTTTTTTCTACAATGAAACTCTGGGAGCACTGTCAGTAAAAACTTCATTAGTAACAACAACGAAACCGGCATACTTTTTACCAACAGGCTGCTGCTGAAAATTACGCTTTTAGGACAGAGTGAAACATTGCTATCATACACATGTGCAATCTTCGGGGTATTATTTCACGTTTTCCCATCGAAGACAAAAGGAAAGTTTCAGTTATCACTCTGTAGTGTTGCAGTGAGGAAAATAAATGAAAAACAATAGAAGCACTAAAGTGAGACAGTAAATTTAACGTGCTTTTATCAAAAAGCTGTGTTTATGAGACTTCCACTCTATCAGGATATACCTCCAAATGCTACAACCTAACAGGAAATACGGCGAGATTTCAAAGAAATATGTATTCTGTGATTATTAGAGTCATGGAAAAAATAAGGAATAAGTTGATTTTAGTCCTAGAGGTCTGGAAATAGGTTTTTTTTGTTTCCTGAGTTTGTAAGTTAACTTTATTTGATGCCGAAAATCTAATGAACTTTTTAAAATAGAACTCTAAATAGCAAATATGAGTAATTAGTAAATATTTGTCATAAATCTTTGTATGCACTATACCGTACTAGCATATGCTAAGTGTATAAAGTATTTATTTTTATGTATTTATTGCCATAACACCTCCGAGTCAGAATTCTGTTGTGCAAGACATTGTTCAGTTGGAGAAAAAAAAAGTGGCCCTTACCCACTGGAACTTAAAACATAAGTGTTCAAGACGAGATCGCAGATGAACAGAAAAGGAACGAGAGACAAGAAAATGCTGGACAACACAATTCTCTGCAGGCATACTCACTTAGATTCCAGATATTGTAGAAAATTCTGTAGGTACCACATAAAACAAGTGCTGAAATATGCTTAGACTAATAAAGGTGTTTTGCCCATAAATGCAAAAAGAAGCGGGAGGTCAGCACTTAGGAGCTACCTGAGTCACATTGAGCATATATTCTTTGAAATTTTTTTTGCAAATCTAGGAGCTTATTCCATTTTCCAAACCCTATGGTTTCATTGATGACAGTCTTAGAAATACACTAAGGGGAACATAATTAACATTAATCTATATATATTTAACTAACTAATAAGGTGATTTGCTTTAGCTGTGCATTCTGAGATACCACTAATTATACTGTATCTTCTTTATAACAGGTAAATATTCCATTTGGGTAGATTGCCAAAAGGAACTGCAAAATACTTCAAAGGTAAGGACCTCTTTAAAAATAATACTTCAAATGATCGTTCCTTCTGGTTTATCAGCGGGAAAAGAAAATGGAGAATGTAAATTCTTTCTGACTATCTGGCTGATTGCAGAGAATTACAGATGGCATTAATTGACATAGAATTTGACTTCCTGTTTGTGAAGCTGTGTTTACACATGAAAGACAAATTTTCACTCTTTTCTTAGAAAGGATAAATTTAATTAATTTGATAACTGCAGAAAAAAGCCTTCCTGTGTGGAAATAAAATATTAAAAGCTTGTTACTTTTTTATCATATTTTTCTTTGTGCAAGATTAAAAGAATACTGTTAAACTTCTAGAAAATTTCACATGGTTAAGATAGGAGGATAAAATATTTTTTTTTTTTAATATGACAACTTGCTAACTTCACTTTTTTGTTTGTTACTGATATAACTTTCTCTCATTCTTCTAAGAAATAAAAGTTTGTCCTTAGTTCCAAACATTTAATTAATTTTGAGAGCTCTTTAGTTTCAGAATACGTTTTTTTCGCTTTCAGTTGAGGGGAATAACTCAGTACCAGGTCACACCCAGACTGTTCTTTGTGCTACTTCATGGTTCTTTAGCTACCTCTCCTGTAGCAATAGTTGATTAACTTTTAAACTGCACTGTACTGTCCACTCTTACAGAGAATATTCTAGTCTCTCAAAGAAACAGGTAGTAGGATACCAGCTTTCACTACGATTCTTATTTGTAAGTCATCAAGTTAGAGGGGATAATATGGCCATTGTGGTCTGCCCTAAACTTGGATTTGGTAACCAGAGAGAAAGCAAGGGCAACGATTTATTGTTCTAATCATCATATATGTGCCTACTTTATTTTAAAACACTGGGGACTTTAAGAGCCTACCATATGTCGTTTATGGATATCCTTTAATGCATACATTGGCAGGGATAGGAGATCCTGTATTAATTAATATTTAGCCATACACTTCAACGTCACCATTTTTTAAAAAAAAACAAAAATTCCATAATTACCTCAGCCTCCCAAAACATAGCTTCTGAATTACAGACATTATTGGGTGTAGCTTTTTTCCTGTGTATTCATGAAGGAGAGGGAGAAGTTCTGAAAAAGTTCTACAAGCTTCTGGAGATTGTGCCAGTGGGTGATCTGAATACTGGACTTTTTATGGAATAAAAAAAACATGTAGACGGAGCTTTTCTTGAGAAAAAATGCTGATGGTCACGGTGGAGTATCTATTCTGAGTGAAAAAGTCAAAGACTCATCTCAGAACATGCTCTATTCCCAGAAAGGGCTCTGATAGACCAAGGACTTCAAGCCTGGTCTTCTGTCCCAGAAGAATGCCTGAAATATTCAGCCTTTTGCTATTCTAGCTCTGGTACTCTTATTAATTTTTTATGTTTTTTTTTAGACTTTCCATCAAAAAATCTTTTAGAAATCCATTTTTTCATCTTGATTGAAATCCCAGAGCCTTGTGAGACACGGGAAGCCATTCTTGTTATACCTCAGTGTGCTACCTAACCTTCTCTTTGTATTCTTCCAATGCACCTGCAATGCGTAGATTCATCAGAAAGCTCGAAATCTTCAGTAGTCTATTATACTTTGGAAATTATGAAGGAAATCATAATATTTCAGAAAGCTCGAAATCTTCAGTAGTCTATTATACTTTGGAAATTATGAAGGAAATCATAATATTACAAAAAGGCTGACTTTTCTGTGTGTGCAGATGCGTTGCCAAGTTTGTTCTATTTTTTGCTTTTTCTTTTCAGGTCTTGTCTTTATATAGAAATATAATTGATGAGGTAATTTGTTACTTTCCCAAGTACTTCAGACAGACTTTGATCATGCCAAGATTTAAATGGTGTTGGCTAAGTGAAAATATTTCAGTGAAAGTAGAAAAAAAGAACCTTAGAAGTGAAAAATATGGGACAGTTACAAAAAAAAGTAGTAAAAAAAAAAAAAGGAACAAGTGAAGGAGGGAAAAGAGAGGGTGCCGTACTCCAAGGTCCTATTTGAATGCCACTGAGGATGTCCAGGAGAAACATCTCCAAAGGACGTAATGTATCAGGATGAGAAAATACATGCCACATTTCTGACAGGTACAGCTAACTATGAAAAAAAAAAGCCCTATTCAGCATAGGAGGTGAAGGGAAGAATAAAACTAATGACATTACAATCCTCTTGAGAAGTCCTGTTTTGTTTATTAAATAAGCCACTCTAGTAAGATAAGTAAGAAGAACTGCTTAGTCTGGCAGTGTTAATTGATGCTGTCCTGGGAGTTTATTGTTATGTACTACTCTTTCTGTCCTTTCATGTAAAAATGTCAGCACATTGTACCTGACAGGATGTATTGTATATTATAAATTATTCTAATTGGGATAGAATTATTCTTGCTGCCCTGTATATCTAAGGCCTGACTATAATTTATACAGAATATTAATTCCCAAGTATCACGTTCATTTTAAGGTATACTTTAAATTAATACTGCTTCTATGAAGTCCTCGGGTGGAAAGTAGTTTTGTTCCATCCTGTTAAGTTTTGACACACGTGGATATATTTTGCTGCACAAATACAATGGACACGTGTATGCAACATGTATGTGATAGGAAACCAGGACAAGAGATAGAAGGAATGGAGCCCTTCAAGTCTGATACGAAGTGCTTAAGGGTTAAACACGATCTTCCAGTCTTCCTTGAGCAAGACTAGTATTGACAGCGGTGCGATAAACTCAAGACAGGGACAGGAAAGGGCAAGTATCACTTCATTCTGTGGTTATAGCAACCTGTTTTTTCCCCTTTCTTCTGTAATTCTGGGGCATGCAAAGCTTTACAGAAATTTTAAAGCAAAACGAATAAATTTCATTGCAGTGGATTACTTCAGTGATGCTATTTTAATCCTGAGAGCAATTGCTTCCAGAGAAGATAGCTCTCTATCCTTCTGAATTCCATTAGCATAGTGAGGCAGTTCGTAGCCATTTCAATATATAAAACCGTTTGGAAAAGTTTTTTCTAACCTCTCAAAAAAAAATATGGCGGAGATTTTTTTTCTTTTTCTTTTTATATTGAAAAATAAAAATAAATACTAATTTTAATCCTGCTGTCTGTAGCATGTTTAAGCAATGAAGTGCATTCTGTTTTGGGCCAAACCTCTCTATACTGAACACTTCAAATATTGCTGTTCCTGGTAAAATGTGATGGAAGTGCCTTGAGGGCAAATATGCTAAATATTTGCTTACGACACGGCTTATTGTCTACTTTTTTTCTCCCTAAAGACACATATATTAAGTACTAGAGCATTTCAGTTACTTGCTATTTACTGCCTATGCATTAGGAAGAATTATGAATCCGAGCATGTACGATCCGTTTTATTTAAAACCTCATTTGCCGAGCAGGTATGTTTGTAATAGGAAAAAAATACGGTTCCCACCACTGCCATTTTCAGTTATGTGACTAATTCTCTTTCTTTAAGACAGAAATAGCTGCTGTGATGTGAAAGAGGTAAAGGCTCTGTGGTTTAGAAAATAAAAATCTCTAGACAGACTTATATAGTGGTTTTCAAAGGACTGAAGTGACTTGGGAGCCTAGTTTCAAGAAAAAATCAATGTGACTTAGGAGATGATGTCATTTAGCAGACAAAATGACTTTGGGCAAGATCCATAGACACACTTAGGCCTTGCAACACCTAATATTCAGAACCAGCTGTAGGCACCTACATTCCTTACATAGCGCACAAAAAGAGTTAAGCGCCTGGGAATGAGATCCACAGTCAAGAATGTATGGAGCAGAGGTTTACCTACAGTTAGGTATTAGGAATTCCTAGGGTATGGTGAAAATGCTCAAGAAGTGACAGGATTTGTAATCCTCTCGGGGTTTAGGCTTAATGCCACTAAGTGATTCAGGTAGCTAAACCTTGTTCTTATTTCTTTCTTTAGGAAATAGAACTGAGGTTACCTTTTTTAAAATGTAATACAGGATTTTGCCCTGAAGGGCACAATTAATATGCATTCTACTTACTGTACTCCAGAATCCTATAACTGACTGTATCAGGACCCTTACGAGTTTTATTAGTAACTCTCGTATGTTTTTAAAATATTACAAGAGAAGATCCCCTTTTATATATTCCTTCGTGAGCAGAATATGATATATAACCAAGAATGTTGGAGGACTCAAGTTTAATTCCTTTTCTGTGTCCAAGAAAATGTAAATTCTTACCTTCCATCTAGTGAGGGCCATAATCATTAGTAGTGAGTTATATTGGGCAACAGCGATTTCTTCCTGTCCTCTTGAACGGAATTCCAGACTCTAAACCAAAGAGAAGGAGCTGGTTTGGGCTCAGTAGTTAAATTTGGAGAATAGAGTTCATGTCTTCTGCCATGCGTATGGATTCAATATGCAGTTTACATGAAATATGTACTAAATTACATAAATATTTGCTGGCTAGGAGAGTGGTATGGGGCTTCCCTTGATCTGTCTTTGGACACTCAATCCTATTTAAATAATCTAGAGTTACAAAAAATCAATTACTTTCTACTTGTGGTGTCCTTACACGCAGACACTGCTTGATTCAGTGTTATCAGTACAAAATATTTACAGGTAAATTGTTTTATCTTGGCTCATGCAGAGAGGAGAAATATTCAGGTTTTGTTTGCTTTTGTTTTCTGAACTTCACACAGTTTAGCGTCATGATAACACTGAGAACTGCGTAAAAATTTCTAAATGTTGTCTCATAACTTCTCTATGAAATCAGGTTTCTGAGTTTGAAAATTACTTCTTCTTTTGAAATCTCATAAAATAGGAAAAAATCCCAAATCTTCTGCTGCATGAATCTCCTGGCCCTTCAGTCCTTTCTTCAGCGAAAGGATTGTCAAGCATTGGAACGGGCTGCCCAGGGAAGTGTTGGAGTTGCCATCCCTGGAGGTATTTAAAAGATGGGTTGACGTGATGCTTGCGGACAAGGTTCAGTGGTGGTTTTGGCAGTGTTACGTTTACGGTTGGACTTGATGATCTTAAGGGTCTCTTCCTACCTAAATAATTCTGTGATTCCTGTTGAGTCCCACCGAAGCAGGAAATTCAGAAGGAGACAGAAAGCTCTAACCTCTCCCAGAGGAACTGTACCCTAACTGCTCTCCTTCCTGTCCCCTTCCCACCTCGTCTTTCCTCCCCAGTTGGAGGTACAAGGTTTCAAATTTCTTTTTCAGTACAGAATTCCCCCTTGGCTGTTCTTTATCTTGTATAGCGAGGGTTCTCCTTTGAAATGCTCTGCTATCCTCAGTTACAGGCATGTCTTGGAGCATTCTATTATTTCACAGTTCGACCTTCTGATACACAATTTTAAGATGCCATATAATAATTGCTAGCACAAAAGGCTTGAGAAAAAGACTGTCATATGTTTCAAAGTGTTACACGATTTGTGGACTGTAGCTGTCAGTAACCTAAGAGCACACTCAACAATATATCAGGAATAAATGACAAGCTATGCTTATTTTATGGCACATAATTTAACAGTTCAGCTGTGGACTCATCTAAAGATATTGCATTATTCTACCTGCAAAAAAAGAAAAGTATTTATATTATTATTGCCAAATGCTTTGATCCAGTCAAAGGGATTTAAGGAGATAGAATAATATACCCAACTGCCAATGTTTACTTCTGGCATTCTCAAAAACAGAAATCAGAATTGTTGTTGCCAAATCAGCACTATATATAACTAGATACTGCTTAATAACACAGGTAATGAAGCATCTGAAACTTACTTAGCTGCATTTCCATGCCTCTACATTTTCCAGTTTATTTCTTCAACTTCTTTTTTGCAGAAGTCAATTTTTCCTTGCAGCCCCGGTTTTGTATTTGTTAACCAGCCAAGGGAGGGTTAATATACGTGCCTGAGCTTTTTTGTTACAGGTTTTTGACATTTCATCCTTGTGCTATCTTTCCTTATTCATTCTGTCATGTACTTCAATTGAGCAAAGCAAATTAAAGCTAAAAACAAGTTTGCTTTTCTCTCTCCTGTTGTTAGTACCTGGAGGTCCTCTTTTCAGAGTTGCGCGTCAAAGTTTCAGAAATTGTGCATCTCTGGTTCACTGATTGTAGTAAGAACAACTCGAGGGTTTGCATACACGCTATGTAAGCTGTCAGGAGTGTCTGTCAGGAGGAAATGGAGCCAGAGCACACATCTAAACAGGCAAAAAAAAAAAAAAAAAAAAAAAAAAAAAAAAAGAAAACAAACACACAGACTTTCCCC
>VYXH01000198.1:88580-104439 GCA_013397275.1 Burhinus bistriatus | reverse complement strand
AAAAAAAAAAAAGGCAAAGCAAATCAAAACTTCAGTCTTTCCCTCTGAAGGGACTTGCTTATTCCAAAGATAGGGTGGGATGAAAGTTCTCAATACATAGCTTAAATATGAGGCGTAGTCTTGCATTTTCCTGTTGTTTTTCCCCTCTTTTTTCCCCCATAAGGGTTCTAATTCTGTAACTCACCACCCCCCACCCCCCAAAATGGTGATATCAATCATTCTGAATAGTCTTTCATACCTTCTGGTATCCCAGACGTATCGCTTTGAGTCAATATTGGGGTTTGAGATTTGGTCATCAGCGTGTCTACAAAATTTCGCATTTCATTGTAATTTACTTCTGCCAAGAACTGCTTTCTCTTGATGCACTGTGTGGTGTTTCCTTCTAGGAACTGATGGAAAATGTTGTGCATAACATCACAATTTTTGCAGTCTTGATATTTTAGCGAGCATATTTTCATATTATCATCTTCAGGCTCTGCTGACTTTCTATTAGTTTTCATAAAATTCTTTTTTTTTGTTTATATAATCCAATTATAACACATGCATTATATGCATAACCTAAAGATCGCTTCTTTTCAGCAGCCTGTAAGCAGTAAAGGCATAGTTCAGCCTTTTTTTTTGTCATTGGTTTCCTTCAGATTTTCCATTGTTTATGTTCCTATTAGGATCTTCCTTTTTAACATTAAAAGCATGAGCCTCTCACAGCTGACACGTCTTCGCAGTTAGATGGGCAGTTCTTCCCTCACTTCCGTACCCAGCCTTTGTCCACAAGCTGAGACTTCTTTCCTTATAAAATATGGCTCTGACAACATCACAACCCACAAGTGGGTTGTCTCCCAAGACTAGGTTGTGTGAGTTCTCCACCAGACTCTTGCTGCAGTTTGTGTGAGGCCGAAGGAGCACACCTTTTGTGCAAAGCAGAGAATTTATTGTCTCTTCAAGTCTTAAAAATTGGCTTGAAAACTTATTATTAGTCCATTATGATGATAGTAATGCTTTTAGTTTGTATTAGATTTGCTTATGACTAATAAGCAAAACCTTTCTAGTACCTACCTTTTTCTCTGGAGCTATGTTCACCCTTCCAGAGCCACCCTGGCTCTTGAGGTCAGTGGCTTCAATCTCAGGGAAAGGGTTATGATGAGCTGTCACCATCCCAAGTCCTCCAGCAGGAGAAGGCTGATGTTCTCAGCGGGGAGGTTCCTTCCCTCAAGGTGTTACAGTGATTATGATCATGGTTTCTTCTTCTCTTCAGGGTCACCTGGGGACATTATGTTTTTGTTAGCATGCTCTGCATCTTGCTCTGTTGGCATTAGTTTGCAATATTCACTGTATGTATGTGGTGTATTCTACACACTTGGGTTCATAGAATCATAGGATGATAGAATGGTTATGGTTGGAAGGAACCTTAAAGCTCATCTAGTTCCAACCCCCCTGCCATGGGCAGGGACACCTCCCACTAGACCAGGTTGCTCAAAGCCCCGTCCAACCTGGCCTTGAACCTGGCCGAGTTCTTGCTCTTTGTTCTCCTTGTCACCTTTGAAACTGTTTTTGTCTCTCTCCCAAAGTTTTATTTCCATAATAACCAGTAATTGATTGTGGTTGAGTTGTCTGTAACCCTCTGGTATGAATCCGTGCCTCTACTTCAAGGCTTCTGCCGTCATCCCATGTCTGTACTCCCCAACCCGGCATTTTAACGAAGCGCTATAGACAGCTCTACACAGAACAAGGACTTGACATTACTCTCCTTTGGTTACAAAACACTTATAACACTAAGCATCACACATCACAACTGTGCAAAGCGAAGCAAAAGCCAAATCAAAGTAGGTAACGACCACTTGGTCCCGGGTAATTTTGGTTACAGCTAAACAAGCTGAAACGAGGGTGTGGGCAAGCCAGGAGAAGGCCAGGCAAAGCCCGACAAGGCCCGTGTGGTCAGCGGATTGCAAAGCTTGCCGCCTGTTGTCGGAGCACTGTATTAGTGGGACTACTAGACTACGCTTTCTTATTTCATGCTTTGGTTGATGAGTATTTGATATATTGACCACAATCTGGTTTTTTTCTTTTTTTCGTGTGTGTGTGAATTTATTGTATGTTGTAATCTGGTTTTGCATTCAGGGTTTACAAATGTTTTCAAAGCATAATAATATAATATATAATATAATAATATAATTTCCCTATTGCAGGATCATGCAGTCCTGCAACAGCTAAATTTAATAGACTAAACTGCTTCATAAAACTGGCATCTCCACTGACCCTTTAGTTATGTGCTTTTGACTTTCACTGACATTTTTTTACACACTTCTGAATTATCACTTCTTTGAAACGTGCCCTTGAGAAATGCAATTAAATAAAATCTGGTCATGCTTGTTTGGAAAATTCACGCCATCACAAGACATTTAAGTTCCGTGGTAAAAAAGGGATAATCTTTCCAGTTAAAAGTACATGGCAGTTTATTATGGAAGCGCTGCTGGGAGGGGAACATATGTTATTTTTTGCACTGTGGTAATTGCACAGTGAGATCTGGATTGTGCAGGATTTGTTTTAAAAAATGGATACTTAACACTAGATTCCTACATTTATATTTGTGTGCCAGAATAACTGCACTGGCATTTAGAAGTGTTAAGCACTTAGCGTCTTCCATTGAAATCAGTGAAAGTTGCTGACTGTATTCTACTAATAATAGCAGCACTGTTGTGATATGGAAGAGTAACATAGCGTCGTGGCCTGGGCTTTATTCATTATTCAGACAACCAATTGCTTCTGAGCATTAAATAAATCACTGTTTTTTTACCAATATCCTATTTTTAAAATAGAAGCAGTATTTCCTACTGCTTTACACAGAAAGTCTGGAGAAAAAAAAAAAAAAAAAAATTGAAAAAAGGTATTGCATTTTAACACAAGAATGTATACTACATTTTTGGCTTCAGGACTCAATAAAAATCAATTTTATTTTTCTCAAAATTTAATTAAATTTTACTTCTGAGAAGGTTAGTTGGGTTTTGTTTCATTTTAGTCCTTCCTTTCTCTCCACTCATGTCTATAATAGCTCTTTAATGAACCACAGTTCCATTACACCAGAAGTTCAGCTAATTATGATGAGGGGATTTTTTTTCACTCTGCTTACAGGAACCTTAACACTTTGACTGTTCGACTGTAGAAAAGAACACCTACAGCCCAATGCTGTTTATAAAGTGTTCTTGAAGAAGTCTGATATGTACATAATGAAAGGGATGATGACAGAGAAAAGTCACTTTGGTTTGTTTGAATTTTTTACAAAAGTTTGTCTCTCAAAACTCAGTGTAGAATGTTGATTTTCTGACATTTATCAAAATACTGTCATTCGTGGGTCTTTATCAGCACCATTTACCACCTTCATCTGCAGCGCAGATTTTACTTTTAACCTTGTATCTCCACCGTCTTGCTTTCGCCAGAGTTTTCTGACAGCTTGTCTGTTACACAGTCTTTGAAAAAATATTGCAGGGAGTAACTTATTTTTCAATACAAAGCATCATCCAAAATAATACATAACCAGCTCTGAAGTGTAGCGTTTTTAAAGTTTCACAATAGGAGTTGGAATCCATTACAGTAGGTGTTGAAAGTCCTGAAGATGGAACAGGGGCCAAGAACTTGCTCTGGGTAGTTGAGTGCCCTCAAGATCAAGTTAAAGAATCACGCTCTTTCTTCTGTTCTCTTTCTGGACTACCATAAATTGAACAATGACACAACTTCAGAAGTACAGGTATGCGGGATAAGTCTTAAAAATGCCTCTTATACTGATTCAGGAGAGATAAAATCGTTTCCTGGACTTTCACAACATATCCACTTGTCTTAAACCCCAGCTGCCTCAGTGTCTTAGAAAATTCAGCATTGCTATGGAATGATGTGTTTGAGGAACCATAACATTAAACAGAGGAGCACTTTGGGGTCAATTGAAAACTGGATTGTGATTTTTCGGAGCACACTTACCACCAAATATTGTTAAAGCTATGTAGGATTCTTGTTTGGCTTTGGCGTTGGCTTCCTTCTTTTTACAGTCTTTGTCCCAATTGCTTTGTTTTAGTAGGAATCATTTGGTCAAAATTAAAAAATGGTATTCTAAGACATAAAATTGATTTGTTAATGGTCTTGTTTTTTCTGCAAACACATATTTGTAAAAAGCTTGAGTATATATGTGAAGAAAATGTCCTCCTGCCCTTGCTTTTAAATTCCAGACCACCCATACTTTTTTTCTGCCCTTTCAAGGATCATGTTGAGTTAATATGAAGTTTTAAAATTATTACACCACTGTGTGGGGTATAAGGAAACTACCTACAGATGGGCATGACTCCCCCCACCTGATGACTATTTTTTTTTTTTAGTTCAGGAAAGTTACTAGAATGCAGCTGATGAAAAAGGTAGTTAAAAAAAGTCCATCATTATTTTACTTATCCAGTGCAATGGGAGGCAATGGAAAGCTTGGCATAAGCTGACTTTCTGTGTTGTTCTAACATACAGGAGAACTTTATCCTTGCTTCTTTTTGTTTTAATTTTCTCAAAGAATTAAAAAAAGATTAAGATGTCTTTACTATAACAATAGGAATAGGAAGATAAAGAGTTAAAAATAAAAAGAGTGTACTTTTTGACATTTTTAGTTTCAGGATTTTAATAGTGGGCTGTTGAAATGTTCTTCTTAACCAACTTAACTTTAACTTAAACATTTTCAGGAATAATAAATGAAAGTTATTCAATAGTCTAATATTTTCAAGTTGTTATAGACAACTTGGAAGGAGACAAATGGACTTGATTTGTAGACAAAACTAAGCAAAATACGTCATTCTAAAACATCTGCATTCTATACTTTCACTCTACTTTTGAAATATGATATATAGATATTGTAATAATTCTGCTCTAAGAATTCCACTTAATGTACCATAATAGTCCCCTATGGGTAGGAAAAGAGAACTGGAAAATTCTGGGATTCCGTGAAGGCATGTCAGCCATGACTCATAACAAATTCAACAACTCTCCGTGTAACTTCCATATTTATTATTTTCAATAGTCACTAGTATATCACAATGACTTTTAATTCCTTTACGCTGCCTTTTTTATAGTAGAACGAGAAATTATGGTCAACTATATTTGAAATCACTTCCTTCCCAATACTGAATGGCAAAGATTTATTTTCCTTAGAGGTAAAATAATATTATGTTATGTAGCATCATTACATCATAAAATGCAATGGGTTTTATCACCTAGTGCTTCTCAAAAGTATTTTTCAATGACTGAGGACATGAAGTAAATAGCAATTTGTTATCTAATGCTATGAGCTTAGTCTAATACTTTAAAGAAAAAAAGGATCTGGAATTTGCCCAGAATATTAGACCCTGAAAACTTGCTGAATTACCACAGTGCAGAGACCAGAAGCTGCTAGAAAGAAGCCGGAATTTATACCTCATTACGGTAATGCTCCTCATTCTGTTGTTGGCTTGGGGCACACGGTTGATACTCACAATCTCTACTTCCTGCAGAGGTTGCAAACGCAATTACAGATTCTCAGTGACCTGATTCACCCTGTTTATGCCCAGTGACAACTTATAACGTAGGGCAGCAAGTGATATGATTCCAGGCCTCTTGACGATCGCAAATATTCTGTATAGGCTTTAGTGAGATCAGGGTGAGTAATGGTTTTTTGATTGCTGACTAAAGTAAAAAAACTAGGGAAATTATTTCAGGCACACAAGAAGCGAACAATGTTTAATATTCCTGGCAACACGAAAACCAACCAGAAAATGGATTCATGTTAAGTAAAATATTTATTTTAAACAATCTTTTCCATAATTCTTTCAATTAAGTCAAAACTTCAGTATAAGGAGACAAATACCGAGAGAAATACTGTAACTTTGGGATACTAGTATTTCAGGGCATCTTAATTCATTTTTGTGTTTGAGCTGTAATTTTTTTTCTTTATTCTTTTGGGCAAATGTCTAACATTAAAGAAAAATATTTCAGCTATCTGAAACTATATTCCTAATTTAAAAGCTGATTAACAGACTTGTACATTCTATATGTCTCCATTTTTTTAAATAATGGTTTCTCACACTCAGATTTTTTGCGGTTCCTTTACTTTCTCACTTTCTGATTAGTTTCTCACTTCCATGTTTGAAAAGTAAAGTCTCAATTTTTAAGTTTTATTTTTCAATGTCTTTAATGGGACTCCTAACAGAAGCAGAATTTACAATGTTAAACAATGCTTTTTGTCATGGAAATGTTTCAAAATTACTTTCTATGTATATGCAAAGAAGATTGTTTTTTGACAGAGCTAGATGTCTCTTTAAATATCATAACTTTTTGTATCATTCTCCTCAGTGCCATTTTAACCCATGTAGTTGTAGGGTGCCATCATGTCCACCATAATACCAGTATGACATGTACCATACTTTTAATGGGACATATGGTATCATGTCCAGATTTTCTACCAATTCACAAAACTAAAAGTCACAGAACAGTTGAGATTAGAAGTGACCTCTTGAGATTGTCTACTCCAACCTCACTCCTCAAAGCAGGATCAACTAGAGCATGTTGCTCAGGGTTACGTCCAGTTAGGTTTTAGATTCCCAACGGTGGAGACTCCACAACCTCTCTTGGCAACCTGTTCCAGTGTTTGATCAACCTTCCAGTAAGAAAAGATTTTTCTTATGTTTAAACAGCATTTTCTGTGTTTCCATTTTTGACCATTGTCTCTTGTCACAGTAGACAGTGTGAAAAGGTTTTCTAAAGCCTTGCTAGGTTAAGATATCCACTGCTCTCCCGTTGTCCCCTGAGGCAGTAATGTCATTATAGCAAACTATCATGTCGGTCAAGTGTGATTTCTCCTTAAATCCATGCTGTCACAAATTTATTACATTTTTGTCCTTGGTGTCTTTGGATATGGTTTTGAGGGTTATTTGTTCCAACAACTTCCCGAGAACTGAGTAGAGGCTGACTATCTTGTACTTTCCTGGATCCTCCTTCTTGTCCTTCTTAATGACGGGAGTGACATTTTCTTTATTCCAGTCCTTGGGAACATCCTCCAATTGCCACAACCTTTCAAAGACAATCGAAATTGGCCTTGCAGTGACATCATCCAGCTCTCTCAGCACTGGTGGGAGCTTACCATTAGGTTCCATGGATTTGCATACGCCCAATAGTTTAAGTGTTCCCTAATACGATACTTCTCTACTGGGAGTGAGTCTTCATTGCTCCAGACTTTCTCACTGGTCTCAGGGATATTGAATTGCTGAAGGAAGTCATTACTAGTAAATTCCAGAAAGAACACCGTGATCTTTTCCGTCTTCTTTGTCAGCATCCTGACCCGTTGAACAGTAGGTCTGTATTTTCTTTAGTCTTCCTTTTGTTGCTGATATACTTGCAGAAGTCCAAACAGTTGCACTTCATGTCCCTCACCAATTTCAACTCCAGGTAGGTTTTGGCTTTCCTAAGACTATCTCTGTATGCTTGCACAGTGTTTCTACATTGTTCCTGGGTCACCTGTCCCTTCTTCCCTCTCTTGTATGCTCTTTTCATGTTTGAGTTTAGTCAGGAACTACTTGTTCATCCATGCAGGCCTCCTGCCACCATTGCTTGATTTCCTGCTCATCACAATAAGCCATTCATGAGCCTGGAGAAGGTGATACTTGAAAACCAGACAGCTCTCCTGGACTCCTCTCCAGGACTGTATCCCATAAGATTCTTCTAAGCAGGTCCCTGTACAGGCCAAAGTCACCTGGAGTCCTGGGTTGTGATCCTACTTTTTGCCTTGTTCCCATCTCCTGAGCTCCACCATCTGACGGTCACTGCAGCCAAGGCTGCACCTGACCTTCACATTCCTAACCATTCCTAAAATGAGGCCCAGCAGGGTGCCTCCAATGTGGGTTATATGCATCCAAGCAGAAATACAGAATTCTGTACATGGTAGAGGTCTAAAGTTCCAGATTACCGTCTTGATTTTTGAAAGAGAATTTTATTGGATATTTATGGTAAATCCTGTTGAAAATAAATTCAGATTAGACAGGATGTAGGTATATTCCTTTTCTGGGAAATATTTGTGGAGGTGCATTTTAAGCATAGGTCTGTAAGACCAAAGTAGAGACCAAAGCATGGATTTAGGAAAATTAGGAGATTTTGGGTGTACCACATTTATATAGAGACAGTTATGACTGTTAGAAACAAGTATGTATATAAAGGAGGTATGTGTCTGAACAAATAAATTCACACACTCAATGACAAAATCAAATGTGGTGATTTTTGAGTAAACCAAAACCTTTTTTTGCACTACCTTACAAGTGTATCATGTTTTAAAATGATGAATGGTATTGTCAATGAAAGTTGTTCTTTTCTTGTGGTGAAAGTCTGCCAAATTCCTAACACATTTTTTTAATCTGTCACTCCATCTCCAATAATTTTCTTCAAAATAACAGACAAACAAAGCCATAAGTTTTTCAGACACTAATAAAATACACAGTGCTTGGCGTTCCTCATGTTGGCTTTGCAGCAGCAGTTAATTAACAAATGCTATTCCCATAGCTAGTCTGCTATGTTTGATCTCCATGTGCTAAGATATTTGACAAGATAGGTGCTATACCTAGCTTGAATTTTTTTTTTTTTTTAATCAAAAACATCAATTCTAATGTCAGCTTACTCAAAACATAAGGGTTGGGGAGAGTCTAATATTTGCTAAGTGGAAAAAGACAAAAAGCATATTGGGAAAATGATTATTTTCAAGCTTTCAGTTAGCTACCACAATCAATGGAGGTTTAAAAATAAATAAACAAGAGAGCTAGTGAGAAATCTGTGTCAAAATACACTAATGCTCCAAATTGGTATGGATTTCACTTGGAAAAAATCGTAAAGCTATTTCATACTCCAGCTATACTAAGTAAACTACATCTACTCCTCCCCTTTCCCCAACAGAAGCCTAAATATTCACTGGTATGAGAGAATATTAGCTAAGAATGGAAGGAAAATATATCCGTGTATTTCCTCTGTTTCCGAATTGACAATTTAATCTTGCTGTAATCCTCAGAAATGGTTGGATGGTGGATTGGTACATAATAAGTGCTATCAGTTTTCAGGGTAGTACTTTGTGACCAATATTCAAGGTAGACTAAACCAGAAGCATTTCAAGGAAGTAGGTCTGTCCTTTGTATTCGAATTGTGGTGTCTTCAAGTAAAAAGATACTTAGAGGCTTTAGAAATTTTGCCATAATCTTTTACAGTAGCACCAAAGAACGTTGATAAGGGTATTACCCCTCAGTTTAACTTTGATATTTGCACTTAATACGATGGGAAGGATAACAGCTGTTGCACGAAGTTTCTTTCATTAGCAGAACCCACAACAGTAAACAAAAATTGTGGACACAGAAATGGCCTAAAAAGCCAGTTTCTTCATGCTGTTTCTGAATCCCCAGTTCATATTTCATTCTTTGGTTTTATGCTATTGTTATGGATCTCTATTTCCTATGCAAAACTTACAGTTTAGAGTAATAAGAAATACAGGAAGAAGTAGTATTTTTTGTGTCTGTCTAATTTCAGAACTTCATGCGTAGGATTTGGGAATATTTTCAGTTTCCCTGAGAAAGGTTGGTTGGTTGGTTGGTTGGTTTTGGTTTTGGTTTTGTTTTAAAGTCCAATACTTGAACAACAACTCGTAAGAACAAGAGTCCTCAAACATTATTCTTGTGAGGTATTTACTTACATGTCAGTCTAGACACAAAATACATGGGCTTTTTCATTTTTTTATCTTCACAAAAAGGGTTCTGATTATTTTACAGATCTATTTCCAGATATAAAACCATCGTGGGCATGATCAGAATAAAAAGATCAGAGACGTAATGCAAAATCATGTGATGTGTAATGTCCAAAATACGTAATTTATATCTTCAAAGGTGCACACCACAAAGAAACTAAGGAATATTTCTGGGAACGAAGTGGAGTGCGCATTGAATTTTATGGTCGAGTCTGAGAAAGCTGATCTTTTAAGTGTGGTGTTCAACAAATCCATGTTGTGTTCCCCAGAACAGCATATTGCCAAGACCTTTTATCAGCCTGTTTTCCTAATGGAATGCCCTTATTATATTGATTCAGCCACAACCGAATGAGCTGAAAGTAAGTCTGCCAAACGGCCCATTTAGCATTGCACTCTTCTACGTACCGAACAGCAAAATACAGTAAATATCTAAGAGAGAGACCTAGTCTTTTTGACTTTGAAATTTAAATGGATCTGCAGGCTTGTCAGCCTTTCAACGGTTGTTTTGTGGGAGCTTAATGGGAGCTTTGGGGAAGCGTCTCGCATCTATGGTCTTTCCAATGGGATATTGAAGTGAGCGAACGCAATAGGGACCGTGGGCATTCTGCACCTGTGAGTTTCACTTCTTGTCTAAATACTCGTGACTTTGCTTAGCCATTCATTTGTCTACAACTGTTACGCAGGTTTAAAAAATGCTTTGCTTGGAACAGTTCTAAATATAATAGAATGGGGTACTCTTACTTAGCATCTGTTTTAATCTAGATTATTCACCAGCTAGCCAATATTTTGAGTAAATCACATTCTTATTTTTGTATTTTTACACACCAAACTTTCTTGAAGAAAGAGAATAATGTGTAAGTGAAGAATTTAGCTTTGAAAGCACCAGTAGTCTGTTAGTATGACAGGTAATGAGGCAATTTGGCAGAACATCAGAAACTAATTGAGCTCTGCTCACATCAATGCAGCTTTTTCAGCTGAGGTTGTGTCTTCTGAAACGAACAGTAGAATTACATAAGACAATGTGACATGTACAATTTTAATTGGAAGCTCTAATTTAAAATATTTAAAGCATGTTTAGAATAATTTGTGAATCTACACAGACACATTCTTATCCAATTAATTAAGTCTCTTCAGTGGGTCGTATAATGACTTAGTGTCAAAAATATAAATTATGAAAGTCTCTGCACATACAAATATTCAAACCACTTTTAAAGAGAAGGGATTTAGCTTTAGTAGAAAGAAGGTCTCAACTGCACATGGGTATGTAAAATTAACACGGAATTTTGTAAGTTAGCTATTAAAATCTGTTAGTACTTTTAAAATACTGTTTAATTTAGAAAGTAAAGCATTGATTTTGTCACACAGCAAAGCAAGATTGTAAAATATAATTTCAAAACATTTCAAAGATCATTAGATGATTTTTGTAGCACTGATTTTTAAGTATTTAACGTTAATCTCTGGGGATACTGTATGGTGTTACCAGAGCATCTCCACACATGTTGTTTTTCTTTTACACTAGGATTGAAATTGAGAGTCTGTTCAGATGAAGTTTTAAAGGATAAATCTCTCCCATAAAATAGAATACTAAAAAATTATTGTGTGTGGGGGCAGAGATTGTAAATCTACATCAAACTGTTGTTTGAGTCATGTCCTTTATGATTCACTTACACTATTTTTATTTTCCGCGTTCTCTGAGGAGTTGCTTTTCGGGAAACACACATATAACAACATTTCCTGCCTGCCAAATTGTTCTAATTACAAACGAAAACATGGATATACTTAGTAATATGTAGCATAATATTATATCAAAACACTGTAGAAAGCAAGGGAAATATTATCTCTGTTTTCATGGATAGCAAAGCTGTTGCTTAATAGGCTGAACTGATTTTGCCTCAAAGTCACCAGCAACGTCAGTGGTAACACTGGGGGCAGACACAGGACTTCCTGACTTACAGGGTAACATCCTCTTCAGCGGCTCACATTCTTTCTCTCATTCTCCTCTTTCTTTTTTTACTGTGTCTTTTAGGGGAAAAAAATGACAACACAGATTTTGTTCTACTGTGCAAGTAGTCTGAAGCAGTAGGATTTCTTGTGAAAAGCAACCATGTTACCCAAATCAAAATTAAATGTATTCCTTAACATTTCCAGTTTTTAAACAATGCTATTTCTTCAATTCATTACGATAAAATGTCTGGATTTCAAGCAGTAAGGGTTATTTCATATATTTTTGTTTAAAAATATAAATAAATACATTGCTTCCAAATTAAAGGCATTTTAACAAATTTAATATAATGCATTAATTAATTATTTGTCAGGATTACTAAATATGCAATATTTAAATTCTTAACTTAATCTGACTCCATCCTAATTGGTACTCACTGAAAAGAAGTTTGTGGGATCTATGTGGGATCCTGGGTGCTTCTTATGTAAGGTATGGTATGTCAAGCTTCTTCATATAATTAAATAACTCTGGTGTACAGAATGATCTTGTTGCACAACCATGCAACATTTTGAAACTGGGAAACCAGAAGTGACTTTTTACTCACACTTTCTGGATAGTCAATTTAGGATGAAATTCAATGGGACTTGTCAGGCATTTCTAACGGTTTTATGCACCTCTTCATAATACCAGAGGATTGCATCATTAATTGTGTCTGGGTTTGATATTACTGACCTTTTTCCCCCCACAGAAACACATATTTTAGCAAATTCGAGATATAGAAAATAAATTTATGAACACTTATTAACAGCACAGACAAATGTGCTGCTCTTGTTTTGATTAGCTTCCTTTGACAATTTTTCAGTAACCATTTACTAGCGACTGCTGCTATGAGTATCAATACCGCCTTTCACGGACTGTCTCCAGCTAATTTCCATGATTGACTATGAGGGCTTCAATGGCATGGACATTGGAAGTCTGCCTAAAAACATTGACGACTTGAATGATTATCTTGCATCATTCATGGTGACTCTGTCAGGCTGTCTGAGAAGAATTGTGAAAGAAACGCAGGTCATTACGGAATGAGCATGATGTGTCCTTAATGGTTCCCTTGAAGCTGCTGGCGTTTACTCGGTCAATAATCTGTCATGAAAAAAGTAATTCAATGTATTTTACTGAAAGGTTGGACAAATCCAGTCTACTGTACTCCAGGATATTTTCAGAAATGCTCTCTAGTTTGGTCTTTGAAATTCTTTAAATTATTAAAAATTTCATAAAATTGTGACATTCTGAGTTGATATTAGTTCTGTTCTGAATTATCTTTTAGCTTAAAAGGAGATAGAATGATATATACAATATTAAACACAACACTGTGAGATAAAATTTACGACTTTCTGGTATGAGAGTATTTTCCCTGGTACAGACTTCCATGTGGCACAATAAATTTATTCAGTTTTCCAGTATTGTTTACAAAAAGATTTTTGGTTGGGTTCAATGAACTTAAAGGTTCCTTCCAACCTAGGTGATTCTATGATTTTATGATTCAAAGAAGTGAATTTTTCAGATGATTTTATTTAGAAAATTTTGCTGTGTTCTGGATGTAATATTCGTATTTTTTTATTTTAAAGCTATTTTAAACTTAACAGTAATTTTAGTAAGGAAATAATTTTCTCAACTCTTTTGTCAAGAAGGCGTGTGTAATGATCACTGTAACCTATCAGGCTTATTTTCTGCTAAGTATATAGAGAAAAGAACTTGTTATTGTCGCATTTTTTAATACCGCCAAGAGTTATCCATTTCACTGCTCAATCTGAAAAATCCAGTATATTTCTGACTTTCTAAATTTGATTGCATTAAGGAGAAATATAATTTTTTAAATCAATAATGTAATTTAAACTACTCTTTAAATGGAGTGCACCAGGCACAAAGTAACAAAGAAGATTTGCTGAACTCTTATTTTTAGGGTTGTAGTGATTCTGATGTGATTTCACAATTTTAACTAAGGCATTTTAACTAGACAAGCTCAATCTTATCATAAATGCTTAAAAACTTGTAGACCGGCGCTGCAGATTAATGATAGTTTGTAATATGAAAGCACTGGCTTTGCAGCTAAGTCATGTTATGTTAGAAACCATAAAGTCTGTCCAGTGAAAGATGGTTTGTGTCAGCTAAAACTGTAGCCTGAAGCAACATTTGGTGGGTTATTGCTTTAATCTAGTTATTGCAGCCTTGAAGTGTATGTTAGTAAGCTGAGGGTAAAAATGTCAAAAGCAGAGTTGAGACTGATGACTAATAGTTTCTAGGAACAGCAGAAAACTGTCCCATGTATTATTTTTCTGAAGTTGGTCAACTGAAATTGAAGTCCTATTGACTGTGGGTTATTTTAAAAAGATCAGTTATGTCTAGAAAAAAAACACTTTTCTTATGTGAAAACTTCCATAACTAGGAATTTACATGCAAAAAAGTTTATTTTCATTCAATGAATTGAAATTATGGAAAGTTAGATTTGCCATCGCCATCCATTTATCAAATGGATGCCAGTGTTTATGGACTGGTATCACAGGATATTATTAATTCTTTAGTACATTACTATTACACAGAACAATATTTAACAGAAAAAAAACAGGTTAATTTCGTCAAAAGAGATAATCACCTCTCTGGTTACTAATACCTGCACGAAACGGCAGCTTCCAGACTATGGTTACAGACGGAATCGTGGAATCACAGAATGGTTGAGGCTGGACAGGACACCAGTAGGTCTTTTGGTCCAACTCCTCTATTCAGCTAGGGCCACCTAGAGCAGGCTCCCCAGGACCGTGTCCAGACAGCTTTGGAATATCTCCAAGGAAGGAGACTCCACAGCCTCCCTGGGTGGCCTGTGCCAGCGCTTGTTCACCATCACAGTTAAAAGTGTTTCCTGATGTTCAGGTTGACCCTCCTGCGTTTCAGTCTGTGCCCGTCGCCTCTGGCCCTGTCACTGGGCACCGCTGAAAAGAGCCTGGCTCCATCTTCTTTGCACCCTCCCTTCAGGGAGTTGTACACATTGATGAGATCCCCCCGGAGCCTTCTCCTCTCCAGGCTGAACAGTCCCAGCTCTCTCAGCCTGTCCTCAGAGGAGAGATGCTCCAGTCCCTTCATCATCTTACTGGCCCTTCAACTGGACTCTCTCCACTATATCCAGGTCTGTCTTGTACTGAGGAGTCCAGAACTGGACACAGTACGCCAAGTGTGGTCTCACCAGTGCTGAGTAGGACAGTAGACAACTGGGTAGCAAAGGTACCTGAATTCCTGAGCCGCTGAGTGCTACTCCCCGTTCCTGGGGACAGGCGTAGCATAGGACCGTCNCAGAATGGTTGAGGCTGGACAGGACATCTGTAGGTCTTTTGGTCCAACTCCTCTGTTCAGCTAGGGCCACCTAGAGCAGGCTCCCCAGGACCATGTCCAGACAGCTTTGGAATATCTCCAAGGAAGGAGACTCCACAGCCTCCCTGGGTGGCCTGTGCCAGCGCCTGCTCACCTTCACAGTTAAAAGTGTTTCCTGATGTTCAGGTGGACCCTCCAGCGTTTCAGTCTGTGCCCATCGCCTCTGGCCCTGTCACTGGGCACCGCTGAAAAGAGCCTGGCTCCATCTTCTTTGCACCCTCCCTTCAGGGAGTTGTACACATTGATGAGATCCCCCCGGAGCCTTCTCCTCTCCAGGCTGAACAGTCCCAGCTCTCTCAGCCTGTCCTCAGAGGAGAGATGCTCCAGTCCCTTCATCATCTTACTGGCCCTTCACTGGGTTTGCTCCGGTATGTCGCTTGCACCGGAGAGCCCAGAACTGCACACAGTAGTCCAGGTGTGCAGTTATTAATAGCAGTTTCATGAGATTTGACTACTTTCACAGGTATAACTGCTCCAAGAAATTATCTGATCATTGAGAAGATTCAGGCTTTCTACCATCAATAGCTCATCCAACAGCCGCAGATTTGTACCATTCCCGCTTTTTCTGTTCAGAAATAGAATAGAAATGAAGCAGTGGAGCCATAGAGCTGAAGCATCCAGTGTTGGGCATGGGTGCCAGAGGTGCAATACCAGAGTTGGTACACCAGTGGTCTCATCACCTGCCTGACCAGCACAGCAGATCTTACGTTGCCCTGTGCCGCTGAGGCAAGCTG
>VYXH01000198.1:73422-88431 GCA_013397275.1 Burhinus bistriatus | reverse complement strand
ACTGGACTCTCTCCACTATATCCAGGTCTGTCTTGTACTGAGGAGTCCAGAACTGGACACAGTACGCCAAGTGTGGTCTCACCAGTGCTGAGTAGGACAGTAGACAACTGGGTAGCAAAGGTACCTGAATTCCTGAGCCGCTGAGTGCTACTCCCCGTTCCTGGGGACAGGCGTAGCATAGGACCGTCCCCACCACCGCAGATGGGGACGACCAATCTCTGCGTAAATGGCACAGGCATGAGAATAATTCCTGAGCTAAATGCTTTTTAACTTTTGTTCAGAAACATGATGCTATGTTACAATTCAAAATTGCATTTATGGATGGAATCAGAAATCGATTTGTACAACTTGTACTATACAAGGCTCATCATTTAGAACGTATTACTTGCAAAAGGCCAAAAATAGCTGAAATACAGGTTTTCTTTATTTCATTTAGTTGGAAATAGTGGAGTTACCTCTGAAAGTAGAGTAATACAGCTGATTTCAGTGTTGTCTTTATTTTGATTTTAGGAAAGTTAAAAGAAAATAGACAGTGGACTGACAGTAACTAAATGTTGGTAAACGTTTAAGAGCTAAAACGACGTACATGTAGGTATATTTCTTATATACCTACCTTTTAGTCTCCATTACAGTGTCATTACATTTTGGGGGGAGGGGGTTTGTTATGGCTTTTAGAAGCCATTGTATCTAATAGCATACACAAAAAGATAACATAACGTAAGAGTTTTTGCTTTAAAGTACTATAATACCATACTGGATTTAATGTGTTTCATGGGCTGCAATGATTCTGTCTCATTTGTATTTTATAATAGTTATTATGTCAGTCTGTGAAAATATATATGTGTATTCTTGACATGTGGGTTTATTCTAGACATGCAGTAATTATTCTAGATAAATGGGAAATCTGTAGTTGCCTTCAAAATTCATAGCTACCCACCAAATTGTTATATTTCATTACTCTTTATAAAGAGCAGCATTTTTCACACATAGAGATTACGTTATTTTCTCAGGTATTATTTAAAAGGGAAAAAGGTTGTGCGTTTGTCTTGAACTATCAGTGTCTCTTTTCTCCCGCTCCACACTTGAGATCCTCACCCCAGATCTTACTTCCAAGGGTGAAGAACACTCCATTGTGCTGAAAGAAATGATGTGTGCCTAATCTGAACCTTCTCCCGCGCAACGTTGTGATGCTGTAAGGGAAGCTGGAAAATATTATATTGCCCTATGGGTACTGCTAGTGACACATTTTTTTTAAATTGCATTCTTTCTACATTGTACTTCTTTAAAAAGTATGAGGTGGAATCATGAATTTCCCGCTAACTCCCTGTTAATTGCCCCAGGAATCACTGCGCTGCAGAGTTCACTGAACTTGCTGAATAGGGACATAAGCTTCTGGAATAGAACCCGGAAAGCACAAGCAGCAAATTGCCAACAACCCAATGGTTTTTCAGAACTTGTTTTGATGCTGAAAAACCGGCACACGCTACTAGATCTTCTTTTCCACCCCTGGACGCTGACCCTACTTGCAGACACGGTTGTACAATTTTCTTGATTTGGCTCCACAAATGAATGAGTTCCGTATTGCATCTGCTGTGAGACAGCTTGTCTGGAAATCTAGGAGCTGCTGGTTGATATTGAATGTAGCACGGACAAGAAAAGTGAAAGCACCCTTTATTCACGATACAAACCGTATGCTTTTTTCAGGCACGTGCCAGCATGTGGTAAGGTTTGGTATTGTTGCTGTAAAATTTTCCGGCTTCAGGCCAATGCTGGTTAAAAGTAGTGATACTGTAAAATAAAAGTCTTATCTTATGTTGAGTTTAAATTTGACAAGCAGAGCCTGCACATATGAAAGAGTGGATGATCCAGCCATGCTCCTTCCGGAAAAAAAAAAAAAACAATCTTGATTCACATAGTTTTATGCTGCTTTTAACATCTGTAAACTTTTGTATCACATTGATAGTACCGCTTCCTTCAGGCTCCAGTTACTATTCTTTTTAGTTTCAATAATTGCATAGAAACAGGAAATGTGATATGTCACCTTCTAGCCAGGATTTCTAAATCTGCTATAAATTTATGTAACTTGCGGAAATTTTAGTTAAGCTTTAGAAACTACTGTGAGAGCAGGTGAAAATAAAAAGTGAAGCTCAGGAATGTTATATGGATGGATGAATGCAATAAAAGCAAAAAGGTTCCAAAATTCATAGAAGTAAACTGAAAGATTTGTATTGGTTTCTTGGGACTTTGGATTAGGATTCCTCTTCAAGGAATCAAGGTTGCCCTTACATATTTCTGCTGTTACAGCTCCTAATTCCTTTCTATATCACGTACATGTAACCAGTACAGTCTCAACTGCAAACTTGCTTTATATACTTGATGTTTGAAGGATGTCATTACAGCACTGGCAATTTATTTCTCTGGTTACTCTATAGTTTCATTCTGAGAATTAGCTAGTTTTGTGTGTCATCCTTTTTCCTCAGACCAAATAAATCTGTGTAAACCTCCAGCATTTCCTCTCCTGAGGACCAGGAGAAAATTATGTAGACGTTTTTGGTCCTAAAGTGGAACTTCAGCTTTAACCTTTGCTCAGTACTCACACACCAAATTAGGTGAAGACAGATTTATTTTTTTTAAAGACACAAAGGACATTTTGAGGACCAGAAACAGGCACAACTGAGAATTAACTTCTATTCACTATTTCTAACATGAGAGCTTTGTAGATTTGACATGTTTTGATAATGATCTGGAACTAAACATCAGTTCAGCATTTCAGTTCCAAATTTGGAAACAGACCAGGATCCAGATGAGATAGTTCAAACCAGCGGCACCTGTGATATATGTATAATTGGGAAAGATTACTGCTACAAAATAATGTTAGGAAGCATTTTTGGTAATACATAAATAAAAAGTAAATAAACAAATTAAATGCATATATTTCAGAATGACAGTCAAATTATTTTTTTTTTCTTTTTAACTTGTAGTAGAAGAATTTAGTTATGAAGCAGTAATGGGTAGTGAGACATGAGGGAAACATATCCTTACCATAATATGACCAAGATTATGTGAAGGTCACCCACGAATGAAAAAATGACACGTACTTTAATGAAGTGCAGTAGAAACTGGCCACAGCTTTATTAACTGTAGCAAAACAAATTAAATAATTTAACATCTCCCTGAGATTCTAATGACTAATTTTTGTGATTTGAGTTCATCTGAGTGTCACCTTGGCCCAATCTTTTTTTCATCACCACATCTACCGCCATGAAATCTCATCATGCCTGCTACTGCTCAACTGGGAATTTCCAATTCCAGCTGAAAACCAGATAAAGCATCCTGAACATTGATATTTCTTCTTCTTAAATAAGTTTCACAGTTCATTCTGCAGCTGGAGTGTAAACAGCTTCATTTTGCCACTTAAATTATGGCATTAGAAGCAATCAACACTGGCATTGAAGTACTGCACATATAGACTGTGAAATAAAATAGTCAAGTACTCTTTTAAAGAGCTATGATGGTTTCTCGTTCACACCTCTGAAGCAGACTGCACAATACTGTTGCTAACTGAAGGCTGAAAAATAGGTGGGGATGAAAAGCAATGCTGGTAGGTTCTTTTACACCCTGTTCAACATAGCAATTATACTTTTAAGTCCCACCTACTCTTCTTCATGTTCGGAAGTGGGGACTTTCATCCAAGGGTGAGAACGACTTTACATTAGGGAGAGTTCCAACACATGAAGGCGAAGTCGTTATAAACTTCAAAGTTTTAATTTTTCAAGTTTTAAAACTGGTCATCAAAAGTTAATAATTTTGGGTTGGAGTTTAAGTTTATCAAGAACTTAATTACTTTCCTAATAGTTTCAGTAGGTTTTTTCATATTTCAATGACAGAAAAAAGGTTAAGTCCACATTAGCGCAGCGCACCTTCAAATGCAGAAAGATCCTTACCCTCAAACTTCAGAAAGGGTCTTAGCCCATAAAAAAACCCCCAAACTTGAAAACAACATGAAAGTCTCAGCTGTAGAATATTCAGGTAACTTTCATGAGGACAGTTTTATTGCTGTGCCTAGTAGGAGGTGGTTTCAAAAGGGAGACAGATTTTGCATCTGAGGCAGAAAAATCACCAGTTTATGTAAACAGGGTATTCCCTATATTTTCCATTGTACCTTCCCCACATTTATGAATAACTAAGCTCCCAAAGTCATTTGTGAATCTCTGAAGATATTGTTCTTGTTCCTCATGTCTATTGACAATATTTTCTTTTTTGATTTCATAACTGTGAAAGTATGTCCATAACAAAAATGGATCAAGAAATGCTTACTTCAGTCAGAGGTGGTTTGGAGATTAGTGGTAAATTCAATATAACTAAAATTTTTCAAGTATGTGGTAATAGAATGTTGTTAACATTCATACTGTTAAACAGATGGAGTAGAATAAAATATTTAACTCTTCACGCTTTTTGGCATAGTGAGTGTTAAAACTAAATAGTTGGTTCGTGAGAACACTCAGAGCCATTAGACTTGTGTTGATAATAATCTGACAATTGTCTTCTTGTTCGCTACTCTTTTGAGTTACTTGTCTTTTATAGACTTCTAGCATTCATTTTTAAAGTCTAAAAGCTATCATTAATGACAACTATTTTATGTATGAATACATATTATTCATTAGTTTCCCTAAAGTATACAGAAATCAGAAAAAAAAGAAAAAAAAAAAGAATAAAAAAGAGCACTATGCTGTGAGGAGTGTTAACAATTGACTTTGAATGATAACTGCGGCAGCCTGGGTCAAGAGGACAAGAGGAAACGGGTTCAAGTTGTGCCAGGGGAGGTTTAGGCTGGACATTAGGAAAATTTTTTTCACTGAAAGAGTTCTCAAGCATTGGAAGAGGCTGCCCAGGGAGGTGGTTGAGTCACCATCCCTAGAGGTGTTTAAAAGTCATGTAGATGTGGTGCTTGGAGACATGGTTTAGTGGCAGACCTGGTAGAGTAGGGCCAACGGTTGGACTTGATGATGTTAAAGGTCTTTTCCAACCTAAATGATTCTATGATTCTACGGTTCTAAATAAGTGTGGAACATTCCACCCCTTCTCTCCCTATTTGTAATAAAGCAGAAACAGTCCCAAAAGTTCTTGCAAAGCACAGCAGCTGAGCCTTCCCTTCGAAGCCAAGTAGAAGCAGCCCAGTATGGCGTGGTCTTTTCCATACAGGGAACACTAGAACCCTGGTGTCAGCGGTTGGGTCCAAGGTACATTTTGAGACTTTGTGATGTGAGGAACAAGTTTCAGAAGTGCCACATGGCTAGTGAACTCCATTTGGAAGAGTGCCGACAACTGTTAAGCAGAAACTAAATGCCCCAAAATATCTGAAATATTTATCTGGATGAGCATCAGTCAAAGGCAGAACAAGGCTGTTTACAACTGTAGCGTGCATTCAGCCAAATTACATTTGCAAATGAGTGTTTTGAAGCTATAGACCTAAAAATAAAATAACTTAATGGGTTGAAATTGTTTTTTGCTAAGGAAAAACCTATCTATGCCAGCAGCTTGTATATGAAGTTACAGCCTGTTACAGCCCAATGCATTTTGAAATGACCGAGATATTAAACTCACAAACAAGGTTGTCAGACAACAAATCAAGCTGCAAATTAGCCTTCTAATCTTATAATCTGGTTACAGCTGCCAAAGTACAACTGACAATAGATTCGCTGTTTACTGTCCAGCACAAAATGTCATCTATTCTTCCTGATGAGAGTCAATGAGTGCACTGAGTGTATAGCAGCCCGTGTTCTCCCAACTCTCCGTTGCAAATAGTCCTAAATTGCTCGGCTCATTATCCCTACGAACAAACCTACTACTAGCAAAGTGCAAAGCAGAATTTATATGTGACTCTTCTGCATTTATTCACTTGCAGGAAACGTGTATTCTTTTTTCAGCAGGTGTACGAAGTGGATCTCTTTGAGGTCATTCAATGTGCTAGCTTTCATGACTGTTATAAAAGCAAATATTTTCGGGTAATTACTTTGATAGAGTATCATGAAGTATATTAATAGAGTGGTGTGTTTACTTGTAGCATTACCCTTTGAAGTTAGCCTTAATTTTCTATCTGGTGCCTCTGATATGGATTAAATTAACTTTTCATAGAGGATATATGATTTTTCACTTGTTACAGACTGATTGTAAGATTTCCTGCTTGGAAGATTCAGGACATTTACTTGTGTTGTTTGGAGCTTATAAACAGAGCAAGGAAGAAAAAAATACGGAAGGAAAACATTTGCTGGTATAGCGACTGAAATGGAGGAATAGCACTGAAAAAAATCCTAACAAGTATTTAATGAATGAAAATAATGTTGTGTGGGGCAGTAATTTGTGCTATTTATCCGGGAAAAAGGCTATTAGGAGAATAATTCCAGGGAAGACTGTGATAAAATGGCATCCTGCTCACAAAAGGAATATTCTCAGGTGACGGTGTACTGTATGGGAACAACGTTGGATAAATAGCTCTTGGCAGACTAGGTAGAAATCTGTGAAAATTCAGTCTCTCACTGAACTTGTGCCTCACTGAATTTCCCTTGAAATTTTACTGAATTTTCCTAACGGGAAAATTGTCAACAGAAGACTGTCTGTTAATAGAAACCTGATTAGAAAGAAATGAAGTTGAGGCCTGGTTGAAGTGTATGGTTTATCAAAAGAAAAAGGAGAAGACACTGTAAATAGAAGACCATTAAGAAATTTTGTCAGGATAAATAGCTTTAAAAATGATGAATTTTTTTCTTTTCAAATGTTCTAAGAACAAATTAACACTTCCAGACTAAATTTTTAGGCTCTGTGTAGCTAGTTTCAATTTGGAATTTTGCTTGGTCGGTTGGTTTTGGGGTTTTGTTTTGTTTTTATCTAGGGAAAAATTATAAAACCTTAAAGACAATGGTTTATGAAAGGAATGCTGACATAATTTTAGCTACTGTAGCAGAAATACTGTCATTATGCTAATGGATTGCAGAACAACCAACTGTCTGTGTAAGGAGATTTGGGAGGAATGATGTGGTATGGAATATAAAGCAGGAAGAAAAACACGTTCTCCTATACACAGAAATATTCACCTTTTTTTTTTTTTTGCACCACTTTTTCAGTATAAATATATATAAATATTTATTTTCAAGGAAAAAGAGTAGAACATGCTGTATCTTTAAAATATAAGCGTTTCTTTGTTACCACATTTCTACCAATACTCATGAAGAGTAACTATACTCCGTTGTTATTTGTAAGTACCTACTTGGCCATACAGACCTTAGAACAGGCAAGTGCCTGTAAGCTTTAGAATAATTAGAGCATGAGGGAATGTATGGCTTGTTTGGTGGGCAATTTTACAAGAATTTTATCAAGAATAAGAGAAGAGAAAAACAATTGCCGGAAAACTGAGTGTTTGAGCTTTCAGGCATCCTTCCACACAGATGTACTTTAAGAAAAACTTGAGAAAAACTTGGGAGAAAAGCTTCCAAAGGTCTAGATGATAATATAGGTGGGAGATAAGAAACTGTACAGGGGATATGAAAAGCAAATAGTTGGAATCCAGTGGAGTAATAGAACAGAGATCACGGCAGTGAAATTCAAAAGAAGTAGCAATGTTAGGACGCAGTAAGTGGCAGAAAAGGATTCGTACTCGTATCTGTAACCTTTCACCTGCTTCTTCAATTAGCTCTAAACAAGAGTCATGGAATAAGGAAATTCTTATTTGCCCTTGAATTTTACAGCTGAGCCATATCTCTACCTAATATTCAGCAGTGTTAATGATAATGTTAAGTTAGGATTTATTCTTAATATGCTGTATAATAAGAACCATGGCAGATCTGGTAAAAACTCATGAAATAGTAAAAAAGTTTTAAATGGCTAAGATCAGCAGCTTGATTCTGAAGTATGTTAGTAGCTGGTTTTGTTTGCAGAGTGGCGTATAAAGAGTATTTTATCAAAGCTTGTGTGAAGTCTAGAGTTCCTTGTGAATCTATGTTCACAGGAAGCATTCCCTCTACTTTCACCTTCCCCTCAACGGGATGCTGAGGTTTTCTTTTTGATAGTATCATGGAAAGCTCAGTGGGCTCCTGTCTTCCTGCAGTTCTTTCCAGAGCTAACTTGTTACTCTGATCCATTGTATTTCAGAACACTACCGTGGTTAAAAAGCCATTTTCATTTTTTAAGTGTTTTTCTCCTCCCATTTATAACAGTGAAAGTCCAACAAAAACAATTGCTCCTTGTTTTGAGCTATGACTCTCAGTCATTAATTTAGTCCCTGGTTCTGCAACATGCTCGGCATGGGCACAGGCATTTTGCTTGCATATAGAATTTATAGGACTTTAAACATAAAGAAAGCGGTATTTTCTATATTATTTTGTCTCTAATTCCTGTAGAGACTCAACTGAAGCCAGTCAGCCCAGGTTCTACTTTCAAATTGACAATAAATATATATGTGTGTGTATTTAACAAAGTATAATTTCGAAACAATTTGATGTCTTTCTTTCTTTCTTCTTCTAAAATAGCACAACCATAATTAAGAAGCTGTGGGATCATATTATGCTTTTTCTTCTCCTTTTTTTAATGAATTGTCAAATGATTATGTCAGCTGCCACAGATGAAAATTGTGAGATATTTTTAGTAAGTAAATATATCTAAAACAATAAAAGGAAAATGAGACAAAAAAAGGACCTTCTGTATTTAAGGGCAAAATGGGTGTTTGGTTGCATGTGGTGGTGTATGATGTCAATGGTGGAAAGGACGGCAATGTTTTGCCTTATTTCAGTAAAGCCATTCTGTAGCGTAACATTATCTTGACATAAAGCGATCCGCCAGTTACTGAATATCCAATATAAGTAACAAAAATGTTGTCTCGTCTGATGAGTAGGAGTACTTAGCATTTATGTAGCACTTCCTGTGTTCACAATGAAAGATTAGAGGTCAGAAAATATATCTTACCAGAAGAGACATGAGAGAAAATCTTGCTTTAGATAAGAGAAGATGAAAGGGTGGCAGAAAAAAATTTTCAGATATATAAAGAGTTCCTGTAAGGAAGGTAATACATTTTTGTTTATATTGGGGGTGAGACGAGAAATAATAGTATAGAATTGAAGTATGATTTTGTCTAGGTAATAAGGAAAACCTTTTTGGTTTTGAGGACTACTAAGGTCTGGAATGGTTTAAAATCTCCACTATGGGATCTTTGTATGAAAGTTCAGCTAAATATTCCTCTGAAATATTTTAAGTTTGGCCAAATGGTGTGGTAATGAAAAAAAAAAAAAAATTCAAGATAAGTTGAGACAAATACAAATTTAAGTTAGAAACTTTTCAGTGTCACTGAGAAACGGGTGGGTAAAAAGTGATGATCGCAGGAATGAGGATGATATGATTAACCTTTTCTTGCCACAAAGCAATATTCCAGCTAGCTATCACGCTGTTCCGTATTATCTCTGTATCATAAGAATTTTCCCATTCACGGTCATGTCTGATGTCCTGACTCGGGTGTAAACACAGTTCTGTCATCTCTGTATTAATGAGGGCACCATGATGTCAGTCATCTAACAGTCCTGCATCCAGTGACATCATTTGATAGAGAGGGGCTGCAACCTTTCAACATATGCACAGTTGATCTGACCTAGAAAAATGGGTGAGAACCTCTGGTTTAGGAGCAGTGACACAATGAGGAACAATGTGCAATAAAGTCTGCATTTTTCATAAAGTAATGTGTTTCAAGAAACAATGCAACAGAGCTGAAAAACAATGGATGTTGGCCCCTTTTATGTTCAATATTTTATCAGAGACTTTGCAACTCAGACCTCATTACCTTTAAAGAAAGGTAAAGTATTTTAAATTTACAATACCATAAAAAATAGGGTCAAATCTAAAATATGGAAAAAATCTTTCTGCAATAGTTTTGAATGTTATATTACTTTTTATAATCAAGATTTTTGTTAAAAAGCAGGGTGTTTATTTGATGGAATTATAACTGTGTAAAAGAAGAGTTTTCTTGCAAACTCCTTGAAAGCGAAATTAGCCAGCAATCTACAGTAAGTAAGCACTGAAAATTTTTTGCAATATTTATATTCCTATCTATTAAAATAGGTGTTAACAGCAAAATTTAAGACAGTCTTTTCAATAATAACTTTTAAAAGTTTGACCTTCAAGGATCAGAATTACAGATTTCCTAATATCATGATCCTCTTTATCTTTTCATTACTGCTGGCAATACTGAGCAGTGCATAAAAAGAATTGTGATTAAGTGATTTTTGTAGCCTTGGCATAACCAGGAAAGTGCATGCTGCTCTTGAACTCTGTGTGCTTCCCTCATCTCTTTGCCTTCTGTCTTCAAGACTGGTTTTCAGTAAAGGGTTCATTCCCATCCGTACCGTTCTTTTTCTTTTTTTGTTGCTTTTTCATTACCTGTATTTGTAATTGTAATTGAATTTTTTGGCTGCACTAATGCTTGTGTTGTAATAGCAGCCTTATTCGGACAATAACAGCCTAGAAATAGCAATGTACAAAAAAGTTTCCTCTAACATTATCTCTAGGCAGAAAAGTTATTTTAATCCGGTACACTTTTACAAAGGTACAAGAAGTAATAGCAGAAAACCATTGCGTGTAGGCCACACAAAATGTTCAAAAAAATTAAAACTTAAGCTGTCTTTTGCAAACATAATCTATGTAACTCATTTTATTCCCAGTTCTTTATTTTAAGCTTGCTACACATGCTGTGGTCTCAGACAAGAAAAACTTCTGATGGACTTGATTTGCCCCATTTTTTGCTTAGACCTTGGGTTTATTATAGTATTGTGTCTGTCCTGGAACAGGGTGAAACCAAATAAATTTCAATGTATACACATGCACGCACATACATATATACACATCTATATATTCTAGGATCATAAGGTGAACTGTCAATGAAACCCAAAGAAGGTATAAACCTCTGTATCTTTACATATTTTCACCAAAAAAATAGATTTTTAAACTGTGCAGTAGTTTCCATGTGAGATTTACATTAAAGGTATTCATAGGCAAATAACTTCTCACGTATTGTTAGTCATGACAAAGTTTTTTGAGTCTAACCTAGTGATGGCCAACCCTCTGTTTTCTGGAGGGAAAGGACAAGGAGGAAAGACGGTTCTCAGATGTACCAAAGTGCTCTTCTTTTTGTCCTCCATCCTTTGCATTTCTCAGTAAGAATACGTACTTCAAGATAAAAGGAGAGCTTGCTCTGATTCCGTACCAAGATTCAAAGGCAGGGTTATGGACTTAGAGATTAAAAAAAAAAAAAAAGAAAAAAAAAGTAAAGGACATGATGAGATAGAGCATATATTTTGAATTAAGTTTCTGATTTTTTAATGAATGAAGTTTCTATGGCTATTTTTACCAACGGAGTTTTCATTTAGCACTCTTAATCGTATTTACTTTGTATAATTTATGGCAGAATGTTGTCCAAGGAACAGGTATATTCCCTCAAAAATGATTTTCAGTTGTTTCAACCAAGTGAATGAGAAGGGTCTCAGTCTCCATAGTGTGTCAGACTTAAACAGCTGATAATGTTCTGCTTATCTTAAAGGTCTATCTTCATAGAGTAAATAAGGATCTTTCTAACATCCTTTAAGTAAAACAATCTATTGAACAAAACTATGTCAGGCTTCCAATAATAGTGAATAGTGGCTGTGGTCTTACTTCTCAGGTAAATTTGATCTTGCATTTTAGTTTAACCGGTGTCAAGAAAGTATTGCCTTAGTCAATTTTTAATTATTATTGGTATGCCTATACAAATAAAAACGATACTGACAAAATTGCAGTTACTCTGTTTCATTTAGTATCTTATGAATATTGCGCTTTCTGCAATTTGTCATGTATTTGAATAATTAAAATCCAGTATAATGTGTGAATAGTTAATTTGCGAAACTTGTAATACCTTACGGACAGTGCCATTACTTCTGTGCTATGATAGATTTCCTGCTTTTGCTGTCTCTTGCTTGCAGTTTATCACATGACCGTAAACTTTGTGCTGGGGGAACAAAACAGAAACTGAAGCTCAGGAAGAGGAAAAAATAAGGATGAGATCTGAAGCACTGTCATTAGAAAGGATGCTTCTTTAGAAAAAATGTTATTAAAAGGAAAAAATGACTTTTCAAAAATCGTATGAATACTCAATAGTATTAATGAAATATTATTTAACTTCTGGTTACAAAAGTATACTTTATGAATATGAAAACAAAGTACCCATACCCGGTATTACATTTTTGCTTAAAAGTTTGTCAAGGTTCATAATTCCTTACACAAATAGTCCTTTTGAGGGTTTGGAATCTACTTTTAAAACATATTCTTGTTTTCAGCAATATTTTGAAGAACCTCTTTGGGCTTCTCCAAAATTTTCTGTTATCAATGTTTCAAAATCTCTTGAAATGTCCCTTTCAGAGGACAATTTGCTCTCCAAGTTCTTTGTTCTGTCCAGTCAGCAGTAGCTGAAATACTTACCATAGAGTACATCCTTTCTGCTCTCTAAATATGCATGTTTATCTGCAGAAATAAAGTAATTCTTAACACTATGTAGCAAAAGCATGCAAGTAATTATTTATTTCGTAGCTGTACCAGTAATCAAACTAGTTGTCTACTATATTTGTTTCATGTTTCTACTTGTTTTCAGCCTACGTCCAGGACTAAGGAGGTGGAACATTAGTGTTACACCATAGATAAATCTTAATGAGAATATCAGTAGTTATTGTACCCTTTATCAAATAGTGGGATAATAATAATAGTGGTTTTGTTCCCAGCTGAATCAAATCATAATTTTTTTCTGCTATGGGTGGACAGATAGGTGGAATGGGAGACAATAGAGGAGAAGATGACTTCCTCTCCCATGTACAAGAAATCTGTCATCTTTAATGCAATATCTATCCATAGTGTATGTCTATTCAGCTCTTCACTTTTTTGTACTACCAATTCTGTGTGAAATCAGAAGGAAATAGAGAAAACTGATATATTAACATAAATTGCACAACATCAGAAACATAGAGAACTGGACTTTCTTTGCACTAGTTTTGCAAACAACTTCACAGTAACGATGATTGCAGTTAAATAATTCACCAAAGCCTGGTTCCATTTCTAGCTCTGCCGATGGACTTTGCATAATGAATTTTGCAGGACTTTATCTCAACTATTCCATCTATAATACCAGATAACGATGTTCATCTTTGTACATTTCTGGAGTTGCTTTAAGTAGGAGCTGCATAAAGTCCTGAACATTACTATTATTATTTTGGTTTATATCATTATGCGTTATACAGATTTAAAACCAAAGTTCAAATCTTTCTTTGTTCAGCAAATACAAAGTTTCCTCTTATGACTCAGAAACCAGGCACCCTTAAATGCGGATTTTCTGGAATCACATTTCTGATCATTATCACTTTCCATGCATATGTTAAATTCTCTATCATGTAGAACAAGAATAATTTAATTCATGCTAAGATTGCTTTATAGCACTCAAAGTTCTCCAAGAGTACTGTTGGAATTTTTATTGCTTTCATTTCTAAGTATTTGGCATTTTTTTTCAGATAACATATATATTTACCATTTACTGCCATGTCACAAGAAGAAAATTTTATTTTAGGTCAGTTCTTGTGGAAGCCTGTATAATATTTGGAAACTTAATGTTAAGTTTTGGTGCACTTTGGTAGTTTCCTATGAGCAAAATGTAATAGCGCAGAATTAAAGGTGAGCAAATAGGTTGTTAAGAATGAAGCTACTGTTATGGTATCCGAGCTGTCAGATACTAACTACTTTGAAGAAAATAAGTATTTCTTGTTCTTCTGTTTAGAAAAGTTATGTTAGTTTTCCCTTGAGTAGTACAGTCCTCTTCTCTTGAAGAGGGGGTTAAGATGCCTGCCTTTTGGGGGTTTTGTATCCTGTTGTGTGAAGCATTTGAAGTAAATTCTACCCTTTCTTACTGAAGGAGAAAAACCCTAGACTCTTTCCCCCTTTTCACAATCCTTCCTTGACAAAGACTCTGTTCCACTTGAGTGGTCAACATTTGTGCTACACACTGGATAGAAGGAAAAGCTCCACTCCCCAGGAAGCATTAAGTAAAATTAAACCAAATAAAGGAAGTAAAATTGAAAAATAACAGTAAGCAGAAAAAGAAGGTGTTCCTCTCCACCTTAAGTCCCTTTGCAGTTGCCCTACAACGTTATCCTTTCTCATACCGAATATCTGCGACAACACGTTCTCATGGACAGTACGTAGCCTTGTGTATGTGAGCTATAAGGTCTGAATTCAGTTTTAATGGAATCGCTACCAAAGCAACACCTCAAACACACATCAGGAATCCAGTAAGTAAAAAGCTGATTATACCTTCTTGCAAACACTTACTAAACGGTTTAACAAATGTGTTTTTGATGGAGGAAAGAAGAATCTTACAAGAGAAACAAGCAGGGAATTAACAACTGATTTTTGAACGGTAACAGTTGTCCAGTGGTTTTTTTCTGGGAAGTGGTTTTTAGTTAATCTGTAGTGAACTCCCTCAAGAACCTTCACTCACATGTTAAGACTTTCCAGTAGCTGCGTTAGGTTTAATACAACTTTTTTTCTTGTTAGTTGGCCTCACTTTCTCAGATAGCTGATTTTTTTATCATCTTCTACGTCACCTCCTTCATCACCTACTTCCTGGCTGACAAACAACGAGTGTTTGAGACAAGACATGAATCTTATTGCTTAACTAGCTGGAAGTATTGCAAATGGTCATACAATCTACCTGGCCTGGTGGCAGATAGGACTTGTGTTGGTGGGGCTTGTGCACCAGAAGCCCAAACCTGTACGTATGGTTTGCACTCAAGTCCTGCAAGCCATTCTGTGTGGTTTCTTTTCAGTTTTCATGCTGCTCCAAACCCTGTGACAATTTTAAAACCCTTCCACACCTTTCTTCTTTCTTTCCTTTTTTTTTTTTTTTTTAAAAAAAAAAAAAAAAAAATTTTTTTTTTTTTTTTTTGTTTTTTCCGCTTTTTT
>VYXH01000198.1:49003-73389 GCA_013397275.1 Burhinus bistriatus | reverse complement strand
CCCCCTCCTTTTTTTTTTTTTCCTCTTTTTTTTTTTTTTTAAAAAAAAAAAAAAAAAAGATTTTTTTGTTTCTGCTGTGGTCTTCCCAGTTTTTTAGGACTACACTTGTAATTTCATTTTATGGGTTAAAAAAAAAAAAGAAAGTTACCTCCATATGTTGGCCTTCCTGAAGATACAAAAGTGGGAATACTTGTGTTTTAAGCCACTTTGCTGTCTATGAAGATTTCCTGGACTCCTTATTTTAGGCTGTCAGCTATAAACTCATATATTGCTCTTGTAAAGTTTCTCTCTTCTATGATGGTGCTGAACTTTCTTATCTACCTTTAAAATCTGGCTTTCAGGGAGGCTGTTTTTAAAGCTTGCTTTGTTGTCATGAGAGCTAATTTAAAGCCAGTGTCACAAAGCTGAGCAGTAACTCTCCTAAGATGTTGTTCTTGATTTTTTTTCTATTTCCCATTGATTTTTTTTTTTTTTTTTGGTCAAATAAACCAAAACACTGTTTTAACACTATCTGTGTATCTGTATTATGTTTTCATGCTGTATTCCCGTGTTTTACTCCTCCAATATCACCGCTGTTTTATGACTGTGTGTTTCACCCACAACCAGATGATAACAGTTGCTCTCAGTAGCGTTGTATTTATGTTTTCTATGTCTTATTGTCACTTCTGATCTTCTTATGGTGACACCTTTAGTAACATTATTTCCTTGTCCAAGAGCAGAGTAGAGTAGTGACAAGGGAGTTAGACGAGTCTCAGCAGTATTTATATGCTGTCTGGGATCCGGGCAAACCTACCCTTTGACGTTGTGATAACAAGCTGGATTGGCAAATGGAAGGATAAGGTATCTATTTCCACTACATGGGAGTCTTTCAAATTACATTTTTGAATGCAGAAAATTATTTATTAGTTAAATTATGGACAGCATCCGTTATTAAATATTGACTTTTTCTTTTTTTCTTGCAGTGTCAGATTGCCACAGCTAGAAAATTGTGCATGGTTTTTTCAGATTGCCTTACTGCTATTGGCAGATGCCTTCTCTATGTTCTTCTCAACACTTAATTCTCCCTTTTTAATGCAAAGCCATCGCTGCTTATTAATTATTCTTGCTAATGATGGAAGCGCAATGATTTGCTTTCAGAAGTATTTTATTGGTGAATGTGGATGCTTTTGCTTTTTGCCCTTTCTTATAATTGAGCCTAAAACCATATAAAACCTTACACAGTTTTAAGGTGGTCATTTCTTAAGTCCTTAGATGCAAAATTATCCCACTAGAAGACTATACGTATGCAGAAAAGGTGACGATGCAGGTGATTTATGTAACATTATAGCGCCTCATTACTTTTAGAACCCTGTTCTAATGCTCTGTTAAAGATGGCCTAACAGATGAAGATGTTGCAAAACCAGAAATCCGAATTTTGGCAGAAATGATCAAACCAGAGCAACATCCAATGGAATAAGCATTTTATTTGCTTGTCCAAACCAGTCTGCAGTNTGCAGTCAGATCTGACCAAGCACTAGAAAAAGTATTGTGTAGAAAGAAATTCAGACAAAAAAAATGCTGTTTTGCTCTGTTTGTGCTGCCCTTTCTGTGGGATCTAAGTGAATACAGAGGGTTGGAAAGCAGAGTAAGGAGGTTAGTCTGAGCTCCACTGATGACTTGGTTATTTTCCATGGGATTAGTTTGCGGTCAGAGGTCAGACTCACAGCTCTGATCTTACAGGGAAGTAACCATGGTTGTGACCACAGCCTATGACATAAGAATGGATGGGGTTGGTGGCAATGAAATGAAGTTAATAGATTACTCTTATTTAATCTCTCGTCTTAAATGGCCAGGTCGTATAACTGCTTTCATAGATTTCAGTTTCATGCCGAACACTGAACTCAGTATAACAGCTTATTTTTCACTAAAGCATAACGTGTTTGGCCAAATATATTTTCCAAGGAGGTATCCAGTCTTGCTTCAAGTCCATGAAAAAGCCGAGAATCCAATTTTTCGGTAATTTGATGCACTGGTCAAATATTCTTACTTTGAAGTTTGTGTTTTACATTCACCTTTCAGCTGTCTGTGTCTAGATATCTTGGTTAGAATTATTTCTGCTCAACCCTGGAAAGTTTTATTATGATAGGCTCAGAGCCAGATAATCACAGTTGTGTTGCTTCTTAAGCCAACTGGTATCTTTGAATTTCATTCAAAATCTTTCATTCAAAGAACTGGAATTAGTGGCCAGCACTGTACAGCGACACAGCAGCAATTCCTGGGGGAATCCTGTGGGCTCCCATCTGACACGAAGACTCCAAGCCGGTGTCCCCTGAAGACATCACCTCTACACCCCTTCCGCCTCTTCCAGGGAAGTCAGGATAGGACAGAGGTCAGATCCCAACCTGAAAAATGTTGCCCCGAGAGCATGTGGAAGTGTGTCGTCACTGGCACTATCTCTTGCAGGAACTCTTTTGGTTCTGATCACGCTAATATCACGGCTAGCTGTGCCTGCGCTTTCTGCGCGGGGTGCTCTACGTGATTGAGACTCCGCATTACTAGGGCTTCTGTTTCCAAAACCACAATTTTACTTTAATTAGGTTCAAATGCTCTTTGGCATACAGGCAGTATTTGTTTGTTTAGGAAGGAAAAACACCTCTGTGTTTCTTAATAAGCCGAATAAGTTAGGCCTTTAATGTTTCCTTTCTCTCATTCTAAAGCATATTTCCATCCTTCAATGGCTTTTGTGAGGTTTTTTTCAGGTTATCTAGATCTAAAATCCTAATTTTAGACATGCATACAGTATTGCTCTGTTAGTTTCACAAATTTCTTATGCACTGGTGAAGTCTTAGCATATCGTCTTTTTATATATTTTTTAAAAATGCACCTTTTTGCTGCAGTTCTGCGCACACTGGTTTGCCTTAGCTTCAATCAAAAAAGTCATGGGCGCTTTCCAGGGCATGGGTGCTTCTACTTAAAATGCATTCTTCACGTTCTTTGCTAATTGTTTATTTTTCATCACTCGTTTTCATCATTCATTATTTCTCTTATAGTCTGCTTCATTTGTTGTATTTTATAACAAATTATACATGAACACGGCATGTAGCATAGCCTAGATCTGGTGGTTTAATTATGATTTAATCCCACAAAACTGTGCTAAAGATGTTGTTCTTGATGATGACAGCTCTGATTTGACAGCTGTCAGTTCTGAATTCATTCCATGCTTATATTGCTCAGTGTTGGTTTGTTTTCATGATTAATATAATTATGCTTTATCCCTACAAAGAACTATTGCATATAAATAGTTGGCTTCATCAAAAAGATCTGTAATTTTGTAAAAAAACCTTGAAATCAGCTTATAATATAATTATCTAATTAGGGATTATCTATAGAAAAGCTTCTGGAAGCAGTGTCAGGACTCTGTATAATGCAGATGCCATTTATAAAATGTAGCTTAGAGGAACGTGAGGCTGGGTGTAGTTTGTCTGCTTTTTATTTTGTTTTTGTCTGTATTGGCTTTAAAAAATCAACATAATTTTAAAGAAAGAAAATACAATTCAGCTGTTGTTGAAGTTTCACTTGATGCTCTTACTGGTGTTTTGCGCTTGTGCTCAGTATACAGCGAACCATTGATTTTTCCAAAACATGAAGTTCACAGAGGGTGAACTACAATGATATTTCCATAAAAATATGTACAAAACAAAATTGAAATCCACATACATATTTTGGCAAGAAATGCTTAGGCACTCATCCATTCAGTGAAGAAGCTTTACCGTGTGAGCTGTCTCACAAAAAAAAAAAAGCATCTCCTGTGTGGAGAGCTTGAAGAGATCCCTTCGCAGTCAATATTCGGTTACAAGTATCACATACAAGAATTTGGCAAAAGGTTTCAGCTAATGAGTAAATGAGAGAAAATCGTGATCTGCTTGTTTGTATTGTGAAAGTAGAAAAATCGGCTCAATTTGCTGAGTAAATTATTCATTGAAAGTTACTCATTCATCACTAACAAAAACGCTGTCTTCAAATGTTTCATCTATTTGGTGTTTCATATGCAGGAGAAAACTGATTTCACAATCTCCGTCAGTCTTTCAGCTGTTCTAGAGAAAGGCTTTAAAGAAAAGTCCTTATTCTCACAAGAAAAGTAAACCTCTATTCTTTCCTCCCCATAAATAAAAATTATTCCAAATACAATATACCCCAGATTTCGGGAAAGAAAAGAAAAAACCCAGTAAAGAATCTGTCAATGCCAAGGGATGTTCATTTAGCACAACGCATCTGTTATGTTCACATGGCTTTCTTAAATCGGGAGTTTAAATGCTCTACAGGTGTCTACACGACTAGAAACCAGGAAAGTATTTGGTAGCATACAGAAAATACTGAGGTGAGCGTGTTCCTGGTGTTTTAGCTTATTTGTTTTCATTTTGTAACTCCTTAAAAATGCAGTCAGCGCTAGGGAAAAGGTTTTGGAGTGGTTAACATACCTTCCTTACTGTGTGAATTTTCCCAACATGGCTTTGAACAATATTAGAAGAAAAGTAGCAGGGACAATTAGCAATTAAAGGACTGTCACTGTCACCACAGTCGGTTGAATGTGGGAGCAGCGTGATAGTGAGGGTGATTTAACTTGCATCAGAAGAGAACTTCCAGGCTGGCAAAGTCTGGAACTTCTCCAAAGGGATCAAATATGACTGGGAAAGTAGTTGACAGACCTGGTACACCTTATGTATGCTGCAGCCTCCTGGTGACTTACTAACTTGAGAAAGAAAAAAAAAAAAAAAAAAGAAATGACAAATAGAATAAAATAGGGAGAAATAAACTCATACTTGGAGCAGTTCACACCCCAAAGTGTGGAGACGGAACTGTTAGAAGAAGCTCGTAGGATGGACAAGAAGTCCAGGAATACTGACAGTGTTGACATATTTTCTTCTATGTGTTCAGAAATAATCCTTGAACATCTTCTTGAAAAAACAGAATTTACACCAAAAAATTTTCAAGAATCTTTGTGTAACTAATGCCTGAACTACAGAGCTATACTATGTGAAAATAGAGAAATGATGAATATTATTACTAATAAATGAGTGACAATTTTATGTGCATCACAATAAAAAGGGACGTTTATTTCTTTAAAATATACCACATTTCTAATTAAGGTGCTGTTTAAATACAGCAATACAATGCATTCATGCATATATTAAGTCTAACTTGGTATAATAAAATATCTAAGAAATTCAGCAGTGCGTTCAACATTTGAGTATAGCAATGGTAACCTTTACCACTACCTGTTTTGCTAAGTCAAGACAATTATGTCATACCGTCTATTTACTTATATGGATATTTCTATTAAATACAAGAATTCCCAAACCAAAACAATGTGGACTACTTTGGTGAACATGGTATTTGTAGGGGTTTTTTACATTTTGGACACGTGGTGGTCCATTAAAACCTTGACACCATCAGGGAGTTGAAGACTTCACAAGGTATGTAAGAGATTTGAAAATTAAAACATCTTCAGTCTTTCCTCATTCCTTCCCATTAACCGCCTAGAAAAATCATACTTACGGAGTGCCTTGCCAGTTCTTATTTGACCTGAAAAATAGTAAAATACATTAATTTTCATAGTGTTACAGTTACTTGAAGTAATCAAGTCTCAAGTTCCATATGATTTGCATATTAGTTTAGATAGGAAATAGTCGGAGAGACAAGTAAGGGATACAAATGGTAGAGAAACAGAAGCAAAGCCATTGCTTTCTTGCATACAACACTTAAAGTTATTGCTTATAAAAAAGTTTTCAGCTCTTTAAAAACAGAAGTAAAAAATGCTTCCATCATATTAACTTTCATGCACTTATTCTTTTTCATAAGAAAAGATTGACTGAGAGGTGCATCCCTTTATGCGTTATTTTTAAGTCTGAAGGTCAAAGTGAAGAAGTTAGACTGAAATAAAAAGTGGAAAGTTAACTAGTAATAACTTTCAGGAACCAATCTATTATAATGGAACAGGATGGGAGTGGTTATGAGATATTGAAGGTAGTAACTGACAGACTTCATCTGAAGACTCATGAAACTGTATTTACAGTGTCAGAACCTGGAAATTTAGGAGATATTCCTACTCCATGGAAGGGCAGTAAGATGGTGCTGATTCCAAGGTTATATGTCTTTCCAAAATTGTCATAGGACATAAATCTTACTTGACTGTGACTAGCGAGAGAAGAAGAGCTTATTGTTCCAGCTGATGACCTATCACTGTCAACCAGTGCCTGATTGTAGCAAGTACTGTAAAGGAGGAATTTATTTAGGATGGCTTCTCCTCTTTCCTTCGGCCACCTTTGTAGATATTGTTATGCTAAAGCTTTATTAATTTAAGATTTATGTGAAAAGAGAAGCTAAAATTAATGTATTTTTAAGCTCATTAAAAGTTAATCACTAATGCTTTCTGACACAATTTTTTTGGTAATATTTGATAAAAATGTGATATAATCGTTCATATAAATTTTGTGCATAAATTTATCCTATCATCGAATATTTGGGAAATATTATTTTTATGCTAAATTTCTGCAAAATTTTAGATTACTGTTTTGAAATGTAATAAATTGAGTTGGTTTTGATGACCAGATAATAATGATTTAGTCATAATGTTCGGTAATGTTTTGAAAAATAGGGAAGACTAGTAAGGTGGAAGTTACATGTCAAATAAGAGTCTTATTTTGCTTAGCTTTTAAAATCTAAAATATATGTAGTAATTAAATATTTAAGAGTGTCCAGCTTTGTAGGTGCTTAGAACACAACTGCACAGAGCCCTGAGCATCCTGCTTGAGCTGATCCTCCTTTGAGCAGGGCGGTGGGGCTAGGCCAAATTCAGCTCTTCTAACCTCAATGATTCTGTGATTGTCTGATTTTATATTTCATTTTAATACTCAAAATGTTTGCTTTTAAAGATTTAACTCAATTTTTACACCATTGTCAAATATAGTTTGGTTTTCATAATAGCAGAATTTTTTTAAAAAAAAGCCAAAAAAAGCTAGGAAGCACTTTTTTGCTTCTTTTCCCCTCCAGAAATCTGGTAGCAGCAAGGTTGAGGACTACTTTAAAGAAAAGCTATTTCCCATATTAAGAAACAAATCAAGGAAACGGTAATAATTAATGTGATAATAATAGTCTGGCAATACAAACTGACACAAAATGCATGCTTACAATATCCAGACTGAAATAAAAAAATCTACTTTTAATAACTATATTTTTGCTTAAAGTGTAAAATGCTAGGATTACTCTTAGTTATTACAGATTAAAAAGAAAGATTTTGCGCATCTGTGATTTCCTCCAGTTTCCATCGATCTTTGTAAATATTTGCTATTGCTGTACTTCTAGAATTTCTTTCGGAATAACACTATAAATGCAAATCATATTAACATATAATATTAAAAGACTATTAGTATATGGTCACAGAAAAGCAATGGGCCTGTGCTGTGTGATAAAGTGTGTAACTACAAATAGTTTCAATCAGAGGAAAACGACTGGGGAAAAGTACATTAGGAGCCTGAATAAAAAAGCTGTTCGCAATCAGTTACAGCTGAGTGCAACAAAAATTACTTTCTTGGGATCAAAGGAAATTAATGATTGACCACTGTAACCGGAACATCCCACAGCATGTTAAATATTTAATACCATGTTACTTCTGCCCAAAACAATCTGAGGTTTGGCATATATCCACTAAAATAGCTCATAGCTAATTAATTTGACATGTCATTTTGCATAAAATTAGTAATTAATACTCGTCTCCATGCACTATAATGAACTTTTTTCAGTTAAAGATTCAATCTCAGTAGTTTCGAGAGCTTGATGAAATGGTCATTTTTTATTATTCTTAAAGAGAACTTGCACATTGAAAAAGGTATTGCAGTCAGAAGGAAGGATATATCAAAGTTTATAGACCAAATTTATTTGAGGTTGTTCAAGGTCAATGAATTTTTTTCCCTCCACTTGCTTGAAATTATGAGTAATAGAATATGAATAACTGGTACTCCAGCTGAAATGAACTACAGTGATGTGTAACACTATATTTAGCTGTCTTCTAAACTGTTGCAGTCTCATTTAACAGGCTCCAAATTGAACCTGCATTCTCCACCATTTTCGAGGCAACATTTACCCCGAGGTTTTACAAATTGATTTGAAGAATCTCCAGTAATTATTACTCAAGATGCAGAAATAATGCGATCTTTGAAGAAACACTTAGGGTAGCCATTGTAAACAGCGGGTTTGAATAATCAAAAAGTAACACCCCCCCAAAAAAACAAGTAAAACATTGTATTTGCTTTGTGAAAAAAAAATATTGTTATATGAAACAGTGGGGTTTTGGGTCATTTTCCTAATCTGTCTATCCCCCCAAACTGAACTTTATAACTGTAGTAAAATACAATTTATTGCAAGCAATTGTGCAATCCCAAACCCTAGGGGCTGCAATCGTCTAGTTAAAAAGCCTAGAGACTCATAGAAAGCTAACATTACTCAGTGAAGGTCTGCAACGAGCAGGAACAGCCTCGTAGCACAGAAATCAGAGACTGGAAGATCACTAGTAATTAAATTAATAGCAGTGAGCCCAGGGCCATGTTTCTTCATCTTCCGTTTCTCATATTGCCTCTCATTTTTTCTCTGATACTCTTTTCATCTGTCATCTTCCTAATTAACACTTGTTAACACTTCGGGTTTTCTCCTTGGCTTCTTTTGCTTTTTTAATTCTTTCATACGGTTTTGTTTTCATTCTTCTTCATATGTGTGATTTCCCTCTTGGCTTATCTCTCCATTCATTTCCTCCGGTCCTTTCTTCCGTTACCTTCCTCCCTTCGCTTCTCCTTTTGCTTTCTGCTTCCTTTCATTCGTTGTGCCATATGTCTAACTTCTCCTTGGTGAACTGTATCAGTGTTTTGTCAAAAAGGACTCCTCCAACACTTCTGATGGTGCTTCCTCGTTCCATGTGAATCATTTGAGCGGTGTTATTCAGAGGAATGGTTTTCTGCTATTCTACCAAAAATTTTCATATCCTTTTCCAAACTATGTAGTTCAGTCTGCTCTAAGCACATATTTTAGGATCGTAGATGCATTAAAATGTCACGACAGCAGCTTAAACGATGACAACAGTACCATATAAAGTGTGAATTTTGTAACATACAGCGGGTCTAAATCTCTTCGCGTAATTTAAGATCTTTTTAGTAACTAGTAATCCCCATGTGCATTCATCTGTACTGAATTCTTCTCTTTTGAGGGAATGATGCAACGTAGTATAGTGATATGCAACAGTTTTACCAACTTAAACATATGCTACCATGCAAGCTCCCGACCTGAATTATTTATTAGAGATGGAATCGCTTTTTCTTCCATGTTATCCCTTTAAGACCGGCAGTGCAGGCCAATGCATTTGAAAACTGGGATTTCTCATGCAGAATGAGCTTCCAGGGCAAGGTTATCCACAGTCCCTGAGCACGTGGCATCAGTCTGCCTTTGGATCCCTCTTGTAAAAATGACTAAGCGGTCTCAGCCTCCTAGGTTTCTCCCCTCCCCATCACGGGAAATATTGGCATGAGCGTTAGTAGGTCTCGACTTCTATAAGCAGGAACTTTTTTTTCCTGAGAAATCAGCATGTGAATGTTGTTATGAGTGCTGGATTTGATTCTCACGGTGTGAGAAGTTTTTCAGTAAGCGGGATATCCTGGTTCGAGAGCCATGGGATAACAGAACTTCTGCTAGAGCCTTGGTTTTAAGCAGAATTCTTTTTAAGGGAAAGTAAACTGCGGTGCTCTAGGCTTTCATATCAAAATTCGGACAGCAAGCAATAGTGGGAACATTTATTATTTCTTTCTTTACACTGTTGTCAGAATGTTTTGCACAGGAATATGATACTGTGAAGTGCAACGTTACACACCAAGGGACTAAGGAATTTCTGTTAGAACTTGTTATGAGCCTAATCTTTTGGGAATATAAAAGAAGAAAGGAAAGAAGGCCCATCTTTATGAGTCAGAGGGTATCTATAAACAGCCATCAAAAAAAGAAATGCAATCACTGCACGAATTGAGAAAGTATTTCCACTAGCAACAGAGAGAAAAGAAACCTGTGCATTGAGGAAGAATATTTTAAAAAAAAATAAAATGTAAATAATTTTCAGTTGGAAATCAGAAGTAAGTTTCTAATCTCTGAGGAGAGGGTTTAGAATTGCTTTCCATGAAGGCAGGGTAGCTAGAAATAAAGATGAACACGAGTTCGATTTATAAACTGTAGTAGCTTGTTATCACAGGGAATAAGGTAGTGATCTTTTCAGCACTTTCTATGGAACTAATGTAGAGGTGGCCACTTAATAAGAGTTATTCATGTTTCCACCCTCATTATTCCGTTATTCACATTTTAGCTTACTTCTTACAATTCACTTTTAGAGAAAGTCTCAGCTAGCTCAGTTTTCTTGAAGTCCCTGATCCCCTGACATAAAATCAATGGACATATATTCCCTCTGAACTTAATAACACTCTTTACCACTTGGATGAGGTTAGTAAGAAGCAGTTTATTTTGTCTTGCTGCATCACTGAATGGTTTGCAACATTGCCTCCTAGCTCCTGATAGTGCAGGGAAATAAAAAACCAAATTCTCATATCTCTGTAATGTAGAGTTCACTCTACCACAGCTTGAATTGCCAGGATGTATTTTCTTTGCAAAAGGGATGGTTTATTTTTTGAACTTTGGGTGATTAATTATATCATACTACATTAAAAGAGTGATTTATTCCTGACTTAGCTACATTTTCACTGAGACTTTGTGATATATAGAAAAGCTTTCCTTGAAATAAAGCATGATTTAGATACCATGACAATGTAACTGTTGGGGGGAAATGTTTTCTGTAGGCTAAAAGTGAGTCTACAAAAATTTATCAAGAAAGAAACTTTTAAGTCAACTTTCCAATTGAATCAGTGCAGTTATGGATTTATGCTGAGCTAATAGAACAGTTTGCAACTTGAGATTAACTTAAATACCAGTGCTAGTACTAAATAAGTTTCTTTTTCTGAAGGAAAAAACAAATCAAACCTATTAATATAGATGTGACATACACTTATTAATGAAAAGATATGAAAAAATGACCATCAAAAAAAAAACCAAGTGGCTTTATAGAATCATAAAATAATTTAGGTTGGAAAAGGCCTTTAAGATCATCGAGTCCAACCATCAACTTAACACTGCCAAACTCACCATTAACCCATGTCCCTCAGCACCACTCAGTACCTCCAGGGATGGCGACTCCACCACTGCCCTGGGCAGCCTGTTCCAATGCTTGACAACCTTTCGGTGAAGAAATTTTTCCTAATATCCAATCTAAACCTCCCCTGGTGCAACTTGAGGCCATTTCCTCTTGTCCTATCCCTTGTTACTTGGGAGAAGAGACCGACCCCCACCTGGCTACAACCTCCTTTCAGGTAGCTGTAGAGAGCGAGAAGGTCTCCCCTCAGCCTCCTCTTCTCCAGGCTGAACAACCCCAGTTCCCTCAGCCGCTCCTCACAAGACTTGTGCTCCAGACACCTCACCAGCTTCCTTGCCCTTCTCTGGACACACTCCAGCACCTCAGTGTCTTTCTTGTAGTGAGGGGCCCAAAACTGGACACAGTATTCAAGGTGGGGCCCAGCCTGTCCAGATCCCTCTGTAGGGCCACCCTACCCTCAAGCAGGTCGACACTCCCACCCAACTTGGTGTCATCCGCAAACTTACTGCACTTGATCCCCTCGTCCAAGTCATTGATAAAGATATTACGCAGAACCGGCCCCAATACCGAGCCCTGGGGAACACCACTTGTTACCAGCCGCCAACTTGGTTTAACTCCATTCACCACCATTCTTTGGGCCTGGCCTTCCTGCCAGTTTCTGACCCAGCAAAGCATAAGCCCATCTAAGCCATGAGCAGCCAGTTTCTCCAGAACACTGTAGGAAATGGTGTTGAAGGCTTTACTAAAGTCTAGGTAGACAGCATTCACACCCACTAAGCAGGTCACCTTGTCATCGAAGGAGATCAGGTTAGTCAGTCAGGACCTGCCTTTCATTAACTCATGGTGACTGGGCCTGATCACCTGGTTGTTCTGTACGTGCCACATGATGGCACTCAAGATGATCTGCTCCATAACATTCCCTGGCACCACGGTCAGACTGACAGGCCAGCATCCTCCTTGCAGCACTTCTTGTAGATGGGTATTTATATAGGTGGATTAGTGAAGAAAAAAGACCCTTTTGTAGAAAAAAAAAAAAAGCATTTATTTTCCCAAATGTGTAAGTAAAAAATTCCAAATAAAATATTGAAGAATCATTTATACACAAACATCTCATCCCAAAGGGTGATCATTTAAAACATAATTTGACTGATCTGGAGAAACAATATCGTATTCCTTACCAGTCATTACTTTCTAAGTTCTAGAACACTTGATAGGAACAACTCGGGATTAGAGCAGCTCTCATGGCTGTGAATCTGATACATACTACTTCACCATCCATTTTGTTATTGACATGCTAAACCCTGTTACTATAGAGCTTTTGTAGCATTTTCTTGATTTTGGAGTAAGTTATTTGGTGTCTGTTTACTTAAAGTCTAAGAGGGCAGTTTAAAAATACATCTACATTTTCAGATACCAATATGTAATTTAAAATTATAAATTAAGACTGTCTAGCTTTAAAATGCTTTTTTGCACTTTAATTTTTTTTTTTTTTTGAATGAAGAAAATAATTCTCTTAGAAAAGAAGTGGAATATGTCCATTCAGGAAGAGCCCTCTCTTTTGCAGCTGTAAAAGCAATTGAAATCAGAACTGGAAAGCTATGACAGGAAATTAACTCCACTTCAGTACTAAAAGGCTCTCTAATGTCTGGCATGTACCTGTCCTGTAGTGTAATACTGAAATGTTTAAGTATACATACATTCAAAGTCTCCGTGATCTAGGAAAATTATGTCTAATTAGACAAGTAGATTTTCTTCTAACATAAATTTCCCATTCTCCTCAAAAAAATGCATCCAAAGTTTTTAAAATAGCTCTTTGCTCATGTTCGTTAGTTCAACATGTTTCTTACTTTTCTTAGCTTTCCACGTATTCTATATCAAACATACTCAGTTGCTTCATTTAGATTGCAGAATAATTTTGAAGGAACTATTAACATAGCTGAAGAGAGAGAACGTGGCATTTTCCCAGCTCATATTTATGAGTTGCATCATTCTGTTTGGCTTCTATTGTATTACCAATATCAACCATTAAGAATCCATGATTCCCCCAGAAGTAATGACACCATATAAAAACAACAAACTTTTATTAGGAGGAGTGTTTATTTTCTTTTCCTTCCTGCTTCTGAGTCTCTGGAGTATATTCAGTTCATATTTTCAATCTTTTTCTTCACAAGCACAAGCATCTTTATTTGTTTATATTTTTACAAAAAGGAAGGTGACAGCTAGATCAAGGAGAGGTATTTGTGAGAAAGCAAGGCATTATTAGTCTTCTGATGAAATATGAAAGTTTACTACAGTCTTACAGCTTGCCATAATCAAGCAGCAAACAAAGAAGAATCGATGAATAGTATCATGGAAACGTATTGTTTTTGCCTTAGATATTAATTGTAACAAAAGATTTGGAGTCTTTTGCCTGTGATAGTGGAAGTAATAGATGACAAAGCATTTCTGACCTCACCGCCTGTGCTACTTCCACGAAGAAACTATTGTTCAGAAGAATTAACTGGTAGTGAAAACCTACTTTGGCTCCTAATTTTGTGAATACTTTCATAAATATTTTATTCTGTTAAAATTTGAGTGTAAGATAATTTGTGGTCACTAGTTTAGTACCTGTCTCCATGTGTAGCCAACATATGCCCTCACTGAATGTGCGGTATGAAACTTGGAATACTTAAAAACATTATACACACAAGTACGTTACTTACTGCGTTTTATAACAGAAGAACATTAATGGGTTTACTCCGAGTATACTCACAGATACTGAAAGTTTCACTCATGACTACTCTTCAACAAAGCGATACAGATCAATTTGCAAGCTTTTATTTCAGGAAGGAAGTCACATCGAAATGAAGGCACCGAAGCATAAAATAGGATTAGCCAATACAGGCTCAACACAGAGGTCAAAAACCAAATAAAATCATACCTGGTACTGCTCCGTAGGGACAGCAATAGAGAAATTAAAATAGAAGCCCAATATAGGCATTACCAAGATGTTTAAATGTTGCATACCTATGTTTAAACATATCTATAAAGTTGTTTAGCTCTCTATATACATACCTTTAAGTCTTCTTAAATGTCTGGCCCATTTAAGAGCCGGTTAACGACCAAGCCTGTGCGCAGGCAGGAAGGGAATATCTTGTCCTTAATAATCCTCAGCGTTGACACTTCCACTAGGAGAAGTGCCGTGATTGTGCAAAACAGTCTCCAAGGCACTTACAGATCTTCTCCAGTGGCCTTGGCATGTGGAGAAAGTAGATGCTTCACCTCCCCATATGTGTTTAATAGCACAGTTTAAAAGCATGGTTTCCAAGACAACTGCCTCGGAAAGTGTGTAGCGCTCCACATTTTTACCTGAAACTAAAATGGAGAGCTGAAGGGCGACTGTAACTTTTGCATCATTCTGTCACCTCTGCTTTGAGAACGGGCTCGCACTAGTGTTGCCCTTTGCTTGTCTTTACTCCAGAGCAGTTTGCGAATTAAAGCAACAGTAACTAATTAAAAAAAACAAAACAAAACAAAAAACAATTTCCCTTTCTTACAGAAGGAAAACACAAAACAAAATGCCCAAAAATTTTTGTATTTTTGTAGACACAGTGCTCAAAGTGGAAATAAAAATGCGGAAAAAGGAGACTATAGGCAACTACAGCTAAACAGAAGTAAGGATCTCGCAGAGCTCAGCTGAGACACTAGGATAGGGATTCCTGCCTCACTTCTACCATTTAGTTTTGAGACCTTCCCTCACCTGAGAGGCGGCAGTTTCCTCTCGTAATTGCAAGATTTCACTTATAAACTCAGCAATATCTTGCTGCTATGACAGGGAAGACCTCTCAGCTCCCACATCTTGCTGAGTTGTGGGAGCTGGATGACCCTGGGAGATCAATCTTTCCTGAACGGCACGACCTCCAGGCTCCCCATGAGCTCAGAACTGGGGCGGATCTTGCATTGTGCAATATTTCGCACTGGCAGTGGCAGCTGGGTCACAGGTCAAGGAGGAAGGTTTCTTCCTCTTTTGTTCTTTTTCTTCTGGGCTCCTGTCTGCTATGTCAGCTAATTTGAAGTAGCTTTCTCTCACTTCCGCAGCAAGCTCCGAAGCCATCCGTGGTGCTTAGAGCCGTTGAACGGAAGCAGAAATGGGGGAGCACAGAGGGAGGCAGCACCTCTGTTTTTAATGGAACCGGTGTTTGTAGAAAATAGTGATAGGGTATAAAACAAGCAAGTCATATCCCAGTTTCAGTAGTATCTATATGTATAATAAAACTCTCATCTTCCCGAGAGCGTCGGCCATCCAAGACTGACATTTGAATTACGGTGTTACTGTCTGTAGACAAAATTTTGTATAAAAATGAATGTAAATGTTTGGCTGTTCTTGGGGTCTTGATGATACCAAATTTGTTAACAATTCCATTCTTTGTGTTGTTCAACTGCAAACCCGCCGTAAGGACTCCACAAGGACTGTCTGTCTTACATTTTTTCAATATTTGATCAAGATATTGAATTAAAAATTCCTTTCTGCAAGGTACTGAATGTACTTCTCCTTAATAGCAAAGTTCTTCAACAGGTGCTAAAACTGATGCATGCATTTAGTGTTTTTGGCTTTAACAGATGTGTTTCAATAGCTTCAATATATTATCACTGGAGAGCAATGAAGGGACACGTTGCAAACATACCTGATGTCCAACTGAAGACTTGTTAATATTGCTACAGTACAATGAAAACATTACAGTGTAAGCAAAATTCGAAACCAGATGTGTGTAGAGCTAGATTCTGAGCTGGAATGCATCTCTCTAACTCTATTCACTACAAAATATTTTTATAAGACAAATTAGTAAAAGATGCTTGACACAAATAACTAGTGTCCAGGTTTTAATCTGAAATTACACCATTTTTATCCAAAGATTTGTGGGTTATTATTTTTAGTATGTATATATTACATCACTGCAAGATAAATTCCCTTTTCTGTTTATTTACTCTTTTTTAAGTCGAGCACTCTCATTGAGAAATCACCAGTAGGTAAGCATTCGTGTGCGTTCTGAGTTCTTCTATCGTAAGAAATGCACGAAATCAGTGGTAACTGACTTGTGCCATTTCCTTTGGATTTTTGAGTACTCAGTTTTATTGCCTGGTTTAAATAAAGGGATTGAATTGTTTTAATAGCGTTCTCTATTAGTGAAATAACTAAAAACATGCTTACCTTTTTTCCTTTTTGGCTTTGATGTGTTTGAAATTAGACGTTTTGGCCAGTTTCTGTGAGGCTTTTCTCCTTGTAGTTATTGAACAAGAGCTTGCAAAATGAAACAAAGAAATATATATCCCCATCTTATTGATCTCATGTAGGGTTTCTTGCATGAAAAGTAGGTTGTTGAATGAGAAGGAGAAAATTTGGTAGCACCTTAGCTACTACCATGCCGTGCTATCCTTAAAGCTATGTAGAAAACCTCCCCTTCTGTGTGCCACGATCGAGAAAGTCCTTCAGCTACCTAGGAGGAGCTTGAATTTCTTCTAGGTTTACAATAAACAAAGCTTTATTGTAAAGAGTTGTTCAGTGTTTGCTTAATATAAATTCTATTGCAATTTTTTCTGAACTAAGGCCGTAAAAGACGGAGAGGAATTTGGATTGTGCTTTCAGAGAGTCACGAGAGGACTGGCTGGAATCTCTAAGTAGAGAGAACACATAATGGAAGGGGATATGGGCAAGAGCATGAGCTAACTAGATTGTGGGTACATTTCAGGAATAAAACTGTGAGGAAGGTTTTATGTGTGGATACTGTCTGCGGGTAAATACATGTCCAAAGCTGAGCATTAAGGCTCTTGAAAGGATATTGACAATTTATTCAGAAGAATGAAATCTGGGGTTTATTTACAATACATTTTAATTTCTGTGTGCTTCCTACAGGAAAAACAAAACAAAACAAAACAAAACAAAAATATTCCTTGAAAATAATCAGTTGTTAATTAAAACTCATGTTTTATCGTGTATGTTTCCTCTTTTTGATACTTCCCTTAAAGTACATTTTCCTTTTGCCTTCCATTTTGTACAGCAACAGAGTTACCTAACTAGACTCAAGAAATTGCACAGAATAAGTAAATTAATGTTTAGGAAGTATTCTTCAAAAGGTAGCCCTCTGTGGTCATTTTCTTTTCCTTATGTTTAAGTGAGTACTTTTTCTTTAAACTTATCTGTTGCTGAACAAGTCTGCTTTCAATTGAAATCGATACAGGTATATGACACTTCTTTAAATGATTAAGATTTTCAAATACAATAAGAAATTCCATGTTTGTTTATTATTAAACAGGCCTCCCAATTACTTGCCATTTGTGAAATCGGATTCTTTTTTTCCCTCTTCAAACATACAGAGTTGTAATACAGAAATACGACTTTATAACTAACTTCATCTGAAATTCTGGATTGCTTTATACAATTAATAAGGTACTTAGAAAAATTAGCTTTGTCTCTTGTCTGTTAGTTTGTAGTATTTTCAAGTCCATTGCAATTCCGTGAGCCTTTTTTTTTTTACAGCTACATGCTTAGTCTCTTTAAAAGTTTTAGATTTTTGTTCCAGGGATTTAGGATTCATAGTTCTTTTGTCATGTTGTATTTTACTACTTGCTTCACAGGAATTAGCATAAATAACAAGGGTAGCAACTTGAAGTCTTGGCAGAGATTATTTGTTGAAATTCCCTGTTTTCTCTGCTGCAGATATCCAACTGTCCTAATTTTTTTTATTTTTATTTTTTTTAAATCACTTTTAGGACTAAAACTAGCAGTCTTCTAGAGTTAGTTCATAAATGACAGAAATGTAAGGAAATTACTTAATTGTACCTGAATTTTATTGGGTATAACACTCAGTGACCTAAATGAATTTCTGTTTGTTAGGGGGGGACTGTTCATAGTTGCTCTGTAACTTCTGTGTATTTGTACTTTCAGTGAAAATCAAATTTTCAGCTTCCAGGAACAGTATACTGATGTAGGTGAGCTACTCTCTCCAATAGGACTTGTATCTGTGTATCAGTAAATAGTCAAGAATTGTATATCTGTGAACAGCTTATAGCATCCTATGTTGAATTAACTGTTGATGACAAATATAATTTACATCCTGATTTGAATTTTCTTTGTTTCCTGTGAAACCTGTGAATTTTATTTCCGAAGAAAAAAATGCATTGCTTAGCCAGGATATCGCAGGCTAAAACTCTAAATAAAACCTTGTGGAACCCCACTGGTTTCAAACAATGTAGCTACCGTTTGTTAAAGTTGTTAGAATTAAGAATTTGTATCTCAGGTATATGTCAGGCCTCCTATAGGCCTGTGACATTTAGAAGAAGTGTCTTGATGTAGGTTGTAATGACTGCTAAAATAAAACCCGCCAGTGATAAATGAACAGATTGCTACTGTGAAAGTGTTTAAAGGTTTAGGACTCCTACTGATAAAACCACCAGAGAGAGTTTGTAGAAAATTGCTCTCTTCTCACCTTTAATTGCATTATTTAAGTTGAACATTTTCTCTGCTGAATGGAGTGCAAATAATAAAACCTTTTCATTTATTATGCAAAGTCCTTTACAAACAAAGTATAGAGACTATAGGAGTTAGGCTTGCTTTATTGAATTAAGTAACTGACCATCTGCAATGAAGTTCATGGGGGAAAGGCAAATTGAAATTTAACTAAACCAATGATGTGTTAGGACGTGATCAAATGGAGATGTTGCAGATATCTTCGGGAGGATGTCATTAACAAATTCTTCATAATGCAAAAATGAACATTTCCAGTGGTGAAACAAGAGAAGTCTGTCTTCCAGAGTGAACTGTCTAGAAATACGAGAAGACAGTTCTGCTGAGGAAAGGACTGAAATTCTTAAAGTCTTCTTTTCTACCTCGTTAATATAACTTTCTCTCCACCAACTTTTTTTTAAAAAAAGATTGGCTTTTTGAATTATGGAAGCTACTTTTGACAGAAAAGATTGGTTATGGGAGAATGTAAAATATTGTCAAGGAGAGCCACACAGCAAAAGGAAAAATATTGTTCCTATATGCTTGTAACCTTATTTATATCTATTATTTTATTGATAATAGATATAAACTGGGGGATATTTTTTTAACTGGTTCCAATTACTTCAGAAAAATAATATTCAGTAATCACCTTTTTAAAGCTAGAGGAAACATACAAATTAGCCTGAATGTAAATTACATTTTTCAGATTTGCTCATACCTGAACCTCATTCCATTAACACTTGGGAGCAGCAAAATGAGGTACAATAATAGGCCATGGGTGGAAAGATGAAATGTACCTTATGTGTGGAAAAGTAGAAGTTCCTCTGAGCCAAGGTCTATGAAAACACTTGACATATGTAGGCAAATTAATGTTGTATCTAATCCAGAACATGGCTTACTTTTTCATTGGTTATGGCTATTTTGGGGTTTTTTAGCTTTCTTTAATGGCTATTCAAGCTTAAGGTAAAAAAATACAGGAAAAAAAGAGAAAAGAAACATTGTATTTGTTGGCTTTTTTTTACTCTTTGTCAATACTGCTTTTTGAATCCCAAAGGAGAAACTGATAGGAGAATACTTTGTGAGGAAACGGAAATTCTTATTGGACACAGAGGGGAGAAAATGATTGCAAATTGTAACAATATATAGAAAATTCTCCATAAATTGATTAGTCGCACTTTTATGTGCCATAGCTTGCACAGCACAGATTCAGTTTCATTGATTTCTCTGTAATTGACATAAAATGGTACACTTATTCTTTCAAGTTATTGCTTCTCAACGTCACCATTTTTTTCCATTATGTGACGTACAATCGGTTCCATTTCTCGACCAGATATTCTTTCTCTGATCATAAAAATAGCCAGAGATGATATTTTTGGAGTGAGATATGTTTTGCTATCTAGATGAATGACAGTAGTGCGAAAGTAGAGAATGCTGCAGAATTAAATGTACTCAAAGAGAAATGTAGCATCAATCTCTTCTTATTATGAATAACACCAGAAAAGGCCAATCACCCTGAAATCAGAGGATAGTAACTCTGAAATGGGTGACACCACATAGCTGTGAAGTGTAACAATTTTGTCTCCGATTTAGAAAATGGCTAAACATGGACATTCTTTTCATATACTTGTTTTCTTTAGTTGAGAACTCACTGCCCCCTCTCTGCAGCGATTTGGTAATAATTATATAAAGGGATCAGTAAAATTAAATGATTTGAATTTTGATGGGTTTGAATAGATTTTTTATTTCTCGGGACATGCAAAGATTTAATTTTTACATTCATTGAGCAAGGTGATGCTTTCTGTATGGGGGCCATCGCATTCTAGCATGCTAACAGTCATCTTGCTATATTTCTTCATTAATCAACCAGGCACAACACTTGGGGCAGTCCAATGTATTTCTTGTAACAGTAGGTGAACGTTAGTTTAGTCTTTGGAAAGTTTATTCTGAAGACAGCTTGGCTCATAAGCCAAGATTCCAGACAAATTTACAAGTCTGGTGATAAAGCACGTGCCCTCTTCCCCCCGACCCCGTCACCAGCTGAGGAGCCAGCTCACGTCGCGGGCTATGGAGCTGTCCTAGTGGAAGCCCTCACTAGGAGTGAGGCTTATCAATGGGAGCGCGAGACTCATAGACTGCTAGCTGTACTTGAGGGTGGGCGTCCAAATGTGCCGATGAACCCTAATAGGCTTTAATTTGATTTTAACGGGATATTTTAACATTTTAACGAGTTGGTAATGCAACTGATATATTTGTTCTATTTTTCCCCCCGTGCAAAGACAGAATCACTGGTTGTATACTAGTAGTAATATATGGAGTACTTGAGCTTCCAAGATCAGATCCTCATTTTCCAGGCATTTACTCTGTGTGTGTTTACAGAGTAAATATATATTTCTGTCGTTGAAAGTTCCTGACAAAATGAACTATTTGTAACAGAGGCCCAAGATCTTTTCAGTAACTAGCATACAATGTATGAGGAAAGTCATCTTTCAAATGCAGACGCTCTTTAAAAGAAATAACCCATTTATTTTATTCAGTCGCCTTATTTTCAAAGAAGGCCATTTCAGCCGGTTATTGTACAACTAGAGGCTAAGCAATAGAAAAAGACCGTAAATCTCTAGTCACACAATTGTGGATTTCTCCTACTCAAAGAACGTCTGGGCACTATGAATTTTGGTATGGTTGTCTCCATACAGCCTTTAACAGCCTTCCCATGTATTCTGGGCGCGATGGAGCTGCAGCCTGGAGACATTTGGATGATGTAAACAGCCCCTTGGAAGCCATCAAAGTTTCTAAACTTTTGCAACTTGTGTCACGTCTGAATAAAGTGAATGGTCATCAGGATCCAAGATTTGAAGCCACTAATACCTTAATGCACAAGAAGTCACTGATCACACATTGTTCCTACTTTTCCAGCATTTACTTTACCTTTCAATATGACTTTTTGCCGCTCTTAGTAAGATGGTGAGTGCAGACAGCAAAGCCTCCAATCAGTGAGGAAGGAAACTTCTCTTGGCTTTAAGTTGTTCTGCTCCTTTACCTTATGAAATTCTCTCTCATGAGGGAACCAAAAGGAATATAAGACCATTTTATGCATGCTGATGTTGTCACTTGCGGGGGCTCTAACAAATCGTCTGATTTTTATAACTGAGTATTTCTGTATGATTCAGTGTAATTGACAGTGCCAGAAACTAGCCCTAAGCAAATGAAATGCAACACGAAATCTGCTGTAAGCAAATTAATCACAGTCTAAGTGATAGAAAACTTACACTTCATTTCTTTCCAGGATACATTTGTAACAGAAAAATAATTCCCTTTTCTCTCTAAAGACTCGGAAGGCTGTCAGGCTCTCTGGGGCAATGGAAATAAGTAGTTTATGCCTCCCGTAAATAAGGATATGAAATGTTTGTATTTGTGAACAAAGGCCAGAGTAACCTCGTAAATTTGACGTTCTAGGCTTTGACTCATGGGCTTAGACCACTGACAAAGGGGTCACTGCCCCACCTCTCTGCCCCTGCACTTCTCATGCAGGCACTTACCTTCACATGCTGTGCTATAATTTAAGGCTGCCTCTCCAGTACCATTTTTGCAGGCATCTGCTTAAAGGATTGTTCTGTTCTTATTGCCTGGAAGCATATCTGTTTAATTAATTATCTGTGTTTCTCAAGATTTTTATTAAGAATGAAGTATCTTGGACTTTGTACAGTAGTGCCCCTGGGCTTGCTGTTCAAGAAAGGAGTTTAAACATGTTTTTTTCTGGATATTTCGCTACCCTCTGGCTAGGTATTTCATATCCTCACCAGTCCTTATTTATTCATTGGTCAGCAATGTCTCCTTCTAGTGCATCCTACAAATACACTTTGCACTTTAAATATCTTCCTTTAAATTTTACTGAATGCCGTTAATGTGTTTTTTAGCTTAATTTTATTCTGACGGCTTTTTTTCATAAAGCTGCCCAAAGCCTCTGGTCATTGCGATTGTTGGCTCGCTCTTTTCCTTCAGATCAAAACTTTATCTAAGGAGATCATCAGAAATGTGGTTTCCAGTGAAAAACTCAGGAGCCAAGTACATGACAAATGGAAGTCTGTGAAAACCATACTTTCCAGAGTTAATACGTATTGTGCATAAACCATGCATATCTTGCTAATGATGTTGGTGAGAATCCTGAGGCACGTGACTTCAAACAAAAACCTTTGCAAACAGTCTACATCACCGTATTTTCCTCTTTGTAAGACTACCAGCTTTTCCTGAGCACCAAGACAGTTACTCTGCCACGCAAAGGCCGCGAGATTTTGTTCTTAATTAAAAGCTTGAAAAAAAGCAGCTTTTGTAAAAGACATTAAAACTAAGATGGTTGTACGTTTTTATATTTTCCATGGTAAGTGTTCTAAAGCTCTGCTTCACCTGGATGAATTCTCTTCCTCTTCAACAACCATGTTCTTTGGATTAAACCTACGGCTGGACAGATTTTTAAACCAATAATGTGTACCCTTTCTCATGATACCATTACAAATCTTATCTTTTCCAGTTCTCTGTTTTCTAATTGTTGTATGTCTTCAGAGAAAATAAGATCGTAGTCTTAATTGTTTACCTTTTAGTATCTGTTGCTTTCATTTAGAGGCTGTAATGTTGTTTCTGGTACCATAACAGCTCATGTGCTAGTATCCAATGAAAAACCAATAAATATGTCATTAGCTTTAAGGCTGATAGTATAATCACCTTTTATTGTGACCTTATCCTTTGCTCTGATGAGAAATTAATAGGAATTAGTCATGCTGCTCTTCTTTTTCTGGTCTATATTTGCAACCTATTTACCACCTATGACTTATATCAAAAGGTGCAAGGTTGTTTTTCAGAGCAGATCTGTCATAAACTTATGAATAGTTTCACATTTTCTTTTCTTTATTCCTCATCAAAACCACATTTTTCCTCTTTCTTGCTTCTATAGGATACAAACTTTATGTTTTACTTCTCACAGAACCATAGAATGGTTTGGGTTGGAAGGGACCTTGAAGATCACCCAGTTCCCCCCCCCCTGCCATGGGCAGGGACACCTCCCACTAGACCAGGTTGCTCCAAGCCCCATCCAACCTGGCCTTGAACACCTCCAGGGATGGGGCAGCCACAACTTCTCTGGGCAACCTGGGCCAGTGTCCCACCACCCTCACAGTAAAGAATTTTATCCTAATATCTAGTCTAAATTTCCCTTCTTTCAGTTTAAAACTGTTACCCCTCCTCCTATTGCTCCACTCCCTGATCAAGAGTCCCTCCCCAGCTTTCCTGTAGGCCCCCTTTAGGTGCTGGAAGGCTGCTAGAAGGTCTCCTCGGAGCCTTCTCTTTTCCAGGCTCAACAACTGCAACTGTCTCAGGCTGTCCTCATCAGAGAGGTTCTCAATCCCTCTGACCATTTTTGTTGCCCTCCTCTGAACCCACTCCAACAGGTCCATGTCTTTCCTGTGCTGGGGGCGACAGAGCTGGACGCAGCACTGCAGGTGGGGTCTCACCAGAGCAGAGCAGAGGAGCAGAATCACCTCCCTTGACCTGCTGGCCACGCTGCTTTTGATGCAGCCCAGGATGCAGTTGGCCTTCTGGGCTGGGAGCGCACATTGCCAGCTCATGTTGAGCTTCTCATCCACCAACACTCCCAAGTCCCTCTCCTCAGGGCTGTTCTCAATCCATTTTCCAGCCAGCCTGTATTTGTGA
>VYXH01000198.1:0-48834 GCA_013397275.1 Burhinus bistriatus | reverse complement strand
GCGTGTTGACCACACCACACAGCTTGGTGTCGTCAACAAACTTGCTGAAGGTGCACTCGATCCAACTGTCCATGTCACTGACAAGGATGTTAAACCGTGCTGGTCCCAATATGGACCGCTGAGGAACACCACTCATCACTGGTTGCCACTTGGACATTGAGCCATTGACCGCAACTGTTTGAGTGCAATCTTCCAGCAAATTCCTTATCCATCAAGTGGTCCATCGGTCAAATCCGTGTCTCTCCAGTTTAGAGACCAGGATGTTGTGTGGGACAGTGTCAAATGCCTTGCACAAGTCCAGGTAGATGACTTCTCTTGCTCTCCCCTTATCCACCAATTCTGTAACCCCGTTGTAGAAGGCCACCCAGTTTGTCAGGCACGATTTGCTCTTAGTGAAGCCATGTTGGTTGCCACCAATCACCTCTTTACTTTCCACGTGTTTTAATGTTTTACTCTGTGTCTAAACTGATCGAATTAGTTAAAACTACAAAGTGCATCAGAATCACTTGTTATAACAAAGCAACAGTCTAAAGCATGTCTTTCCTGATAGGCACACGTTTGCATGTTTGAATTTCATCCATCTGTCTAGAGACTTTTAACCCTTTGGAGCTAAAAGCTGCTTCATTGTTCTACTCATTAATTTAAGTGGTTGTATTTCTTAATTAGTTTTGGTGCACCACTGGCCGGTGTTCAGTAATCGCTCCACAATTAGAGAAAAATGGAGAGCTGCTCCATTCAGTGTCTCAGTTCCAATTTTTCCATTGCATGACTTAAGATTCAGCTTCCTACAGCACTGGTCAGCCCTACGGTGGGCATACTCTGCGGGTCCAAGTAACCACAACTTGGGGTATGGACTGGACTTTAAGAATCGATATAGAGGACCAATGATACAGAGTGGCTATAATTCAGTTTACTGTTATAGTATTTTGATCCTATTCCAGAGCTCTATTTTTAATGTTTTTCATTTGAATTCATTTTTATTTGTCAGACTTGCCCTAGTTGTTAGATAAAATGTAGGTTTAATGATCAAGCCATGTGTATTTGTTCACCATGAGCCTCTTGAAACTGTTGATAGGAATCCACTGCTTTCAGTTCCAGAGGTGTGTTTCTTTTTTAAACTGAGAAAGAGTCTCATACAAATGTAAAACCAAATTCACTAATCCTCCTTTCCTTTTAAAACTGGAGTATCTCTCCAATGAAAAAAGTTTAGAAATCGATGGGATATACCAAACCAAAAGTCTGGAGATTGTTTGCTGTATTTATTTCTGAAGTTAGAGCAGAATTCATGTTTTAATCAGCCTCAAGATAGAAGACAATAATAGCAGATGATGAAGGATTGGTTATTTCCAGGTCTGCTGTAACATTCTGAATGAGGAGCTAATTAAACTTAGTATTTCACTCCTTCTTGTCACTTCAGGGGCAGTAGGCAGGTTGGGTTTTTTCGGTGTATAACCTCAAAAAACCCTGCCTCTGCACTTTGGTAGCTGAAGAGCTCTGTCGGCAGCCCTGTGCAGGGTTCAGCGAGGAACCCGGTCTCAGAGCGGCAGAGGCGGAGCACTCGGTCTGCAGGTCAGGATGCAGCAGGAAAGGCCACAGTTTAGCCAGAGTCTATAAACCATAAAAGCCCTCCTTGACCACAGGCTGCTTACATTGACGGCAATTCCACCGTAGTCCCACGTCTGTTAAAACAATATAAAGGTCTAGTTTGCCTGTAAGTAAACTGAACTACCACAAGCAATTAACTTTCTACACTACAATTTTTTTTGAATTATTATTTTTTATTTCTGCAGCTCTATCTCCTCCTTTTAGCAAGGTGCTTTAATGTGAAGAGAGCTCCATACTTTTGGGTCAGTTTAAACAGAATGCATATTTTTCTCTGAAGGGTTGCTTTCTCTTCCTCCCCAAAGCAATACAAAAATGTGGGGGCAGGTTTTGCTACTGTACCATTTTTTCACTCCAAACCTTTTCTTTGCAGCTATTTTTTAACCCTTTGGATTTCATATTTGGTATTTTCCCCAGTAATTCGGGCTTTTGTTTCCTCTGGTGAGATTAGTGGATGCTATAATAAACCCATCAAAAATTAACTTCCTGAGGGAGACAGCAATAGTTCTTTTGACTTGAGGTACCATAAAGAAGAATTTGATACCATTATGTGACACTTTCACCATTGCTCTTTAAAATTGCCTTAATCTTAAAACGTAATTTGACATCCTGACTACCTGAAATGAAGCTATCAATGGAATTCTATATTTATTTTAAAAACTGTATACATCCATGGCTGATAAGAAACTTCATGATGCCTTTACTGAAGTGATGGTGATGAAGCTTGAAAGGGGCTCAGGAAAGTTTTCTTGCTGTTCTCAGCAGCAGTAAAGAAAAAGGCAGGTGTTAAATTCAGGCTAAATCAGATCAAAAGGGTAATACAGCAGTAAACAATAAAAATAATAGCTTGTGACTTCAAAAGTGATGTTGCAGGTGATATGTCCCTGCTATTATCCTTTTCCTCTGTGTAGCTATTTATTACTCCTAGAACATAGTGTCGAAATACTTAATATCTCTTGACAATGTCTTGAATTAGGGAGGCAGAGGAAAGGGGTGGTGGGGATATGTATCACACAAGGAAATCCAATATAGTTTTATTCTTAAAACCTTCTTAACAGTTGCTAACTTGCACCAAACTGACATCAGCTCCTTTTGCTAAAGTATTTGCTGTATCCAAGAATATTAACAAGTCACAAAAACTCTGTCAAAATACCTTCATAAGACTTTATACAGGAAGTTGTAAATTTAAATCTTTGTTACCTTCACTGTAGATAAAGATGCATATTATCAAAATTCACAGATTAAAGAACAGAATCACAGCTATAGTTGGCTGAGAGAGCAAATAATGATAGTTATCAGTTCTTATTAAACTTGGAGAAAAAATTGTTTTGACAAACTGTTACAGTTGTTTAATCCTATCCATAAAAAACGCAACTGTTTGTCTATCAAAAGAGCATGGACGAGAAAGAAGCTAAATATATCACTGACTAATATCACAGCATGTAATTCAATCTGCTGCACTCTTAAGGCTCAGATCAACGACAGTCATGGCAGCCGTACAAAGTCAAGGTTAGTGTATGCGCAGGGAACTGCTGGAGAGGGTACAGCAGAGGGCTACCAAGATGATGAGGGGGCTGGAACATCTTTCTTATGAGGAAAGGCTGAGGGACTTGGGTCTTTTGAGTCTGGAGAAGAGAAGACTGAGGGGGGATCTCATCAATGCTTACAAGTACTTAAAGGGAGGGTACCGGGAGGATGGGACCAGTCTTTTTTCAGTGGTGCCCAGTGATATGACAAGAGGGAACGGGCACAAACTTGACCATAGAATGTTCCATGTAGACATGAGGAAGAACTTCTTTCCTTTGAGGGTGGCAGAGCACTGGAAGAGTCTTCCCAGAGAGGTGGTGGAGTCTCCGACTCTGGAGACATTCCAAACCCGCCTGGATGCCATCCTGTGCAACCTGCTGTAGGTGACCCTGCTCTGGCAGGGGGGTTGGACTAGATGATCTCCAGAGGTCCCTTCCAACCCTGGTGGTTCTGTGATTCTGTATGTAGAAAGCTGTTGGTCATATGCTGTGCTTCAGTGTGTTTGCAAAATCTACAATTTTCCTTCTGGCATCATGTAATACAACTAGAGGAATTAGGCATTACACATTCTCTAATATTTAACTACTGCTTATGGATATTGCACTAACATTTCCAGAGCTATCTTTCCGCCAATGGAAGTTAGAGAAGTACAATCCTCTCCCGCTTACTAATAACTTAGAACAACGCTCCCTGTGTGTGCTCCATTCAGGGTTACCCCCAAAGACATCCTCTAAGCTCTCTCATGGGAACACTGGGATATATATATATGACAGATGTGATCCAGGCTTACACAAGGTGCGGGTAGGTCTGCAAGGGAGCGGGGCTTCACGGCAAAAAAAGGCTTTTTCAGCAAAGGCTGGGAGAGTGCAGGCAGCCCACAGGAACCAGCAGCTCACACGAGGATTGCTGATGGGCCAATAGTATGGGCGCCCACCTCACTCCCGTAAGAGGCAGCCCTAGACAGCGCAGTGACCAGAGCAGGCAAACAGAGCGTGATGCAGAAGTTTGCATGGCAATTGACATGCAAGAAGGGCACGGAAAGCTGTGTCAGCGGGACCAGGGAGCCATGGTATCCACAGGGTGGAAAGCCTTGGCCTCCCCAAGCTCTGCACCCAGCAGGACTGAGGCAGCTTCCCAGATGGAGCTCTGGTGGGGAGCATGCGGTCACTCCGGTGTCGGGCTGCAGGGTGTGCCCTACCCTGACACCAGTACCAGATGGCAGGGGTGAGCACGCCTGTGGGTGGTGTGCCCAGGTGGAGGAACTCCTCTGCCTGGTGATGGAGCTCCAGGAAGAGCTAAGTAGATTGAGAACTATCAGGGACTGTGATAGGGCGACAGACTGCTGGAGTCACGACATACCTGCCCTGAACCGTGCCCCACAGGCACACAGGGCGCAGAGGATCCCTTGTCCTCTCTCTGCCTGGCCAAACGAGGTAACTTAGAGAATAGGGGGCAATGGGAACAAGTTTCTGCCTGGTGAAGCAGACGTGTCTCCCCAGCAACTGCCCCACCTTCTCAGGTAACTTTGAAAAATAGGTATGAGGCTCTGCAAGTGGAACCGAACCATGACAAAGAAGACAATTTAATGTGCGCAGAGGTTAAGCCAAACTACACCCTGCATCAAAACATCTTCGGTAAAGCAAAAAAGGTGCGTCGTTGTTGTAGGTGACTCCCTCCTGAAGGGAGCAGAAGGCTTAGTATGCAGACTAGACCCACTTCTCGGGGAAGTCTGTTGCCTCCCTGGGGCCTGGGTTAAAGATATAAAAAGAAAGCTTCCTTCCCTGGTATGTCCTTCAGATTACTACTCATTACTGATTTTTCAGACAGGCATTGATGAGCTGATAACAAGAAAACTGAGGGCGATCAAGAGACACTTCTGGGCCTTGGGACGACTGGTTAAGGGATCAGGAGCACAAGCAGTGTTCTCCTCTATCATTCCAGTCGCAGGGAAGGATGAGGGAAGAAAGAGCAAGTGCCAGCAGATCAATGCCTGTCTCCGAACCTGGTGTCAGCAGCAGGACTTTGAGTTTTTTGATCACAGGTCGGTTTACACAGCACCAGGCCAGCTAGCAAATGATGGGGTACACCCATCTCAAAGAGGGAAAAGGTTCTTGGCCAGGAGTTGGCGGGGCTCATTGAAAGGGCTTTAAATTAGATTTGGAGGGGGAAGGGGGTGAAACCAGGCTCTTTAGAGGTAAGCCTGGGGGTGGCGCGCCAATGTCTACGGGATGGGAAGCTAGGTTGTTTAGCCTGGAGGAAAGGAGGCTGAAGGGAGACCTTCTCACTCTCTGCAACTACTAGAAAGGAGGTTGTGGCCAGGTGGGGGTCGATCTCTTCTCCCAAGTAACAAGCGATAGGACAAATGGAAATGTCCTCAAGTTGTGCCAGGGGAGGTTTAGATTGGATATTAGGAAAAATTTCTTCACCGAAAGGGTTGTCCAGCATTGGAACAGGCTGCCCAGGGAAGTGGTGGAGTCACCATCCCTGGAGGTATTTAAAAGCTGGGTAGATGTGGTGCTGAGGGACATGGGTTAGTGGTGGTTTTGGCAGTGTTAGGTTAATGGTTGGACTCCATGATCTTAAAGGTCTCTTCCAACCTAGGTGATTCTATGATTCTATGATTCCAAGGCTCTTTCCTGCAAATGGCGTAGTATGCATACGTAGGAGACTGGGAATGTACTGACAGGTAGCCCTTACGGACATTTATAATTAGGACTCAACTGCGAAATTTTGGTGTGGAAATATGGATGAGCTTGTAAAGCTGAGGAAATGCTCGCTCCCCTCTCCTAATACAAGATAGCTCTTGAGTAAGAATCATAGAATCACAGAATGGTTTGGGTTGGAAGGGACCTTAAAGATCATCTAGTTCCAACCCCCCTGCCCTGGGCAGGGACACCTCCCACTAGACCTGGTTGCTCCAAGCCCCGTCCAACCTGGCCTTGAACACCTCCAGGGATGGGGCAGCCACAGCTTCTCTGGGCAACCTGGGCCAGTGTCTCACCACCCTCACAGTAAAGAATTTCTTCCTAATATCTGATCTAAATCTAGATAGAAGGAATTTAGTAAATGGGAAAAGGTGAACTATGTCAAGGTAAGAGACAAAGTAACTTTCGGAATGAATGGGAAGCAGACAAAGGGTTGTAAGTTAGCCACATCTCAGCATCTTCCCAGGGAAATGTTTTTACATCCAGTATTTCATCCTGGGAAGCTTGAATAATCTGTGGAGTCATTGGCAGGAAACAATAATGTAATAGTAGACATTGCAGTCCTGCTTGAAAATTTCAAAGTATCTTCTATTGAGGATATAAATCTAAAGTAGCTATCTTTCTTTTTTAATGCCTTAGGTCTAAATATATTCTGTTTTCCATAGAGAGCATCTATAATTTAAATGATTTACTCTGTGCATAAAGAGTGTGAATTCTCCAAGTCTTCCTGCTTTTATTTCTCAAAGAAAGCCCTTGGAAAAAACCCTTAAATATACAATCATTCAAGATGCGGGTACAATCTCTGAAGTACTGCTTCACCTTAAAACTATCAACACAGAAACACATTTTGAAAACAACAAAGTGACTGCTGAGTATATGAACAATATTGAGATGGCAGTATAAGATCAGTCACTTTTCCCAGATCTTTAATATCAAACCGAAGACAGAGTTTGACTGAGATTAAGGTTACCAGAAATAACCAGATACAAACATTTGTATTTTTAAGTGGTGACTAAATCAGTATGTAGGGGTTATATTTTATATCCACACTATGTTAGAGCAGTATTTCCTTCTGGCATTGCGCTGCGCTCATTTTTCTTGCGACACAGGCTTTTTGGGCCATGTGCAAATGTCTCCCACTATCTATAACTGAACCTTGCTAATTGATGCAAAATATACAGATGTTATAAATTAGTGACTTCCAGCCATAAATTCACTAGGAATGGGGGAGAGGGGTGGAATAAGCAAGCTATAAGTAGAGCTCTGCTAAACGCTTCTTATTGTATTATATTTGCTTTTGTTCATGGCTGTTGAGCTTTCTCCACTCTCTTTTCCCTTTCCAAATGGGACTGCATGGACATCTGCAGTTTTCTGAGAGTTAATTACAACACTCCCAGAAAATGAAGATTGGTGCATCATTAATTATATACTAGGATGAGTTAGTTTACAAAATGTAATTTTTTTTTTGTTCTTTCTCCCTTTTTTTTTTTTTTTTTTGGCTACTTGTTCATACCTTATTTGAAAAGAATGTTCTGAGAACAAGTAGCTAAAGATTTCCAAGTGTTTTGGAAGAAGGGTCCTGAGGATATTGAATTAAAAAGAAGAGAGGCAATAATGAAACTGTTGGGGCTTGCAGCAAAAGTGAAGACCAACTCCTTTTCTGCTGCAAGTCGCAAACAGAATCTGATGTGATCCAGACAAAACCTTCCCTAAACTGGGGACAGAACAAATCGAACATAAATTAACTAAATCATTAGATCTATTTTAAGAGCTCCAGTACTATGAGACAAGTCTATATCTTTTTTCTCCTCAGTTTACCCCACCATGTAACAAAAAGCAACTTGATTTCTAATCCTCAAAGTTTCAGTGGACTCTGTGTATTATTTTCCAAGTATTTTCTCGTGTGTGTGTTTGTTAGCTTTCAAGAATCCCCCAGCATTTAAGGAACTTTTGTTAACCAAGACATAACTGTTGCAATACCTATTTCTCTCCTCACCATTCCCAGGAGGTTGTTAGCCCACTGTAGATACACTCTGTTGGGGATGTCTGTAGTTGTTTTCTTCATCCCCTGTGGAACTGATATGTACAGAAAATCCTTTCCTGGTAACAGCAATTGTAACAAATTTCCTAGAAATATGTGAATAGAGAAAACTATAACATACTGTACGTGAGTGATGGTCTTGTACTATGCAGTAGGTGCGTTCTATATTAGATGGAGTTCTGTTTCACTTCTTTTCTGACAGTAGACATGCAAATGCTTACCTTGCTTATACATAAAGTACAGAAATCTGAGCAAAACTGATAAAACATTGTTTTCAGTTTCTTTGCACCAAGGAAGGTTTATAATTGGCTTTCTTTTAGGAGTGAAGTATCTAAAAAGTGCATTTCAAATGTACATGCAAGCTTTGCAACCGACCATGCAGACCTGCTCAGGACAGTACGGGAGCAAGCAATGGCCATAGGTATTGGAATTAACGAGCTCCTTGTGATTTTTATTTTAACTTCTGAGGCCAAAATATTTTTGTGGTTTTTATCTTTTATATAAACGTAATCTGCATTTATTTTGTATTTTTGCCATGCAGTGCTCTGTCATAGTTATTCAAATAAAAATGAAGGCAATTAGATGATATCCTAATGGCTGCCGCATCATTCAGAGTCAGTCACGTAAAGGAGGGGCTGTAACCCTCACAGGTTAGGTCTCATGTCCAAACCTCTGCCAAAGATCTTGCTCATTATTCAGTGTTTGTCTGTTTTCATTCATTCCCAGAACTGATGTATCTAAGCTTTCAGATTTTTAATTTTCTGGGTCATATTTCAACACTGCTTTTACTTTCCAAGTTAGGAAGTAAAAAATTCATTAGGCATTTTTATCCATTAAAAGTATTTCTTATTTATTTTTTTTAAATTAATCTATACTTTTTTATGATTAATGCGCTCTAACCAGTTTTCTTTTAATAAGACGAAACTTGCCTCTGCCATGGCTGTGTCATAAAATGAAGCACCCTAAGGTAGACTTCTTTCTCTTGCTAATCATTTGTATTCAACTATTGATGTTTAAAGTCCAGACGGTTGACCTCCTGCCTATCCTAACTCTTTCTTTTGAATGGCAACAATTTGCTCATTTGTCCTGTATTTTCTCCATTTGTAAAGGCTTTCCTTATTTATTTGCATTCACTGAATAAGCTCACTTATCTATGACACTTGATAGGATCTGTGACTTGTGCAGACCAGGCAGAGTAGGGTCAATGGTTGGACTGGATGATCTTAAAGGTCTTTTCCAACCTAAACGATTCTATGATTCTATGATTTTTTGTTAAAATCTTCAGATGCAGCGGCACAGTACCTGTGTAGGTACCCCATAGATTATTCCAGGATATCTCAGGAAAATCTGACTGAATGGTATACTATTTCTCTCATTTATTTCCTTTAATGAAGCCATTTCAAATGCAGACTCTGATCAAAATCTGCAAAATCTAATGAAAAAACTATTGATATTAGCATACTTAAATTTTATATGGAGTTTATATGCCAAAGGAGATTAAAGGAAGACTAATCATAGTGTTTAGATGCAGTGAAACAGTAATTGCGTATTCTATTACTATTAATTTGTGGGTGGTTCTACCATAAGCTTAATGTTGTCTCATTTTTTGTTTGGTTTTCCATATTTTGCCCTTTACATGGTGCTATGCCCTTTCATAAAGTACTGTAAGTAGACCTTTAGTATGAAATGTGCCATATGACTAAGCCATGACTAGTTGTCATCATTTTACAGTGTATTTCTCTCTCCTTAGAGATAACAGACCGAGAAGAGTGTGACAGTAAAAAAAGACATGATAGTAAATTCCTAATACCGTCAATCACAGTAGTTTCCATTTATGTTGTTGGTGAAAAACTTGATATTGTCTTTAAGGTAATTCACTTAAGTGCTAAATCATAGTGTACACGTTTACACAAGACATTTCAGTAAGAAATACAGAATTTATTCCATATACTCTTAATACGTTTCAGACTTTCTCACAATAGCTGTGCAGATGAGTGGGATTGCATTTTGGGAGTCCTACATTTGGGAACACTGTGTGAAAAGATAATTGTGGGTAAATGGAGCATTTTTGAGCTAAAAAAGACATTCTTAGAATGAGGAAGAATAAAGAGATATCCTATATTTAGTTTCTTCAAATGAATATTCATTCTATAAAGTAAAATGATGCTTTGAAATTATAGTTTTAAAATGACTTTGAAAATGTCCTTGCTTATGAATTCTGATTTTATTTAAAATTTCAATGTCAAACAAGGCTTTTGATATTTTTAAACTGTAATATATAAAAAGCCAATTCCATCTTATATTTGTCAACTTTGGATTACAGGAAATATTTGTAGTAAACTTCAGCAATGGTAAAGCATCAAAGCTCTCATCACCGAACCCAAATTTTGTGAAAAGTTATTTTAAAGATAACAAATTTTGTGTCTTGGTCTTCAGTTTGTTTTGCATGAGATTTTTAAAATACTTTTTTGTTGCTATCACAAAGCCAGGTATATCAGTTTAATTCATAAATGTAGAATGGTGTTTTCCTGATGAGATCAAGGTAGGCTATCCATCTTGAACAGGCGTTTATAGCTGTCAAAACACAGCAAGAAACATGAACTTATTCTCATGTTCAATTTTTATGGAACTCTTGGTTTTCAATAATTTACAAAAAAATGCATAATATATTTATAGCACATGTTAGTAGTGGTCCAAAATAATTTACAAATACATGATAAATGTTTTATAATGTTTCGGGGATATGTATTATAGATGCTAGTATATTATCTGTTAATTTTTGATAATATTACAATAGTTAATATTATCTATTATCTAGGAATAGACAATAACCACTGGTTATTTCTATTTCCTGTGCTTTGGGAAAAAGTTATCATCATGGCTAAAAAGTTGTAGATATGTTTGGGGAGTAGGGAATTATTATCATGGCTAAAGTTTTTTTGTATGTTTTACAAGCCATTTAGAACAAAGTAGATAATCCTTTAGAACAAACACTATTATTAATAACTGTATTAATTATTTTATATAAATATATTTAAGTATTTAAAACACAGTAAAAAAATGTAACTTCCACGCAGTAGGTCTTTTAAAAGAATGATATCTAAGTATTTGCATCAAGTATGTATACAACACTATAAAATAATACGTTTTCTGGGAAAAAATGTCCTAATCTGCTGGTGATCTGAGGTTCTTCAGTAGGTACAAGTGCTATCAGTGCTGATGGCAGGCAGGGACACATAAAATCTTGATCACTGAAGACGGTGAAACCAGTGTCCATAAGTCTTCCATTACAGTTACATTTTTGCTAAGGTACTTTGAATGAGGCTTGTCTGTAATTCTTGTATCCTTGAAATAAAGCCTTGCCGTAGTTTTAAGATGCCAATATCCTTTGGCAAGTGCGTAGATCCCAGAGCTGCCAAATGTTTTCCAAGCCTACAGCTAATTTGAAAGTCTCGTTTGCCATTTGGTTTTCAATCAGTCAAGCTTGCAGTCAAACAACTGACTTATTTTCAAATGTCTCCTGCCCAGGAATCTATAGTTCAAGTCATATTTAAAGAGAGGATAACCTACTGTCTTGTTTAAGTTAATTTGACTACGATTTATTAACTGTTTAAAAAGTTCATGAGTGGAAAGTACCTTTTTTGTACCTGATATAAAATGTTCTTGTGAATTTTTGTCGGTGAAAATTTTTGTATAAGCTGTTTTGTTACCCTTTCTCTTTACCAATTATAGTTTAACTGTATTAGCACAAAAAGTAACATTTATTTAATTGACCTTTTTAATTCATTGCAATCAGGTTTGTACTTTTTTTTTTTTTTTTCCCCTACAGTAAAGGTAACATTGCAGTTAGTAAAGTCAGCAGTTTCAGTGGAAACACTGGTGAACTCATTAAGAGCGCTGCCAGGTGTTGCCAGCCCCAGGTGTCAGCCTACGGGATAGTGAGGTATAAATAACGTTTTATGAGAAAATTGCAGTGGAACAAATTACCCACCTTAGGCAAAGCTAAACGGGCACAAAGTTGACTATAAGAAGTTCCATCTAAGCATGAGGAGGAACTTCTTTCCTTTGAGGCTGGCAGAGCACTGGCACAGGCTGCCCACAGAGGTGGTGGAGTCTCCAACTCTGGAGACATTCCAAACCCACCTGGACGCCATCCTGTGCAACCTGCTGTAGGTGACCCTGCTGTGGCAGAGGGGTTGGACTGGATGATCTCCAGAGGTCCCTGCCAACCCCCGTGATTCTGTGATTCTGTGATTTGGTTTGTTACTCCCTGGCTGCTAACGTGTAGGTCAAATGAGAGGGCGTATGCTCCTTCTTAGAAGATATAAATCAGATTAATGACTGCTTCATTACCAAAAGACTGTTCCACAGGTATCCATGCAAAATAGAATTTAAGTGGCAGAATGCACTCCAATACTATCTTCCTATTTATTTTATTTTTTTTAAATTATTCCTCTCTATAACGTAGCTATTTACAAAAAGTAGGATTTTTTATATCCTCTGAACTTTCTATATTATCTCCTGTGGATTTTAAGGGGCACCCAGATGAGAAACAATTCAGGACAGCGACAGAAAAGAGTTCACATGCAGCACCACCACCGGAGTGGGGGAGGAGAGGGGAAGAGAGAGAGACAGTTTTACTCATCTCCCTTTTTTCTCATGAATCAGTATTTTGGAACTCAAAAGCGTAGGAAATATTGCTGTCAGCTGAGGGACTACAATTTTAATAAAATAAATGACGTTTGATAAGCTTTGCAAAACATTTTGAAAACTACAACCTTTATGAGTTTTCATATTCTTTTCTGTAGTACATACTTTTTATATACCTCAAGCCCTCTGTTTTGGCTTGAAGGTTGGAATGTATTTCCTATATTTGTATTTGTATTTTTTTTACAACAAAAGTCTAAACCTTACCTTGAGTGGCACAGCCCTGCCTTAGACGTAATGCAAGAGCACCGAGTTTCAGGAAAAGAACAGGTTTTAAATATACTGTGTGATAGATAAATGTGAATGTTCTCGGCAAGCATGGTCGTGCAGCAGAAAGAAGCGTGAACGGCAGTCAGTAGACTTTTGACCTTTGTAGAAAGGTGAAAGAGGCTGTATTTCAAATAGCCAGGTGATTCAGTTTGGTTATGAAACATCTGACATAATGTTCTACAATTAAATATTCATACAGGTTGGAGAGCTATCTTATCTCTATCCTGCCTCCGAAGTACGTCTCCTTTAAGAGGAAACATTCACGTGCACTTAGAGGACTTCTTGAAAGACTGTAAATGGCTTAGACGTGCAACGTGCTTGAGATAAGAAATTCTGAAATGGGGTAATTCTGAAACGGATGCTGGCGTGGGCTTTGGCTCAGGGTAACCTCAGCAGCATTCGTATATCCTATAGTCACGTGGCTGCCACAAGCAGCTTGGGGGCTATCGACTGAGAGGGGAACCTCAAAAGCCAAAAGGGGCAAAGCGTAAGCAGTTTTGATGTCATAAGGAATAAAAATGAAATTTACAAACTGTAAAAGGAGCAGACTTAAAAAATCATAATATCAACGGGAATGTTGAAATAACTATTCAGAGTGTTACATTCACTTTGCATAAATTGCAATTAAGACAATATCACTACCATTCTTTGCACTCTCCTGTTGGCATACTTCACATAGATCGTATCTACCAGTTCTAGCATCTGACTGAATTGTCATTCCATGTGTTTGCTTAAGAGCTTTTTTCTTGGAAGATGCTTAGCCATGTATTCTGCTCGTTTTCAGTGACTCTTGTTTGAGTGACGCCATAGGCTGTTTTTCATTTAAGTTGTCTTACTATGAGTCTTGTGACAATTACAGTTAGACCCGAAGGTTAAGAACTGAACTTATACATAATGTAAATGGGGAAAAAAAGTGACAATACTAGTTGAAAAATGTGGTTTTGATGTCATTACTGTGGAATACCTGTAAAAGATGTATGCATAAAGTTGGCTAAAACCTGTGATGAGGCAGCAAACAAAAGGCTAGGGAATTTCAAGGTTTAAATTACATCTAGAATTGTATAAGTCTTCTTTACAACACCCTCTTCCATTTGTCCATGGACTTATTTAAGGGAAACAAAGCTTTTTCTTATGTGAGAATTAGGGTCAATCAATATTGTCAATATTGTCTGATCCTCAAAATGTCCAATATTTATTACAGTCTTGCTGTCTCAGAATTGATAACATACTTGCTTTTACCATATATTGTCATGAACTAGTAAATGGAAGTAAAAATATATGTATTTTCACACTTCTACCTCAGTGTTAGCTTATCTTCTAGATTGGCATTTCATCTCTGATTGTTTGGCTTGTCTAAGCTTTCTAAATATTTTGGAAACATATTGAAAGTTCATAGAGTTTTATTTACCTTTCTTCTTACTGAGGGTAGTCCTCTTTAATGGCAGTTGCCTCCACCAAGAAAGTTGTGGAGCTCTAAATCCTTTTGTCTAACCCTTACGGCATCAACTTTTCTAGGATTGATGTTCTGATCACAAATAACATTTGCTTCTTTCTCCCAAATTGGTTTCTGTCTGTTTCATTATATTTCAATCATTATCTTCATGAATGACCCAAACAGTGCTTGTACACTGAAGAAATAATCTTTTAAACAAATGAATCCAAAATAAATACTATCTCTGTGGCGTTAACATGACAAAAATGTTTTCCTCTTGGAATTTCAGTTGCGGTAGTTTCTGGGAAATGCTTTATTTGGTTTTCCATACATAATGTTTTCAAAGTAATTGCACAGCTTTGGTCAATATTTTTCAGTAAATCTCTTTCCAGGTGTTAGCAGGGCAAAATTTTATGTCTTATATTTGAACCAGGTTTTTAACAGGCGTGTTATCTTCAAGGACTGAACTGTGTAGTGAGTGGTTAATTGAATACACGGTTTCAGATTTAATGCATTGTTTCAGTGTCATCATAACCTTTGAAACTTTACTAAAAACACATGGGTTTTGATTATTCCACTCAGCAGTCATGTGAACCATTTACACATCATCCAGTAAAATACAATTTCCATTCACAGGCAGGCACGAAAAAGTTGATAACAGAGCGGAGGGGTGAAATAAACTTCCATGTTTTCATATTTGTAGAAAATTCTACACTATCTGGCTTGCAGCCAGCACGTCTCCTAAACCAAATCACGGAGGCTAGAACAAGTCCTTTTGGGTCCCTGACTAGTTTCTGCAGCCTGTCTCAAAGTAACGTCCCAGAATACCTAGGCACCGTGCAGGGAGACATGTGAAGTCAGGAAACAGCACAGGGATGTGTTTGAATTCTTAAATCTGAGAAGCACTTAGTGACTCCTCTCACGCAGAACCTGGGACTTGTAGCACCTTACCGGGGACAAGCAGCCGTGCGTATTCCTGGAAAGAACAAAGTAAGTCTCATCATTTTATTTTGAGAAACAGCCATTAAGACAGAGGCGATACTGAGTTACATTTTTGTTATATTTCAGTGATTCTAGCATTTATCTAGGATGTGGGAAACCCAGATTCAGCATCTTCTTAATCTTGAGGTTAAAATTTGTATCTTTCAGCTCTGTAGACACAGACAGTAACTCTGTACTAAATGGTGGTGGTTAAGAGATACTTACATTTAAGTTTAAAATAACCAAATAACCAAACCATGAAAAATTTCTTTCATCTCTCTATCAGAAGGTTACATTATAAAATAGTTTCCAGAGGAGTTAGTTAATTATTTAAGAGCTTATATGGTAAACTTCATGAGTACAAAGAGAAGTTTTACTTATCAATCCAATTAGCAGTACTGGCAGTGATGGTACAGCAATTAACATTATCTATTGACTTATAATGTGTGATGGACTTCACCTGGAGAAATTGAATTTTCATAACCCAGCAGGCTATTGTATTTTTCTGGTGAAGGAAATAAGAGTGTTGTTAGAGCAGAACTAGGCTGTGGCAGTAGAAGAGCTACAATACCTGAAACACCTACAGTTGTAGTTTTGACTATTGCACAAATAGTTCAAAAATTATTTTGGCCAAAGCTAGATTGATTGGCAAGGAGTTCTAATAGAGAATACCAATAGAGATAACTGTTTCGTTCACATGTAACGTTGAAAAAAAAGCATAAAATCTATTTAAATAGATTCATTCCTGTGAGCAAAAAGAATGTAAGACTGAGGTTCACAAATTAGCAACACAGTTTTGCCTGTCATCACTTGGCGTTATGGAAGATAGTATTACAAACTAGTCTTGGTAACATCTCCATCTCTGAAAAACATTTTTTTCATATGTGTTTGCAGCTCAAGCCTGTTGCTGTTGCTTTCAAGTAAATAAAAGACACTAAAACTTGAATATAGTTTGTATAGCTGTGTAAGGTGTTATATACTGCACTGATAAATGTTGGTGATGTGTTGATAGCTTGACTTTTCTATTTTTTTTTTAATTCATGTTAATTCTTTAATGAAAGATATTTCTTTTCTCTGTATGTTGTTTTCTTTTCCATCCTTTTTTTTTTTTTTTCTATTTAATTCCTTCCTTTCCTTAGAGAATTGATCCTTAGCTTGTTTAGCTCAAAAGCAAAGAGAGTTAAAATTAGAGGTATTGCAGCAAAGATTTTTCTGTCTTGAAAATATATTCTACCAGGTACGGTAAGTCCACAGTGTCTTAGATGGGATCACCCATTTTACAGCAGCCCTGAAGAAAAGACCTCTTGGCCCAAGGAACAGTTACACAGTGTGTGATACCTAGTTTGTGGTTACAGAAACAGACGAGTTTAATATCTGGTTTTAACGAGCTATGGTCCTTCCTATCTTGCTTTAAATATACATGACTTTATGAACATGATTTTTTTAAATCTACTTAAAAGATACAAGGCTGGAAAGTTTGCCCATAGTACACACATATTACTGCAGGTGAATCATAGAATCATGGAATCATTTAGGTTGGAAAAGACCTTTAAGATCATCGAGTCCAACCATTAACCTAATACTGATGAAACCACCACTAACCCATGTCCCTCAGCACCACGTCTGCCCGGCTTTTAAATACCTCCAGGGATGGTGATTCTACCACTGCCCTGGGCAGCTTGTTCCAATGCTTGACAACCCTTTTGGTGAAGAAATTTTTCCTAATATCCAATCTAAACCTCCCCTGGCGCAACTTGAGGCCGTTTCCTCTTGTCCTATGGATTATTACTTGGGAGAAGAGACCGACCCCCACCTGGCCACAACTTCCTTTCAGGTAGTTGTACAGAGCGAGAAGGTCTCCCCTCAGCCTTCGTTTCAACTTTACCATTCCTCACGGAGAAGAGCCATGAGCCATGAAGCTTTCCCTTCTTTTTTAACTGGCTCCAGTCACCTTGGGGGAGGTACAGGGGGTCCCCAGACCCAGCAGAGCCACCCCCTGTCCTGTGTGGTGTGCGGTGCGGAGATAACAGCACTCCCCCTGCGACTGAAGGGCAGCGGGACATCACACGTTCCCTTCACCTGGGCTTCACTACTGTGTTTGATCTCTCACGTCGAAGTCAAAGCAGCTTTTACCCAAATTTTGGCATGAAAAACCACTGTTCACCATAACTGGTTATTATAATACAGAAATACAAAATAGGTGAGCATTCCGTGTATCAGTTGTATTTAAATCAAAGTAACCTTTCTAATCTTTAGACTGCTATTTGTAGACACTACACAGGTAGATTGTGATAAGGCAATACCTCATCACGATGTTAAATATAAAGTCTGCGAATATCTCAGCCGCCAGAAAAATGTCGATATCCTGATGTGACATTCAGAGTGCAGTGTCCTCCTTGAATTATTAAGCAGCCGTCTTCACCGCCAATGACACCGTTTAAAATATTTCGTAATTATAAGAACTCAGGTCCTTAAACACAGAATTAAAGGATGTACATGTACATTATTTAGGAAGTTTCTGCTTGCAGTTATGAAATGGTGCAGATATATTTTGAAGTCACCTCTCAAAATAACAGTATCAGAAAGATATTATATATACATGTTTTTGGAAAAGATATCTAATGCAAAAACATAATGTCACCCTTTATTTTTTAACAAATCTTATGAAGTAACATCAAACGATAAAACTATAGTCTGTGTATTTTTATGCTATATTGACATTTTGTCTTGGCCACTGGTATTTTAGAACACATCTCTTGAGTTTGTTAAGGAGCATTACTTTTTGTTTTTCTGCAAATGACAGTATGATTTCACTTGTTTTGAATTCGATCATTTCTCACAATACGATAGCCTTCCCTATGGAGGAAAATCTGTGTATCGGGTTTCCCCGTATCCATTTGTATCTAAGCCTTTTTCAGTGCTTTTTGCTTTAACTTGTATTGTAAAAGCTTACAATGCAACCACCAGACATGTTTGTAAGGTGTTTTTACCCTAATTTGAGACAGTCCCAATAATCCCAGTCAATAAATAACAGGGGCTTGGCAGGGATCACAGAATATTGTGGGAAAATGTGCACCATGGTTTTCACATTTCACTTACAAAAGAATTATGTAAATTCAGAAAAGAAAAGAAAAAATACTCTATTTTTGGACCACAAAAAGAGGATAACTTTACCATTCTACAGTTCTAAATTTAGCTGAATGTAATAAAAAGCTTGAACAAGCTTCATGAATCCACAGATCTACGAACTCTGATCCTTCCACTTCAAAAACAAAGGCCTGTAGCACTTGATATCACAGAATCACAGAATCACTGGGGTTGGAAGGGACCTCTGGAGATCATCTCGTCCAACCCCCCTGCCAGAGCAGGGTCACCTACAGCAGGTTGCACAGGATGGTGTCCAGGTGGGTTTGGAATGTCTCCGGAGTCGGAGATTCCACCACCTCTCTGGGCAGCCTGTTCCGGTGCTCTGCCACCGTCAAAGGAAAGAAGTTCCTCCTCATGTCTAGATGGAACTTCCTATGGTCGAGTTTGTGCCCATTACCTCTTGTCCTATCACTGGGTACCACTGCAAAAAGACTGGTGCCATCCCCCTGGCACCCTCCCTTTAAGTATTTATAAGTATATATATTTTATATGTCAAGGAAGAGCTTGTCAGCTGTTGGCAGCAGAAGTCCTTCCCAAGCTGCAGCCAGTCAACGGAGGACAATTTCCGCAGACGGGCATTGTGCCTGAGCCTAATGCCACTGAAGGCAACAGCAAAACCCTCTTGTGACATTATGGTGATCAGCACAGGGCACAACAGGATCCGCAGAAGTGGCTACTGAGCAATTGTCTGTTTTCATGATTTTTTTTCTTTTTTTTTTTTTCTGGTTTGTAAAATGAGAACGTTTGAAGAGGGAGTAATATCCTGTGTGCAAAGTACAGCAAAACAAAACCATGTTTGCCCAAGCTAGACTATCAGATCACGCTTATGTGAATTTTCTTCGTGTTTAGATATTGCTGTCAAATAACTTTCTTAGGTTCTAAGACAAACAAGTTTTTCAGCCCAAACATTAACATTGATAATGGAGAATTCCTTTATAGATAAGTGCAAATGTTACTGTGGATAAAAATAGTCAATCAGGCTGTATAAGCATTATAGCTGGAGGTCTTGGCTAAAACGACGACTACAAAAAAACCCAATGCTAACACCTACCCTCTTATCAAAAGACTATATTTAAAGTCGATGTACAACTATTTGTGTCACCAGGTGCAAAGGCAAAACTTGTATTTGTATTATCGGAGGTAAAATAATGAACACTTTTAGTTAAAAGGGGAATGTTCATACATCTCAATTTGTATGTATCTATTTACTGATAAAGCAGCCAAACACTGTCCTAGTTTTTAGGCAAAAGCAATCATGAATAGACAAAAAATCCCCACACTTTCCTGTGAAGAGGTTACTTCTGTCTATTTACAAGCCATAATTGGGTTAACTCGTGTTATAAGAGTGTGATTCACAGCCATTTTTACTTGCTTTCTAAAAGAAAAGCTTTAAAGTATATTCAGCAAAAATAGACAGAATAGCAGGTTGGTATTTCAGGTTGTGTTTGTTTTTTTGTTTTTTTTTTTCCTTTACTACAAAATAAATACCATAGCTACCAATTAATATTTTTAATTTCAACAAAACATGCCTTGAGAGAGCAAATGTCTTGCTCTTCTGTTGAGTTCTGTATGTTTAGATAAAAACATAAGTAGCAAGATATAAAGAGAGAACTTGCTTATTTTGTTTGTCTCATAACAGAAATTTACACATGGATAAAATTTTTAATTTCTGAGGTTTTAGATGTCTTTTATATAATTTTGAATTTCCAGTTCAAAGTTATCTCTTAGTGGTATTGTTAAGAAATAATGTACTGTGTTATCAATGCTGCTTTTTGAAAAGTGAAGCTCTTTTTCTTATTACGTTGAGAAGCCAATGATAGGTTTGACTACCGTTTTCACCACTGCTTTTTAAAAATCAGCTTAAGAAATGAATGAAAGACGTCACAAGGGAAATGAAAATCATCTTAGCACCCAAAACGTGAACTTGCGTATTTTAAGTATTGAAACTCAAAAAATACAGAATATTTGGAACGCAGAATTGCTGGTTATGCTGTTGTAGGTAAGAAAAAGAAAAGCCAGCTCTCCTTGCTCCTGCCTACGGAGTGTATCTAACACAGCCAGGGATCCAGCAGTTTGACAGCGTTCAAGGATTTCACAATCTAACGGGTTTGAAGCGATTGAAGCAGACTGGGACCAGACCACAGATGGCTCCAACTGCCTGGCTCCTGCAGGAGGTAGCAGAGCCCCAGGGACTGGACCTGGACCAGTGGCTGGCAGTGCGGCGGGCTGGGAGCTGGGCTTTTCCACAGGGAGAAACAGGATGAAACAGCGGTGGAGAGAAAAGAAGGGAACTGAACGGAGAGCAGCCTCTTCTTACCAACCTTTCTGCTCAGTCAGGGTTATTAAGTCAGAAAGTTTCTTTTCACTGTGCCTTTTTTTTGGTCACGATTTAAAATCTGAGTCTAAACTGCATGGGGACTGAGTATTCACAGTGAGTAGGAGACAGAACAGGAGATGCCTAAACCATACAAATTGCTGGAGAAAGGTGCTTTTCATGAATCCTACTTGGACTTGCAACTAGCCTGGGACTTCGTATTAGATGCATCTGTGAAATTAGCATTCATGGCCTAAAGACCTTTCCAGGCTTCAGGTGGAGGTGGTGAAATCACTTTTTTTCCTGTTTAAATTTTATGCCACCTTTACTGACGCCAAATGCAGAAATCAAGTGTCACAGGTGTCTTAAGAGTCATGAGAGCAAAGAGAGAGCTGGACGCTGTACCTTCCTGATTAGGGTGAAAGGAGGAAGCCTGGTTTTCATTTTTGTTTATGTATTTTGCATTCAAGAGAAACTGAATAAAATGACTCAGGAAATATCGAGAGCAAGGGCTGAAATCTCTCCAGGGACTGGGCTCATTGCTAGGCTACCTTCATACTACTTTCTCCTCCCCACCCTGTTTCTGCAGTTTCAGATCTTTTAAAGCATACATAATTTTAATGGGAAACGCAGGCAACTGCTTTCATAGATTTGTAGAATAATTGAGGCTGGAAAGGGCCTCTAGGGGTTTAGTCCAAGCGCCTGCTCAGAGCGGGTCTAATTAAATCAGGTTTCTCAGGGCCAGGTCCACTTGAGTCTTGAACACTTTCAAGGAGACTCCGAAGCTGCTCTGGGCAAATTGTTCTGGTATTTGAGCCCCCCTTTGTGGTATAACATTTTTTTTCCTACTATCTAATCCATTTTAGATCTGTTGCCTCTCGTTTGATCTCTGTGTACGGACAAAAAAAAAATAAAGATCATGTTCAGAAAAGCTTTGTAAAATCCAGAAAATGTGTAAATGTAAAAATAAAGCTATAATTGAGCAAAGAAAGGTGATTAGACATGCCTGTGGCTCTGCATGCTGTTTTGATGGCTTAATGCAGTTGATATGGGGAAGAGGTAGATTCTAGATATAACCAGCCAGATACTTCTGTTTGCCGTTGCTGGGAAAAGAAATGATGAGAAAAGTCTGAGACTAAGTTAAAAGAATACAATTCCTAAACAATATCGACACGGACCTTTTATAGCTTTGTCCTCATCCCAACCCCAAGCAAGACCTTGGTTTGGTTGGAATTTTCCTCTGACAGAGATGGTCTTTGGGTGGCTGCTGACGTTCCCCAGGCAGAGATGCGTGGAATGAGCAAGGGGCCGTTAACACCTTGCAAAGCTCTCAGGCTTTCTGAGTGCTCATTAAAACCCAAAAGAATAAACTGTAGATACTGATAATTCAAAATTCACTTTCCACTCACTTTATAATATAACACCTGATAACCCGATGATGCCAAACCAGATTTAATTAATGTAGAGGCTTTGTTCAAAGCCCCAGAATTTGTAAGCTAGAACAACTTCCTTTAACAGTTAACGTACAAATACACGTATTTGCAAAAATGTGTTAAAGCAATAATTATTGTGTACTTTTTTAATTTTAAAATTGCTTATGAAGTATATTTCCTAATTGCTTTTAAGTATTTAAAATTATGCATACAAAGAAATTAGCTTTTCTAGAGGAATAATTCCCAAGCAACCAATTTCTTCCTGCAATTTACCCAAGAAAAAATGCTATTGCATTTAATTGACTGTTTTTTTTACAAGTCATGACATGGAAATTCTGTTTCTGAGTTGTGTAGGTGAGGGTGTCATTGTTTTTTGAGGACAAAGAATCCTCATACAAGCTATAGAAAGGCAAAAATTTGAGGAGGAATTACTGCCGCAATATTTTTCGGGAAAGAAAATCTGAATGGCCATCTGCTAACAGCTCCTTTAGCCGGAAGATAAGGCTTCTCCTTCCTTTGGCTTGTAGGTAATCCTCACGCCTAGGGCAAAGCAAATTGAGAGTGTCCAAACACCAAGCGTGCTTGCTGGAGTCCTGTTACCAAGGGAAGTTCTGAGTCATTCAATCCTGCAGTGTATCCAGTCTTTCCAGTCCCTCTGGAGAGAGGGATAACATTCCACCCACCCCAGTGGGCAGTGGAAGAGGGTGGAGGGCATTCCCACCCACTCTAGACACCAGGGCTCTGGGAACAACGGTGCCACCCAAGTTAAATGCTGAGGAAGATTAATTCTCGCTGATCGCAGTTTTTATACATCCATACACCATTATTTCTCTAAATAAAATACATAGATACGTAACGGATTAGGAACTCTTTATATCACCTCAGCGTGACAAAAAATATCTTAAGACAACACTTCAGCAGAGTGCTCTATGTACAAACAGAAGAAGTATTTGAAGCGTTCATAAAACACCACATCAGACACAGCTGATGCTTTCAAACCTGAGAAACAAAAAGAATATAAATTAACGCAAGCACTAAAAATAACGGTTTCATGTATCAAGTATATTAGCTTTTTAAATATTTGTAAGTAAGATCTGCTCTGGTTTGAGGACAACTTCCTGATAAGGACTTGTGAGCTAAAGCAGAGAGGATGGGAAGCAGCTGGAGAGGTGGCTCTCCTGGGAGCCAGGAAAGCTAATGAGGGCAACGTACGCGTCTTTTCGAAGGCCATTCCTTGGTGGTAACAGGAGACAAACAAAAAAGGAGAAAAGACTTTCAAAGATCAGAGGCTTTTGAAAGTACAGAAGATGGACAGTGTGACAGGTATTTTCAGGGAAAAAGTTAAATATGTAATTAACTTTGTTCTTTGTTACATGTTGTGTATTGATTAGTACATCTAAGTTTAAAAACTCCTGATTTTCTATTGTTTTTTCAGTAATCCGTTTCTCATGAAAACTTTTTTTTTTTTTTTCTTTTTTGATGTCAACTGGAACGAGGGGACAGATGTTGTCAGGTTAGGACATTTACTTCAGCAACACCAGAAAAGGTGTAGGCTGGCATGGTCTGGGGAAGAGGGAAAACCAGAACAGAAGTGGGTGCGCGAGCCCTTTCTCAAGAGAAAGGAAGCCGGTTACTACCCTGCCTTGTGTATCTGCTGGGACGCGGCGCCCGTCTGTGTGTACAGACTGAAACAGAACTAATACAAGGAAGAAAAAAGGGATTTTGCTGTCCCTTAGTTGCCACCTAAGTTAACCGGATTTGCTTCTCATCTGCTGTGCACACAGTTCCCCCAGCTCAGCTTATCTGCCATGTGTTGTTAAACCGGTAAATTATTTATGTACCTAAGCCTGCAGGCTAATGTAGACCAGTGTAAGAAAGTTGAATCTACCCAAGATAGATTTAATTACAAAATAACATAAAGGTTTTGATTTCTTAGCATAAACCAGCTGATTTGGAGGCTGAGCTAATGTTTAGAAGACGTAACAAGAACGTGGGCGCAGACTATTAAAAATTATCCTGTAGACTGTTTTGTAGTCTTGTAGAAGTGTGACTGGCACTTGATTTTAATTTCATTACGCACCAATAATTCCATTGTTCTTTCCAAAAAGATTTGTAGAGAAGAGGAAAGAGCAGCGTTTGATACTAATGTAAAAGTCTTTATAGTCTAAGTACTTGTTTAATATTCCTAGGTGTGCTGTGGGAGAGATCCCTCCTCATTGTCAGAAAAAAAGAATTTAAATCATATTTAAATTAGAAATGGCAGTGTACTGGAATAACTTCTAGAAAATTCATTACTATCAGAATAAATGCAGAATATTCACAAAGAAAAAGACATGATCGAAGTTCTCATCTTACCTGTCGGGGTATATGTACCTGGCAAGTGACTTCCAGACTTCTGTGGCAGCACCACAATTCTTTGTTCTGAATCTTACAGCTTCATTTGGAATTTGAGAATACGTACACAATCCTAAAGGAGAATCATGGCCTTTTTTTTTTTTTTTCCCCTGACTCATATGTGAGCATTGTCAAAGGAAGCTGAAAGTAACATTGCTGTTACTTTTTGCCTTCCTGGACAATATTTGTATCAGTGTATCACACAACAGCTGAACATAACCTTTTCCCCAGGCTGTAAATTCCATCAACTTACATATATATTTATATATTCAGATTTTTTTCATCAGGTCCTAGGAAGCTCAACTAAGCAAACGCGCTACCATTGGGAAAAGGAAAAAAAATGAACTGAAATTAAAAGAAGAAAACTTTTCTGCCTTTCAAATATTTTAAAATCAGTTGTATAGATGAGTCCAGAAAACATCTAGCTTTAAAAAAAAAAATGTGGAAGAACTTTTCTTCCTTGGTACATTGGCTGCAGAATGTCCCATGTTGCATTCTTAAATGAGATCGGTAAGCACAGATATAACTGGGAAATTATTGTATTGTCTTGTGCAAATTCATGTTCTTCCATGGCTAGATAGTGTACACACACATTTAATATAAAAATAGCGTTGAAATTCTGTCACATAAAACTTTTTTATTTTTTTTTTCTTTCAGTTATTTAAGCAACTATTTTTGTACTGAGAGGAGAACAGAACTGCCTATGTAAATTCTGCACATTATTATTTTTTATGCTTTCATATTCTTACGTAGTGTCTTACGTAGTATCTATTCTTCAGTAAGTTTCCAGTGTAGATGGCAATTGTCCTCATCATTTTCTGAACTGTGCAGTCTGATCCTTGAAATTGAGAAACTAGAACTGTGAATGGTATTTTAAATTAAAGATTAATATATGTAATGGTGCTGCTGAAGCATCCTCTATATTATTCTCCATGTTGTTTGGCACACGTTTGTACATCTTGCTTGTTTCTCTGGCTAAATCTGCATACTGGATTAAGATAATCATTGAACTCTTTGTAGTCTTTCCAGGTAGTTTAAAACACTGTAAACTCTTTGGATAGTTTCTTTTCCTTTCATTTCTGAATTAATCAACTTTAAAGATTATTCATTATTAACCTTATAATGAACTGTACATTTTTGTGTCTTTGAAGTTCTTTATGATACGCTTCTCTAGTACTTAAAACTAGTAGTTACAAGGAACAAAGAAGCAGAACAGTTGTTTATAGCTTTCAAGTTTGGTCTTTTTTGGTCACTTAATTTATGACCACTTGAAATCCATTTTCCTAGAAGACTGTATATTCAGTACCTGGGGTTTTTTTCTCCAGCCGTAGCATAATTCTGTAAGAGTCTTCTCACAGTTTTGCACATAACTTTTGATTAGATAAACTGCTATTCCCAAATACTGTATTATGTCTTTAGAATTTATGTGTTTTCTGAATTCTGCTGACTTTCCACATTTAGGAGTTATTCCCATTCTTTATTTATTGCCAGCACTGTGTTTCCCTTCCGTTTAAAACTAAAGCCATCTCCTCTGCATTAAAAAGAATAGGAGAGAGAAAAACTGTTACCAGCTGGTCTGATGGAACATAGAAAATGGATGATTATCTGCAAACTCATCTTATTTAGGGGATGGATCTTCTAAAAGAATCTGGGAAACCTCTGCAACAGAGCATTGTTCACCTGGTGTACCCAGTTCATTCCACACGGTGACTGGGCTAATGATTTTATAAAAACAAACAAGCCCCAACCTGCTGTTAGCCTTATTAAAAACAGCTAAATGTTACTCTGACGCTCTTTAGAAAAAAATCTATATATCTTCTCACAGAATGCAGACTCTTGAATGCAAACTCAATAATTATTATTTTATGTCTAGTTCTGTTTAAAGCAATAAGAATTATTATATTTTATTTGACAATTTTGCAAAGGAGAAAAAATATCTTTTTTTTTTTTAAAAAAACCCAAACTTCAAAAGCAGAAAATCTCACTTTTTTAGACAGAAACTTCCATGTTGTTGGAGGAAACATCGGATGTGACCATAAACTGTTGTTACTAGAACCCAGTAAGAAAAAAAAAGAAATTGTGTCACTGAAGTTTAATTGGTGTGTGTAACAGATCAAAGATACATACAGCATCCTTGATGTATCTCTCTTTCTGAATTACACAATTTCAGTGGATTCATTTGCATTTTCTTTCCTGTTCTGAGATGTATACAACTCAGGGACAATTAGTAATAAAGAAACATTAAGTACCAGAAATTAATCTCCTCAATGGTTCATGAATTTTTTTCTTTTTTAGCCTGGAGGGTTAATTTTATGGCTTTAGAGCAATCATTATTTATCATCTCTTGGTTTACGGGAAAGAATTAGAGTTATTAGCTATTAAATTATCCATGAAAATTTGACACTACACTAGACCAAACAAACCCTGGGGCTTGCTGATTTTCCCAGTATGAAACATCTGTGACTTCAGCTAGAGAGAACTTAACATTGTCTAATTAGATTTCTAAGATTTATAAGGCTCAAACAATCTATTATTAGAAACCTGAAAACTGGAGCAAAAGTTGAAACTTGCATTTACTGAAGATTATTTAAAAACATTTTTTAACAGCGCTGTGTGCTGCTAAATACTACTAGCTAGTAATTGGTGAAGATTACCAGATGATGTATTATAGTCTGTAACAACAGGAGTTCAGGAAAAAAATGTGCTCCCTACAACTGTAATAAGTTGCAGCCTTCAACTTCACTAATTAAAAATACTTCATTGAAAATGCTGCACTAATTATATGCTTATTTTTATATTCTAATTTAAATACAGTTTATATTCTCTCATGCGGTCTGCTGAAGCAAAAAATCAAGTTGGCGTGTTTTCTGTTCTGCAGTATTGTCGCTCATGGACAGTGAGTGATAATCATCGCTCATCAGCGTAGAAGAAGTGGTTTTGTATTGACTCCCATCTCAAGTCTGAGAGACAGTGAATTAGCCCTTGTTCTATCTCTTTCTTTGGAGTCAATATGGCTTTTTAATGTAGTAATTAGATATTTCGTTGCATCTTCCATTATTGCATCTCAAAATGCTTCAGAAACTTCAGTCTGTTAAATTAAAAATAGCATTATAACATAATCATTATTGCTATATTAAAAAAAAAATAAGACAACGTTATTGTGTTTGCAAAGAAGTCGGAAGTTAGGAATGTGAGGAGACTTATTTCACTCTTAGTTTGTACTTTGTGCACTCGGATTACAGCAATCTTTAATTACAGGATCCCTTTCTTATTAAGTACACAAACTAAATACTGCTCAGCTAATAAGCAGCTTTTTGATTTTTTTTATCTTCTCATTGTTCATTGCCTTGCACCATATATTATTTACTGTAGTCTATTCAGTTCCTGCTCTAAAGAAGAAATGATTAATTTCCTCAAGAGTTCTTCAGTGGTGCTCATCCCTATATCATCTGAGTTTTTCACAAACACTAATTAATCTTCATAACATCCTTGTGGGTGAGGGGTGGAATTAACCCCAATTTGTAGCAAGGAAACAGAATTACTGAAAGGGTAAGGTCACCGATCTCCATAATATGGGTAACATTTACTGTTTAGTTTCTTACAGTCCTGAGTATGACAAAAGGCTTTATTCATAGAAAATGTCTATCCATTTCCATTTAATTTGTGAGGAAGAAACATTTCTGTTACAGGACCACATCACTAAATCAGGTAATTATAAGGGAGGGGAAAAAAAAAAAAAAAAAAAGACTATGCAGTATTAATTAAGCATGAGAAATCCGCTTTCCTCAATTACTGAAATTTCTGGAACAAAAAACCCTGTTTCCGTAGGATAGAATTCAGGAGTGTGAGCCAGGAAGCCATCCTTTTTTTCTCTCTGCAAGACTGTATTTTATTTATTATGTAGTTTCCATTTCTATAACAAGTCAGACAGGGGTCCTACAGTGAACAGCCTCCTTCATTACTGCACTTTGATTCCATGGGAGACCTATTCCGTGTCCTGGAAAAGCTGAAGTGTTTAAGAAATAGTGTATGTGATCTTGTAGTTAAGGAGTACGTTATAATCCGTCTGAGCAGTGTCGGTTAGTTGACTTTGTGCTGGCAACAAGAGCCTCAGCTCGAGTGCTTGACTTTATGGTTTCAATAATATTCTTTCTACTGCTGACTTCTTTGCCTACATCTCTTGATTTGGGGGGAAAAAAACCCAAAATAACAAACCACAAGTAAAAAAAGCCCAAGAATGCTGACACATTAATATTTTCTTCTGAAACTGAGTATTTTATCAATGTGGTGGTAAACTCAAGATTCATGAAGTGCTAGTAGCATAAATTTCTGATATCTAGCTCCTCCCTCAGTGGGAGTAGCTGGGACAGACTATCCTGGGAAGAGTTGTTAGCTTGGCTAGAGCATTCCTCACCACGCTGTAGGATTACTTGTGTTTGCTCCATGGAAGGATTTGAGAGAGGTCTGAAAACGCAGCGACGACGAACTCTTCTGAGATGGTAAACTAAATATTCCTACTTCTGAACATTAGCTTTGTAAAAGCGTATGACACAGATAAATTCTGTAAGAATTTTGCAGCCCAGGCACCCTACATGTAGGTTAGTTCACATGGAGAATTAACCTTAGCACAGAAGTTTTCTGCCGAGTTTAATGTCCTTGATTCAAAGCTTAGGGGTCCTAATTTAGTTAACACCTTTTAGCAGAGGCACATTGTCGTGTTTGTACCTCATTTTTCTTTGGGAACACTTTTAAACCTTTATGACTAAATATTTCCAAAAATTTTAGCTTAAATAAAAGCCTTACTGTATAATGATTTCAGCCAGAACGAATTATTCCACTAAAGCTTGAAGGGATTGAAGAGGCAGTCTTATTAAAGGGAATTGTCATGTGATTTTAATAACAGGTGGTAATTCCAGGTTTGTTTACTATTACATTAATTAATATTGAAAAGAAGGACAGAAGTTACGCAACTTTGCCAGTACTATGTAGTGAGTGTCTCATGCTGATTCAGTGCTAGAGAGGCTTAATCAGATCTCCCTCTAAAACGTAACTGCCCTGCTTAAACCACTAAGCTTTTTTTGCTTACAAACCGCTTTTGTCCAAGTACACTTCCCAAATACTAGTCAGACCTTGTCTGCTCACAGTCCTCCTTGTTTATCTCCAACGGTGGCAAACAATCCCGTTCTCTGAGTTCAACTGCGTACAGGGTAAATCCAATTTGACGGTGGCCTTTGACATTTGGGTCCCATTTGTAGTGCATGGACATCTTTCCTGACCACGTTAGAGGCTACCTGAGGGTGCCGAACGCTCAGACCTGTGTATTCAATTCAGGACTCAGTTTCCAACAATGTTTGGAAACTTGCAAGTAGGAAACGGCAAATCTAAATCGTATCTTTCGCCTTAAAATCTCCCAGTTTCCAACAATTTTCAGCTTACAGGATTTCTTGAGTCTTATGTGGTTTGACAGCAAGTAAGTAAGGAGATCCTAATCTGACCGTTACGAAACGATTTGAATGTTATCCGTATCGGTCCATGATGACTTTTTTACATGTTAATGGTTTCCTATTGCCTTCTAGGTTTATATACAAATATCTGTAAAATTACTTTATTGTTCTCCCTTTTTTTTTACATAAAAATTAAATGGTGCAGCTTCCCATAATTTCAAAATCCTGTTGCAAGCCCATAGTCAAGTGCGATCTACTCTAGGATGGGGATTTTGAGTCGAAGCAGTATTTTCCATACTCATAAGAAATTTAAAAGCACAGGTACTAAAGCTCTTTTCCATCGACACTTTTCTGCTCACTCTTGATATATCCACTTTAGAGCAGAAAATAATAAGGCCACAGTAACAGGATGTGTGTTTGCCTGCATCACGTTGTCGTTTGCTCTCAGACCTCTGATGTATTATTATATCTATGCTCAGCCTGGTGTCTGATTTCCCAAATTTTGTATCAGATTTCCTTCCCTGTGAAATATGCCAGTTATGCTGCAGTTGAAGTTCTTGAAGTGAAGAAGCAACGTTTACGTTACCTATAGATCGTGCAGAGGTACATTAAAATGAACAGGGGATGCCCTCTGCTTGCTGACACGCAACAGAGAGGAACAGATGTAATAAATTCAAAAGAATACTAAGTTTTTAAATTTTGCTTTATGAATATGTTTTAAGAAGGTCTATCATCCGGAACATAATAACTTGCATTGGTTATTCAAAACCTATTATTGAACACCTATTGTGCATGATTACAACAAAATTATCGAGGCATTATTTTAAAAATAATTAGTATAACCCATTGCCCTTCATCCCTGTATCTTTTGAGGACCTGTTAGCTACAACATTCATTTTTAAATTGCAAATCAAATTTATTTTTAAGAGTAACTCATGTTCTGTTTGATTAGAACTGCTAAATTATTAGCATCTTGATGCTGCCACCTTCAGGCACAGAGGACGGTAATAGGAAGCAAAAAAATAGATCCTTAGTTCTAACTCCAGCTGAACTTCTGTTACGCGTAGTGGAGGAAAAAAAAAACCCACAGTACTCATTACTAGATGAGAGCTGCTTCAGCAAGATCTCTAGTTTCCTAGCTTATGTGTTTACAGAGTGTCTTGAAGAAACAGGTTTTCAGGCACAGGCTTAACAAAAGAAGTTGACAGAGAAGCTTCTGTTTATTTAGGAGCAGGCCACAGCAGCTTTTTATCCCTAATACAACTATTCCTGGACTCTGCAGGGTGGGCATGCTTGGTTATGAACTGCCAGTAGTAAAAAAAGCCATGGAAAAGGGCACATAAAAAGGAGTCAAGATTTTACAGGTTCAGATACTGTCTGTTTTACTGTTCAGAAATATGTAAGAACAGATACTGCCTTAGGTAAGACCAAAAGTCAATATCGTCAAGTACCCTGTCTCTGGCAGAGACCAATGACAGCTGCCTAATGAAGAGGACAATCACATAATGATACTGCCCTCGAAAACCATCCCATTCAAAAGTGTTTGAGATCCAGGAGCTAGAATGCATACCTCAAACGGATTTTTCTTCCATAGATTTGTCTAGCTGCTTTCAAGATCATACGAGCTTCTAGCATTTACCTTTCCAGCTGCTCGTGCTTTTCTCGCTCGTTCCGTACCTTAGCTCATCCCTGTCACCCCTCTGTTTCTTTACCGTTGAAGTATGTCTCCTCGCAAGGGGAAGGAACACAGCTTGAGTAGCATTTGTGTGAATTTATGTCAAGGCATAACAATGTTTTCTGTTTCATTCTCGATTTCTTTCCTACTAGTTGCTAACATTTGAGTTATTTCGCTTTACTGAGTATTGAGAAGTGCACAGAAACAATCTACAAAAATCTCAAGATCTCATTCTGCAGTAGTAATAGTCAATTGATAGCCCATGTTGGGTTTGGTTTTTTTGTCTCCTTATGTTGCACTGCATTTCTCTGCATCGGATTGGATATACCATTTTGTTATTTCAATTACTCAGTGTTGTAAGGCTCTTAACAGATGGTGCTTGTCCTTATTATCCTGCATAAATTAATATCATCACAGACTTGTCACCTCACTAGTCACTTCCTGGGTCATTTGTGGTCTGAATCTCTTGCACGGCATAGGTCTTATTCCTGATTCTTTTAGTAATCCTCTCCCCTGCAATACTTCACCACTGCCCCATACTCTCTCTTGCCATACTTTCATCAAATTACTGCTCTACGTAAGGGATTTCTTTTGTCTAATGGTAGCCTGATTTCTTTAATGGACTGTGGCTGATGGAACTTATCATATGTCATATGGAAGCCCAAGTAAAGCAGATAGGACGGATCCTATAGCATGTTCACCCCTTAAAAAAATCCCAGTGTATCTGCAAGGCGTGTCTTGCCTCTCGAAAGCTGAGTCTTGTCTGTAACATCTTATTTATCTGGGTGACTGCTAATAGTTTTCGTCAGAGTAAGTTGCACTAGTTTGTTTGATACAGAGGTCAACGTAGTGATCTGCAGTTTTCTAGATCTTTCTTGGACCTCTCCTTAAAATTCTCACCAGGTTAATTATTCGCAAAGCCTGTGGTGTGAAGATAGTGTTAAGTCAGAGTTTACACACCGTCATTAGTAGCTAAGACCTTTCAACCTTGAGTTCCTTTAAAACTCTTGGGTAAATACTGTCTGGTGTTAGTGATTTGTTACTACTGATTTTGTCTATTTATTTCACGGTCTCTTCCACTGACCCTTAGTTTCACTTTTCTACCTTCTAAGTCCTCTATAAAAGGAGTGGCGGTGGGGGCAGCTCCCCAGCCTGTGGGTCACCACAGAGGCAAAACATTCATATGGCTGTTTGTGCTTCTTTTATAACTTGAGCCTTTGTTGCTCTCGAAGGAACTGTGATGAGCTTCCTGCTTCTGATGTGCTTTGAAAAGGATCTATTACTTGGTTTTGTGCTTTTTGTACTTTTTCCCAAAATTTTTTAATGGCCTGACTTATTTGCATTTCTTCACATAAAGTGCCAGAGTTTATGGTCATTCCCTCACCATGGTTTTTCTCACTCAGACACAGCTTCACTTTTTCTTCTCATTTCTGATTATCATTTTTATCCTCACTTTTTAGCTACATGGGTTTCTTTTTGGATGGTCCTCATCTTTGTGACTCTGTTGCATTTGTTCTGAGTCTTGAGAATTTTATTCTTATACATTTTCTACAACTTCTTTAAGGATTCAACTTTTAACTTGCATTTTTTTCCTTCTCCTGAATAAGTTCTCACATTTTACTATAGTACCCCTTTTTGGAAATGAAGTATAACCATAAAGATTTTTTTATTATTACTTTTTTTTTTTTTTTGCTCTTGCAAGGATATATTGAATGTGTGTGCACTATGATTACTGATAAAGAGCATCTGTTCAATAGTAACATCTTATTCTGTCTTCCACGTACACTGTGCACCCTAGTATTAACGTCCTATTGATTGTCATCCTTCCCTCCAGCTTCTGATCTGATTATTATGTCAAAGGCCTTATTTAAGAACAGGCATTATCATTTCATCATTTTATTTCTTAGGCTTCACATGTATCATAGCTTCGCTGGCCTCTGTTGCACTGTCAGTGTATTCTCACAGTTCTCTGTGGCTTCTTGTTTGAATATGTCCGATTTCTGTCCTATGCTTCACTTGAAGAGAGAGGATATTTTGACTTTGTGAATGTCGGGTACATCATGAGCACAACAAACTTCAGCACGTCTTAGTTGAAGGCATTCTACAATACCTTTTGGTGTTCCTCATCTTTAGCTTTAAAAATCTTGTACGACCCTCTTGATATATCCAGCAACTTATATTTAAGAGTAGTTTAAGAGAAGTCTGACCTTCCTGCACAAACTCCCTCTCTTCAAGAAATGTGTCCTATTTCTGATAATCTATATGCCTTTTTTTTTTTTTTTTCCCACTGTATGAATCAAACATGTATTTTAACTTTGCCTCCTCAATAACCTTTCTGTCTTGTTTTCTGCATCCTGGGAACAGTTTCAAGAATACTAACACGTGGAGCCTCTTTTCAGCTTCCTATGCAGCCCACTCCAAGTTTGCTTCTGTAGTTTCTGGTTTACTTTTTCCTGTAACACAGAACCGTGGACCATGACCATGACCCCAGGATTTTCTACAAAGCTATTCAGACACTTTGTGTAGTCCTCTTGTTTTGCACTCACAGCCACGTCACTGTGCGTTTCTCTGTGAGATTACAAACCAAACCGTATGTCTAAAAGCAGAATTATTCACTGTTGCAGCCAGCCCCCTCCTTTCACATGGGTTGCCCAGCTCAACAGGGCTATCCTTTGTGCGGGGGGACACGTGGTCATCTTTTGAGAAGGACCTGCCACCACGTCCTCTTCTGCCAGATCTGTATTTCCATGTCACAAGACAAGGACTTCTGAATTGGAAAAGGGACGTTTCTGCGGTATGTAGGAAAGACTCCTTTATTCCTGGTATTATGTCTGCATTTACTTTGCTTGATGTAGGAGGGAAAGTGATTGCTTTATTTTGCCTTGTAGCTTCACTAATCTGTTGACTTTTACATGGACAGTTTGTCCCTCCGGTGTCCCCCGTATTTGAACTTGCAATATAGTCAGGCTTCTTTCCCTCTCTCTGCCGACTGGAAGGAAAGATGTACTTCACTCGTAGAGAGAAACAGCAAGACATTTATTGATATAAAACAGGGCTTTCACAAAGTTTGATGGTAAATGTGACAGTGTTTTAACAAGATTCGAGATGGCAAGGCACACTCGGTTATTGACCGCATGGAGGACAGGGTCAGACAGAGCTGTCAGGGAGACCCTCCCATTAAGTCGAGGTTTCAGAAAGGACCCCCTTGCTTTTGAAACTCCTCCTCAGAGAGGAGTCTGGGTGCAGCTGGATCCAGTTCTACTCCCAGACTTGGTCAACGGTTTACATCTAAAGGATTATATGTGCGCAATCAATCCTTTGTATCCCTTAGCTAAGATTTCCAAGTTCAGCACGCTGTTAGTCACTGACCAAGGATGTGTTGTGGCAAGGAATCTCTCAGCCTTGAGGAGTAACCTTGAGCAGTGTCCTGACTCAAGGGGAGATCCTGGTGTGCAGCCCGCTGCTGTGCAGGAGAGCTCAAAGGGCTCTTGGGCTGTTCACTATTTATGGTGGTGAGATGATTGACCTACCGTCATATCTGCACATCGACCACAGGACCAGCATTGCTCAAGTTAGCCCTTGGCTGTTGTGTTGTTATCTGTCTCCCCAAAACCACACTGAGCCCTGGATGCCTCCATCACGACTACGTGCACCCATTGTGACCATCATGGGTGGTTATTGCTTGGGCAGGGTTACAGGAGATAAAGATCAGGTGGCGCCTGGAGCGGGGGAGCACACTGTCACACCGGCTCACCCAGTTCAAGGGCTTTGCTCACCTACTTTGCAGAAGTACTCAGAGCCTCAGGTGAGACTGTGATGAACAGTTCCAAGGAAGAAAGTAGGAGATGTTCTTCTAGATGCTTGTAGACTACCAAAAATACACTTCTGAAATTTTGTCTACTTCTCAGGCACATAATTTTGAACAAAATCAGAGTAGAAATTGGTATGTAATGTTGGGGCTGCTGAAAGAGGAGGAAAATAACTATTTTTGAATGTGCTTTTATGCCTTTTTTATCTTCTAGGAATGATTTCCAAAACACTAAACACTATGAGATGAAGGTAAGAAGAGAGTATTTAAATAAAGGATTCAGCTGTCAAAATTAAGCCACATAATGCCATTTAAAATTCCTTCTATCTTGTCTGGCCTCTGGCACCTGCTCCAGAGGTATTTCAAAATGCAATTGTTAAAATTAGTTGCTATTGACATGGAAACATCTGCAGTTGTTGCAACAACATCCCTTCCGTCTTCTCATATGTATTTCAAGTCTTTACTTTACAAACCTCCTTACAGTTTGGGTCATCTGTACTGTTGGGACTTTTTTCTTACTGCAAGGTTATCCTCAGCTTTTTATCTTCGTTGGTGTCAGTCTCAGCTTTTCATCTTTCTGTCATAAAGTTCAGATTTAGGTAAATGCTCACGGCAGTATTTAATCTGAGCCAAACATGTATGACAGCCGAGAACAAGCAAAGAGAAAACACTAAGCAGAATGACAGAGGTGAAATTTAAGCGGTGTAAATACAGATCCTGCTTTTCTAAAGTTTCTCCGTCTCGCTCAATGTAACCGGTAAAATCTTGGAGCGTGGTGGTTCTAATTTTCTAGACTTCAGACTGTTTCTTCTAATTCTTTCTTCTCACATGGTGACAGCAGTTGCTAAGTTGTCAGAAGAACTGCTGGTGATCTCAGAATAACATGGACCCGAATGTTGTTTTATATTTCCCTTTCTTACCCTGCCACGCACCGTTCATTTGTTCGATGGCACTGTGATGCTGGCTCTCACATTTTAGAATAGAGAGGGTTTTTTGGGACATACCCACAAAACAAAGGTTTTGAAGATCAATAATGTTAATTAACAACGCTAAATGTAATAAATATTAAAAGTGGTTATTTTCTCTGGCTTATGAATTTGTTACCCACCACTGTTTCACCAATATGATTAAACAATAATAAACAGTATGACTGTTTATAAACAGATGTCATCAATTCTTTTTATTTAGATGAGATGAATTAAGTAGATAAGCTTTTTCCCCCCTTTGTGTGTCAGAGTATTGCTGAATGGGCTTTGTCTTCCTTTCTCCTTTTGCTTTTGTGTATTCATGTTGTACATACAATCCCTATGGAGAAAATTGATAAATCGGTTGTTAACATAAAGTCATTTGTGGAGTTGAATGTGGTTAGATATAGGTCTTTTCAACATGTAGGAAGAATTTAATTAAAATGAAATTAAATTCTAAATTAAATTCAAGTAATAAATGGATGTTATCCAATATAGTAAGCTATTCTCGTAAGAAATTAACACTGTCCAGTAAACTGATTTTAGGTCTTGAGGCTAGGTTTTCTGGAAAATAATTGCATAACTATAAAATTAAGGAAACTAAGCTTAGGAGTTTTTAGATGCCTTTCTTTCAGGAATGTAAAGTGCCACAACATACCTACTGTTAATTAAAAAATTAATTTTTTCTCCCAAATTCTCAAAGACTGCTAAAATTCATTATTTGTTGTAAAACAAATTGGATTAAAAATTACAGCTGTAGAGAAAAACACTGTCTGTATTAGTGGGCAGCTAAATATGCAGTCTATTTACAGCGTACGTGCTTCTTACAGGCATCCCATGATATTTATTTCCGGTCATTATTTTATTTAGAACTAGCTAGTTATCTAAAAGCTATGAAATATGAAGAATAAGTAATGTATTGCATATATTTTACATCTGAATTCCTTTACTGCTGAAACGGCTAGGCAAGAGAGAGGTTGGCTTCCGTCACTGTTAGGAGTAATGTAGGAAACAGTAACTGCACTATTTCACAGTGGAAAAATGCTAACTTTTTAGTCTTTTTATACGTGAGAATTAGGGAATAAAGATGGACAAACAATGCATTTTCTAGACATCGTTATATTTGCTCTGAAGTAAGTAAGTGTGCTGTAGTTAGAAGAATGGCAGACTTTCATTTGAAACCAACTTGTTGAAGTGCCACAAATGCATTTAGCTGCTCTAATCGGGAAGTAATAAAATCACTGCATGCTAGTTTTGCACTGCAAGTAAAGACTTATTTACACAGCATTATTTTATCCTTCAGAAAGGAGTGGAAATATCGTTAGAAAGAAAATCACATTATGCATGTGAGTTTATTATCATCAGCACACTTTCCTTCAGCTCAGACCACAATGTGGAATTTTGCAGAAGGTAGGATGTTTAACTTAGATTTCCTCAATGCAGTGACGTTTAAATTGCCACTTTCTCTTGTTCACTTTTTGGATGAATGATAACAGGACAGGGAGTCTCATGTTTGGTATATTTTAAGCCATATTTTATGTTATGTAAGACATGTTATACTTACATCTTTAGTTTTCTACCGTGGGAATTGTACATAGAATACAATAACAGATCTTGTTCTAAACAACAGAAAGACTGGGAAAATTAAGTAGATAAGGTAAAACATTTTTTTTCACTTTTTGGGTCTTCAAATATTTTATATTGCCTGACAAATGTGGGTAGTCTATCTCATGTTTGCTGATACATGTTAGGAATACATTCAGCTTCGTGAAAAATATTTTAATATGTTGAAGAAATAATAGTCCAAATGTATGTATGCTTTCCTAAGTACTCTTCTGAAGAAATATATTCTCTCTCTTGATACACATATATGTAAAAATTTGGGGTTTTTAATAAGTAGGTATTTGTTATTATGCCTTGAGGGATCAAAGTTGGGCTGTTAGACACTAAGATTAGCTTAATTCAAGTCAGGGACTTCCACATCCTATGTTTAATGTCCAAAAGTCTTGAAAATTTTATGAAATCACAAAGCCATCCCTCTCATCAGACAGCAATTCTCTAGTTCGAAGGGCTGTGACTAGTTTAACTGATGCCTTTTAAAACAAGGAAGATGCAGACTGAAAATATTACAAAACTTGCACTACAGCTATGTCTCCTTCTTGAAAGGGACCGGATGATCCCATGGAATGCAACAATGTCTTAGTTGTGGTTCTCAAACCTTCTTCTCCTGCTAAGCAAAAAAAAGCAAAATAAATAGTCAGCGTAAGTTGATGTGAAGGCTTGCTTCCTCCAAAACACATTTGTAGAGAGTGACTTTACTGCATCTCTTTCTTCCAATTCTTTTTTCTTCTGTATGATGCAACTAGAATTGTGAAACTTCAGGCCATGGTGTCTACTTGGTTTAGAATATTTCCCAAAGATAACTTCACAGAATTGGTATCAGTCATCCAGAGACCAGCCCTTAAAACGGCGGTTAAACCCATCTCTTCACAGGAGTAGTTTGATGGATTTTATTCAGCTTCAGAGGACATCATGGTAGTTTATAATGACAGTAAGGAAAACAAACGCAACGTACACTCAAATTTCTATTCTGCTAGAAAAGCTACTTTTGGGATGGGATTGTGATAGTAGTCTGCTTTAATCTGAGATAAATAATGTCACCTGTATGTTTATGACCTAACCGCTGATACCTAAATGTATATCAATTGAACAATAGTCTGACTACAAAGTGTACTGGTTTTTTTTTTTATTAAATACAGAATAGCCTCATTTAAACTGTATATTTCAGAACAAAGGTCATAATTAACTTTTTAACCCAACATTGATTGCTGAAAGTTTTCAGCACCTACAGATCCTGCTGACTTCATAGGAATTGGTGATATTGATGTCTGTAGTCCTTTTTTGTTGATAGTTAGGTGTTTAAACACGTTGATGTCTTCATGTGGCTTGTCCTGCTTTCCAGTTGTAAGATACTTCTTCCTTTTCCAGGTATATAACAGAAAAAGCTTTCCCAAAGAAAGAGAGAAGTTTTGAGAGAGAATGGTTTTCCATAATGATAGATGTATTTGCATGCAAGCCCAGGAAGTTATGCTTATGCTGGTATGAAATGAAAAGGCATATGCATCTTAAGGGGATAAAAGAAAAATAAAATTTCTCTGAGCATGATTATTATTTTTAATTCATTGCATTCACTGCTTAGCGGTGCAACTACTCCTGATTTCAAACACGAACCTTAAACAAAGATCACTTACAACCTAAAATGAATACTAAGTCTGAAAAGTGGTCCCTAAAAGATGAGAAAAGAACTACCTTGTAACCAGAATGAACCTTAAATGAACCTTCATTAAGAATATTAAGCCAGCTCCTAATAGACACAGGTATTGATCTAATTAACAGGAAGTGCATAGCTGAACGGAAAGGTCCAGTAGAATAAATCCCTTCTTGTTGACACAATGTTGGCACAGAATTCAGGCAACGGGGAGATTCTCAATAATATCTCTGGTCTATTCTCCTCACCCTCAAATACTCTTATTTATGGTCAAATCGGCTGGGAACGTTTTTCAGCATACATATGGTCCACTCTGCTTTCATTGCAAAGAGTAATTTAGCAGAAAAAAAAATATTAGAAAGAAAACATTTATGGCTCTTGAGTTGCCTTATATTTTGAAAACGAGAAGTAAAATGTGTTGTTATTACAGACATTTTATTATTTGATATACTTAAAATCTCCTGAGTAACTGAAACTCAAGCAGGCAAAGAATATTCCCAAAAGCCAGAATGTAAGTGTACATGTCAGTCTTCTTGTCCGTAACTCAGAGCTAGCTCAAGAGCTTTGAAGGCTAACAATCTTGCTAAGGTGAGAAGGGCTCAAGCTTTTTCTAATTTAAGCAGACTTGATCCTGAATTTTGAACAGCATAGCCAAAGGAATTTTAAAAAGTATGTGTATTTGCATCTTTACTTTTTACAGGTTTCTGTGTACTGTATTAACTTAAAGCTATTGTGATGATTGCACAGCACCTGGACTACAGTAGTTTAATGTAAATTAAGACAAAAATGGTCACTCTGGGCACAGCCTCCACGGTAAATAGGGAAGAAATTTCTGATAAAGAAAAGCGAAAACAATTTAAACACGCATCTTGAAAGTAGGAGTATACGAGACAGTATTACCAGGTCTTCTTCAGATGGAGCCATGTAGATTTTAGTTTTAGAGCATACATTTACATTTTTCACCTCAGTAAGTTGTATAATTCGAGAAGTAAGCTAGCTGAAGTATTTCGCATTTTACCAAGTATGTTTTCATTAGGTGAACAGGAAAATTAAATGCAAGTGCCAGCAATTTTATACCGTTTCAGAACAGCCTTAAGATTTTCATAAATTCATATTTTATTCTTTCTTTTTTTGAAACCATTTGCTAGCTCTTGAGAGAGGATGAATGTAAAATATATTTTTTCCTGCACTGTGAATATAAAAAAGGAGGAAATGGCTAGATTTTTCCACCAGTGTAAATCATAGCAATGCCACCCATTTCAGTGAAATTGCACTAGTTCTGCTAAAAAGAACATTTTACCAAACAGCTTATTCATCTCTCAGCCAATATGCATTTTATTCGTCTATCAGCCACTGTAAGGACTGGAAGACTACAATATACTACTTATAATGTTCTACTACACTCCCGTTCATATTGATTGATGACTCTCTATATTCTTAGAAAGCAGAGGATTAAACAGCATTATTTTTTAAAACTGTTACTTTTGTGATAAGAAGGTGAAATATGCATTTACTGGTTTTCTTTTTTTGACTCTTACATTCCTATTTAGTTTTCTCATTCTATATTGCATTTCAAAAGAGTAATTTATGTTACAGATGGAATAATAGAACTATACAATCATAGAATGGTTTGGGTTGGAAGGGACCTTGGAGATCATCCAGTTCCAACCCCCCTGCCATGGGCAGGGACACCTCCCACTAGACCAGGTTGCTCCAATCCCCGTCCAACCTGGCCTTGAACACCTCCAGGGATGGGGCAGCCACAGCTTCCCTGGGCAGCCTGGGCCAGGGTCTCACCACCCACAGTGTGAAAAAAAGAAGATACTCGTTTTAAAAGTTTATCTGACATTTACTTGACTATAAGTTATAAGAAAGCTGTAGGTACCGACACTGCAAAATACATACATTTTACATACCCACCTACCCACACGCACACTTATAGGCACACTCTGGAACACAGTAGACAGGAGAGACAGCTACAGACATGTGGAGTGTGTGTATAGAACTCTGGGATTTGGATGAAAATGAGAACAGATTGTTTTCAGGTAATACACAAAAGTAATTCCAAAGTCTGTAAACCTATAACATGCTTTCAGAGATTTTGGGAATCATCACTTAAAACAGAAAGTAATTCCTTCTCTTACTCCAAATGAGGTTTGCTCAGAAAAATGTATTATGAAAATCTTGAAGGCTCATCAACATAAATAAGACTCATCCCCCCTTGTTTTTACTCAAAACCATGTGTGAACTCACAAAAAAGAAGTATGAAACACTGAGACAGAGTACGATAATGAGCTTGTCTTGTTCTGTCAAACCACCTACATTTCTGGTTATTTGTACCAAGAAGTTTCAAGAACAACCACTGTAACTGCATGTTCTAATTAGATAATGTACTTGTGCACGCAATATTTTTAACTTTGAGTCCAGAATTAATAGTAAAAAAAGTCACATAGCAGTCTACAGGAAAATACTTTACAATTAATATAAAAGAACAAAAAAAACATAGATAAAGAGATTCTTGTTTGTTTGCTGTATTGTAGTCCCAAAACTACATTTTCTTTGGGATACATTTTATAGATCTCATGTTGTTACCTTTTGGTAGATATTTCCTCAAAGTTCTATATGCTCAATATTACTAGAATTTTCATCCAAAATAAGTTGTGGATGATAAGTGGTGTAGACGCAGGTTTTCACAAATTGTATTTTCATTCCATTACTCAGTAAACATGGATTTGCCAGCTTTCATCTTTGATTCCTAGTGCTGCTCAAGATCCTGCTTACCCAAGAATGATTCCATCCAGAGTGATACAATTCTGCCTTTCAGTGAATATTTTGTCACTTTGGTTTCTATTAAGAAAAGAAAAATAAGCAAAGTTTTTGTTATTTATATGTGTATTTTTGGTCATTCCACCATTCCACATTGCTGATGTATAATAGTGATAATAATTACGATAACACATTTGCAATCATTTTAATTTATTCATAGCGAGACATTACAATCCACAAAGAAAACTTTCATGTCTAATGAGCTCAGTTTGTTTACTCCCCCTTGGCAAACCTCATTTCAATCTCATTTGGAAGTTAAGAACGCTCTTTCCAGTATTTTAAGGAAAATGGGAAAACATCTTTAAAACAAATATTAATTGTAGAATTCCCTTCTAAAAATTTTGGTTCTTCTGTCTTCTCTACATTTCAGAATTAATAGTATCATAGTTCCAAAACAATGCCTTTTCATGCATAGCGTTGAAGGATGATAATTCTTTAACATGATTAGGCCTAGAGTATGAAATCTACTAGCTGCATATATATAAATATTTGATGTATGGCTGTTTCATATATAAATGAAACCAACAGATTTTCTCTTACATATGAAGATTTTCACTCAATATAACAACTGTCTAATGACAATCTCAACCAAATTGTGGTTACGGAATTCTACTTTTATTTCTGTCAAGCGAGTCGGTGGCCAAGCTTTTTATTTTGTTGAGAAGTGCCTCTGTCTAATGTACCTGAGGTATTTTTGTAGTTTATTGAATTGAGATAAAATATTAAATGTCCTGAAGCCCAGCTGTCTGAAACACAGCTTACAGCAGATTAGTAGGGTGGTATATGGAAGGTTACAGTGCATCTAGGTGTCTATAAATATTCTGTAAATAAAGCAATTCAGTCTCCATTGTAAACCTAGATGTTTTAACGAGTATTCTGTTTCAGCCAGGGGTAGGCACACAAATACAACCCATATAAAATAATAATTTAAGATAGTGAGTTATCGTTAATTGTGTATTTAAGACTATATCCAGTGAGAAAATTAATTGTCAGTAAAAGACTAACCTTTCTGCCTTTACAGCTATCCTAATATACTGAAAAACTCTTAACAGAATTTCCAAGGCTTTTTTTCTGAACTGTTAAAATTGCTTTGAGTCACCTCCCCGGGTGATGCTGAATCAGTGTGAATGCTGTAAATAGATCAGTTATTTTTGCTGCACGTTGAAAATATATAATGCATCTTCTGTTTGATTCATAATTCATATAGTTCGGGAAAGGGAGGATGGCAAGATTCAAATTTCCTCTCTGGTTCTGATGGATGTACTGACTTTGGGTAGGCTTTGAAGATTACTCATCTGTTAATTGATTTGAGCTTTCCTGGGAAGTAGAAAATACGGGAGAGGGAACCTTCCAGTTTCTCATTCAGAGAGATACTAGCCAGTGGGACCTCTGGTACACCTACCAGTTTCCACTTCAGTGCTGGGTAGGTGCTTTATGCAGCTCACCTCCTGGGTATTTACATTAATAAGTATAGTCTACCACTTAAATCCACCTCTTCCTTCACATTGGAATCACAGAAACGTAGGATAGTTCGGGCAGGAAGGGAACTTTGTCTGAGACACTATTCAGAGCAGGGCCAACGGTGAAGCTTGCTCAATAGCTCAGGGTCTTTCCCAGGAAAAGTTGAGTGTCTCCAAGGGTGGCGGTGGCAGAGTCTCTCAGGCACCCTGTTCATTCCATGCTTAAGGACCCTTGTGGGTGTATTTTGTTACCTTTTAGCTACTCAGGATTTCCCTTGGTCTTGAGCTGCAGAAGCTGAATTTCTGGATATTACTTTCAAGTTGCTTTCCCAAATTTTTAGGTAAGGGCGACGAGAGTGGCTTTTCAAATCTCATAAACTATGAGACTGTTCCTTATTAAAAGCAGTATTCTTGCAGTATTTGCTTCTCAGGTATTATCCTGTGGTTTTAGGATGTTATTTGACATTCCTGATTGAAACTAAAAAATATTGCTTCTTATCTTGGTGTGTTGTACTTAATCTTGTTTCTTTAAATCATAACCCTGAGACCCTTCACCCGTCATCTAATACACTAGTAGCAATTTTACACTGATCACAAAATAAATTCTGAGGGCAACAACATGCATATGTATGAGCAAAAAACAAAATTATATATTAAAAAGGCACTCCTAAGTGTTATGTTAATGCAGTCTATTCTAGTAAGTGCTGTCTATAGATAAGTAACCTGTACATCAGACAGAAATAAGTTCTGAGAGAAATAACTGAGAGCCATATCTAGCTGTGAAAGATCAAATTCATACACTGGAAAATTAAGAAGAAAGAATGTAAATGCTCTGTTTATGATCCAGGAAGACATCCATATTTCTTCCGTTTGTTTTTTACTGATTCATTTATTTATCAGAAACATTGCTGGCCAAGCCTGAGCCTTGGAGGTTTCTAAGTTGGTAGAAGCATAACAACTTTACAGATACAGGCTCTTCCTTTAACAACACTAATTCCAGATGTTTTTGAAGCTGATTTTCCACTTTTCTAAGTACCTCTGTGCCATTCCAGTCAGAACCAGTGGGTCCGGAGTTTTCCGTAACACCTGAGCTGGGACAGGCAGGAACATTCCTAGTCAAGGGAGTCAAACTGGCTTTTCGGAATATGCTACCCCAACCAATTTGTCTCGTCAACAAGTACAGAGCCTTTATAACTACAAAAACACTGTGAATAAACAAAAGAGATTAAGCTATGTTGCCAAAGAAAGCTGGAAACACTTTAAGAGATTAAAGTGAAATGTGAGGCTTTTCTTCATCTGAATGTTTAACATTTCAGTCATATACCTTCCATGCCACACAGCACACTAGTGGTCATGGGGGGGACAGATAATGCAGCACAATATTGCATGATCTGTCTAATTCAGATCATGCAATCAGTCAATCAATCAATCAATCACCAATAAGAGGGATTCATGTCCTGAATGCCTCCTATTGGTGAGGACACAGATCTGAGCTACAGCTCATGTAAGTCAATCCACTGCCGGGCTAAGGAATGTGTTTTACTGGTTTAAGAACCACACTGATTTATAGAATCATAGNCAACAATAAAGTTTATTTACAGTCTTCAGTGTTTGAACTATACCGTGCTGAAACTCTAGGAAAGTGACTGGTAAAGGCAAATTTCTACAATTAAAAGAGTTTTACCAACCTGATGTTTTGTACTGCCAACACTTTTCTTCAATAATGGGTGAGTTCAAAAAAATTTTCTTGTGCTTAGATCACAGTTGTATAATTGTCTGCATGAGAAGCATTTGCAAACAATTCTTACTACTTTGACCTTCATCTGTTTCAGGAGAGGCTGTCAATACAAAGTTGGGTGTTTCTGCTGGGTTTTAGTTTCCATATAAAAAAACCAAAACAAAGTCAGAGTGCACAGGAGTCCTTAAAACTCTTCTCCTGGTTTCCTTCTGTCATTGTTGGTCGCAGTATCAGGCATCCCCTACAACGTCTGATATACTTTTATGAACTGGTGGAACTGTTTCTGTACCTCTACCTAAAATTGGATGGCACGTATGAGATATCATATGAGAATGAGATGTCATATTTGATGCCGCAGACGGTTTTTTCTATCCAACGCCCCTGCCTTAAGCAGGGACATCTTTCACTAGACCAGGTTGCTCAAAGCCCCATCCAACCTGGCCTTGAACACCTCCAGGGATGGGGCAGCCACAGCTTCTTTGGGCAGTCCCTGACTTCCTCCTCAAAAATACTGAATATTCGATGACATTTTTTAACTGAACTGAGAAATGCAGAGGAAGAAGGTGAGCATAGCTATGCAATATCCTATGTGTCGTTCCCTTGCCTTCCTTTGGACAAAGATAACTTTTGATCTGGAAGGAGAAGAGGATTGTGTGTGTGTGTGTGTGCCTGCACACTCGTTCATGTATTGCATGAGGGTGTCATCTGGATGTTTTGAAGCCTGTTTTTTAAAGGTCTGGTTTGAGAAACAGGCAAAATAGGGCACACGTTTTTTTCCTGAAGAACCGAAATAGAAGAGGTGTCAGTATTTTCTGCTGCATTAGTTTGATTTGAAAATGAAAAGGAAGGGGGGGAAAGGTTTTGTTTCTTTGCTTTTTGCAAGGAAAAGTTAGAACTGAACATGTCTGACATGGTGGGGGGTTTGGCATACTCATCCTCTGCTGCTTTTCTTGTCTAGCTAATGTTTGCTACTTTCCATCCAGCCACCTTTAAGGATGGGAATCTCCCAAATCAGGTTTATGCAAATGTATTTCATTAGTTTTGGGCAATGGCTCAGTTACTTGTATTTTACGTTGTAACTGATAACTTGAAAGTCATTTTAAAGGTCATGGGAGATAACCTCAGAAATTATTAGTGTGTGTTAAAATCAGAAGGTGGACTACTTTTATTATTATTAATTTTAATTTTTAATATCCCTCATAGTAGCATTTGATTATTGTGAAGAAATTGCTCAACAGACTGAGTTTTTAGAAACTTAGTGGAATCCAACCAACCAGGATTTTTTTTTTTTTTTTTAAGGGTGGCCTTCAACAGATGTTTTTTCACCTCTTATCTACAGGTAGAACCTGATAGCAGGTATTAGACTGTCAGCACATCTCTAAATTTACTTTGATGCAGGCTGGCAGAAGCAATAGGTACTGCAAAACTAATCTTTCCAATAACATATGTCTCCTAGAAAGAGACAGGACTGTATGTATTAAAAATAACTTGACTGAAGGAAAAAATATATTGACTAGGATTTTCTTATCTGATATTTACTTTTATGTACTGGCAGCCTTCCTTCTTCCTCTCTTCTCTAGTCCCATGAGGAATAAAAAGAGGCCTGTGCTCCTAGTAGGTCTACTTCTGTTTTTAGTTTTTATTTTTCATTTTTTTATTAATAGTGTAAGTACTATCATTGGAAAAGGGAAAAAAATCTTTGGTTTTGCTTTCCTCCTCCAGTTTTTCAGATCAAAAAGTGAGCTATACCTTCTTTTGCAACAATCACACTTCATTCTACCTCACGGTTAACTAGTATCTACCTTGGGAGTAACTTGGTGAATAGTTCTGTAGAACAAATATTTGAGTTTCTGAACATGTTACTTTTAATAAGCCTATAAAATATGTGGTTTAGCTTCCAGAGACTGTCACATCCATTGATTTTTTTTCCTCATTTATTAATATGAATAAACATCCATTTGAGATTATATTTTTGAAGAGCAAAAACTTGCTTATTTATATGTTGAGGAGGAATTTCCCGGGTCAGGGTTTTTATTTCAATACCAAATTTGGCCTGGCTAAAACCAAGTTATAAATAAAACACTAATTAAAATGTAGTTATGGAGACAAGTGAATTTTTGGATTATTAGGAGGACAGCACGTTACTTTCTAGGAGGCATCCCTTCAGTTACGTTGTTGTGTAGTAGTAATCTAGATCGTAAGCAGGATGTTCTTGTCTGAATGTTTCATGCCTAGATACAGATCTTTCAGGTTTCCGTACCACCCAGATGCCTGAACCGACTGAACGGGAAGGTGTTTGTCTCCTTGACATTACTCCTGGTAAATCCAGGTTCCCTCTTAGCCGTTACAAACCTGGGACTCACCCACGGCAGGTGGAGAGCTCTCTGCCCTTCCCCTGCACCTCTCCCTGTGTTTCCTCAAAACTTCATCAAACCTGATTGCATTTCTTTTATTCTGTCATACGGGCTCTCACCAGCTCCGGGTATACCCTCACTCATGTAGCTGAGATTCCTACGTCCATCAAAGCAGAATATGTATTAAGTACATAAAAACGGTACTTACTCCTGGAAAATTGCTTCCAGAGTTTGTTTAATTGCTTTTGTGCTTTCGCGTCTCTCATACGTGCTGTAAATGTAGTTGCTGGTGCAGTAGCTGCTGTTTCTGCTTCTTTTGCTCTGCAGGAATATAAGGGAGTTAAACAACGACAGGCTACTCCAATTCAGTGACCACATTAATTCAGCTTCTAAAAATGCCTGTGAAGTAGCAAAATATTATTCACATATTTAGAGATGAGCACGAGAGAGATGAAGTGACTTGTCATAACATTTGAAGCGGGGAAGAAATAAGCTCCGGTAATTTTTTTCCAGTTTTGTTTGGTTGGTTTTTAAGCTCAGCCATCCCCCTTTATCCTGAGAAAATATTCCTGTTTTAGAGCAAGTGTCTGTCTGGCACGGACACCTGCTGTTGTTTAAGGCCTTTGCCAGGTAAAATTATAGAGATAAGATTGTTTCTCCATTCAAGGTTTCTCCAAAGTAGACTGTTTCTCCAAACTAGAAATCAAACACAGAGGTAATGTTGTCTCAGAGTTTACATGTCT
>VYXH01000195.1:192112-215508 GCA_013397275.1 Burhinus bistriatus | reverse complement strand
TTCTGGGAGAGCAATAACCACTACTTGAGTGAAGTTTGCCTCTCGAGCCAGGCGGAGGACCAGTTACCAGCAGCTGAACTTACCTCGCTGAGTGCAGACTGAGTTCCTCGGTGCACGCTCCAGGAGCACCTTTAGAACTGCCGCGGGTGGTGCTGGCTCTGCTCCTGCCATGTCAGCAGCCATCCCCCAAGCTGCCGTACTTCTGGGATATGACTTCACATTTAAGTGTGAAAAAAATATCATCAAAAGAATTACCCAAAAGCACATGTTAAAAACTTTGAGAAATAAATAAACAATAAGAAAGACGAATAAAACTAAAAATTTGTATTTTGGCTAAATATGCAATATAGAGGGGAATAAGCAACAAGAAGATGAGAACGATTTAGAATATCACTTAAAAGTATAAGTAATAGGATGAAATTAAGTTCAAGGTAGTATAAAATGAGAGTAATTCAAACAAATTCTGATGAATTTATGTTTTGAAGAACCATCTTCCCAGAGGAACGGTGAAACTGTGAAAGTTTACAGAACATAAATAAAGGTAAAACAGAGAACTTCTGTACTGTTGGAGAGATGTATGTATTTATTCATCCATACCATCTATTTATTCCCACCTTTTGATTGAAGAAACATGAGGTAAACCTTTCTTTCCTCATGTGGCTAAAGCAGGTACTATTGTAATCTGCATTAGACCACCACCAGCAGATTAGCACTAGAGACGTGAAAAAAAAAAACAGGACAGAAATGATGGATCTGGGAAGTGATTGATTTTTGAACTAATGTGTGCTGGAGAACCTGCTAGGAATAATATAAGCAGATATGTGGTCATGACCAGTGACAGGAGAAGGATCCTTAAATAACAAATTGAGCTCCCAGGATCAAGCAATAAAGGTGTTAAACAGTCTGGCAGGCTTTCCCAGGGCAGTACATCACAATGAGAGCTTAGGAAGAGTTTTGCGGGTTGACAATTTTGTATTTTATGTCTTTTTTTCTTTATTTGAAAATGTAACATACAAGTCCAAGATATTTATTCCAGAGAAATCTCTGTGTACATTTTAAAGCATAAATTTAGCATTTTCTCTGACCAAAAAAGCATAAAGAACTGAAAGGCAGAGTGACTGTCAAGTACCTGTTCCCATATGACTGTTTCTAATCTGACCACATTTACAATGTTGTAATCAGAAGGAACATCTAGCACCGCTCACAGACCCCTCTTCCATCATCCCTACCTCCGGACAGGTTCTCCTGGTGGCTGTCAAGAGATTGCCACTGACTTCATCTATTTTGTGGTAAAACCTGTATGAAGAAATTAGAGAGCCAGTTCTGAATTTTGACATTTGCTTGCTCTGTGGTCTGGACCCCTTCCAGGAATGCTCCTGTTCTCCAGATTTGTGTTCTGTGGATTTGCTAACAACCCAGTTTCTGCCAGTGTTGGCTTCTGGAGGAGAATAGGCAACATTGGTTGCTGCTGTAATTTATTGAAGCAGTAGAAGAGATTGTGGCTTGGAAGAGGTTTGTGGTCAATGAGAGCCTGGGTGCTGTCCTTTATTTGGAATTTCTCTGCTCGGAGGGTACAGAAATTAAGAGTCACTGGCAGAGAATAAAGAACAGGACAGGGAAAAGCAGATTTCATCTGGAACAACTGCTTGAATTTCAGTATGGTCATCGTTGATCTCCAGGTCCCATGAAGCAGAGGAATCACATCCTTAGCTTTGAGCCCCACTATGGCCAAAAGTCCCTTTCAGTGCCAAGCTGCGTCCATATAATTTTTTTCATAGGGCAGCACACACTTGATGGATGAGGCAGAGATGACAAATGAATCAATATCAAGTTCCCATTTTACAAGTGTTAACTAGGCATTTTAAAACATCATCACCATCCTCATTCCTGCTTCTTTCCTGAGTCTAACCAATGTCTAGTCTCAGCCTGTGTCTTCACATGCTGCTATGTCTTCATATCTTTGTGGGACAAGTAAAGCTTTAAATTGGGGTTTAAGTACTCATATAGATAAAGGCCCAATAAACCATCACTGAAAGCTGGGACTTAATTTTCTTAGGGGACGGACAATCCCAGTTTCAGTAAAGCGGGAGCAACTATTTTAAATAATCCTGCATAGGTTAGTTGGGAAATTATTTGATAGCACTCACACCGTTAAGGTCTTGCCTAGTCCACTGGCTATATTAGATGGTACAGTGTTTTATGGAAGGTCGTTTTTGCAATAAAGACACTTCATTCTTTGAAAGCTTTTGAGAATGTCTTAGACAAATATCCATCAGGAATAGACTGGATAGAGTCGATATTTCCACAGAGCAGAGGTAGGAAATAGATGGGTTCTGGAGGTTTTCTCCTGTCTTGTTTTCTATTATGAACGGAACAAGCCACACCTGAAAACCAGACAATTCAGCTACCCCACAGAAAGACAAACCAGCAGGAGTTTAGCAGACAGCTTGCATGGAATTTAGGGACCGGAAGTGAATATTTTGAGAAGAAACCAGAGAAAAAAGAGCAATAGGGGATGGGAAAAGAAAGTTACGTGGACTGGTGATATATTCACTGGAATGTATTTGGGCCTACAATAAGTTTGTTTCATTCAGTTTTTTCTGTAAGATGCTTCCTTATGAGGCAATTAAGACCCTCAGGAACTTAATTGCTACCTAGTAAATGATAGTGGTACATGGTTAGTGTTAAAGTTGGGGTGACTTATCAATAAACAGATGAGAGAAAGGCAATCAAATGTTACTCCTCTTTAGGGCTTTTAAGTGACCCAAGACAAATGTGTTGATCCCAATTCATTTCCAAAGTCAAAGTAGAAACCACACAAGTGTCAGTAAAAGTCCCCTTGCTCCCAGGGAAAGTACAGAGAGTAAAGATGAATTTTTTAACTATTTTTTCATCCTTGCCTGGCCAAGGTGGAGACTTATTGACAGGCATGTGTGAAAAAGCTTCTGTTGCTGCTGTTTGCTACACCTGATTTTGTAAGAGGGAACTTCAATCTTAAAGGCTGTCAGTTTGACACCTATAATGAGCATGATATTAATTTCAAAAGGAAATCTACCAAAAAAATAAATGACAGGCTAAACTTCGCATCTCTACAAGCAGAACTGTTGATCTCCCCAGATAGTGTTCCCAGCCCACACACCCCTCACACTACCGTGTGCTGTTGCTTCTTTTCTCTTTCCCCCCAGTCTTCCTCATCACATTTTCCTTGGCAGAAATTCCACTGTGGATGCTAGCAATAGACTTGCCTTGATGCTGCTCATCACAATCCCCTGTGACAGCTTAATATCTCATTATCAACATTAATAATAAACGTGTGTTTCTCTGAATATGCAATGTGAGAGTTGAGTATATATATGGAACTTCACACTGCATTTATTTGAATGTGTAATGGTTGGTATAAATGCAGCCTCAAAGTGTTATGAGTGAAGGACATGATCGGCATGGAGAACCAGGCTTGACTGAGAGCTGTGACATGGACTTGTGTGCCCAAGAGTAAGTTATTTGACCCCACGCACACCCTTTTCCTTATTTTTTTAAGTCCTTCTTGCACTTTTAGGAAATTATTTCAGTTTGGTGTGCTACATATCGCAATGCTTAAATACACAACACAACACAGTCCTGGCATCTTACTCTTTATATGAGCATTGGATAGTTACAACTACAAACTGATAAATATAGAAATAAAAAATCTGATATTTGCATTTCTGAGGATTTGTATTTAAGAATAGTTAATGGCTTATTTTCCCTTACACACTGTCTAATTATAAATGTGACTTTCCAAAGAAAGTGAACTTTTATTTTTACTCTAACACTTTTTTTTTTTTATTTAAAAGTTCCTATTTTTGAATGAATGAAAATATTTTAGTATAACTTCAAGTATCAAAAGCTGACACACTATCAAAACCAGGTTCATAGACAAAATAAAGAAGGCAGAAAATTCTTGTCATAAAGTAAAAACTGGGCATGAAAGCAGGTCTTAAAAAACCTAATTTCTGTTTTTAATTTCTGATATTATTTTTGTTGGTATTTCAATTTCTAGTCGTAATTTCAATTTCTAGTTGTAAAGGTTTTAGAACTGCCTATAAAAAATAGTGGTCAAAAGGACCACTCCTTTAATGAGTATTGGAGACTACACCTCATTTGGCCTTACTGTGATGGAAGACATGCTGGTGGAAATAAATGCTTATTCATAGTAGGGGATCCTGGAACTCCTCAAACACTGTCACCGAGGAAAACTCCTTCATCCATGTCAAAGGTATATTCCAGCCCAAGGACAGGAGGCAGTGTTAGCAAAACCATATGTACTTGGGTGAGTAGCCAGCAATGTGCTTACACTTCAAGCTAAACTTCACAAGAACGAACAAAATTAACAAAACCCACAGAAGGTCAGAATACTTGAAAATATTTCCATTTACTTTCTAATAGAGACGGATAGTAGACACATTAATCCTAGCAACTGTATTCTGACCTCAGTCTATCCTGGATGTCAAATTTTATGAAGAGAACATGGGTGCAAAAACGATATCTAAACTCATGGAGAGTATCTAGAAAACGATAGAATTAAGATGAGAAAATGTCACTCTGACAGCTGTGTGTGTCCCTAAGCATTTCCCAAAACAACTTCTTGTATGAAGCAGCTCTTGCATAAACCTCAAAAAATGAGACTATGGAGTCTACTGTCTAGAAAGGAGTCCAGTCCAGAAAGAAAGGTCTATGTGTGCTTAAAGTGTTATGAAACATCAAAATGGAATGGTAAACTTTCAAAACAGAGAGGAGGACACACACAAGGAATGCTAGCACCAAGTATTTTATCTGCTCTCCTATGGGAAAATAAAAAGCAATAAGTGGTTCAAAGTACAGTGGAAACCCTTTTTCAAGCATGAATGCAGTGTTGTTTAGTCCTTCACTGAAATATAAACTCAGCCGCTCCAGTTTCACTTGAAAGATGACAAAAACAATAGAAGTTTTTCAATTTACTGAGTTAAAAAGTCAGGAAGGCAGAACTCTTCTCTTCAGCCCAGATCTCTTGCCCACCCCTCCACCACCCTTTGGAATTCACTTTAAATGTGAAGCTATCATTGTTCTTTGAAATTGAGTCTGCAAGAAATGAAAGTTAAACAAGCACAAGTGAATCTCATGAAGAAAGGACTGAATATAAACAAAACATTGTTTTGAAGTTGTTGTTTTTCTATCTGAAGAACACTTCTCCCCTAAACTGTAACTCAAATCTAAAACTGTTTTCAGAACAGAAATGTCTTCAGAAATATGCCAGAATGAAGAATATTTCACTTCTAAGATTTACACATAAATTTGTCTGGAAGTATCAATATGGTCAAGCAGCTGTGATTAGGAAGGTGTCTACTGCAGAAATACCATAAAAATCCATGTTCTAGGGTTCATGAGTTTGGTGAGCTTGGAAGAGCTCTTCAAGCAATGGGATCAGAGAAAAAGGAACAAAGATTGTGGCTTGGACTTGCTTTTCAGTGACATGCACAATCTTCTGTATCCCTTCATTTAAATACCTAAATAATAAACCAAGTCAAATTATACTACTTACATGCCCAGTTTGTGCGGAGTTGTCCCTTTTATGGGATATTTAAAGCAGTTTTAAGCTGTTAAAACTGACTTGGCATCCCAGACATAGGTACATCCAGAGCTGAGATGCAGCTTCCCAAAGCATATACTTGATGTCCTACAGAACAGACCCATTCTCCTCTGGCACATAACCAGCTCCCACAGTGTGCCACCTTCTCTCTTCTCTTGCTCGAGAGAACTGGAGAATTCCCAAAAATATTTCCTACATATTCGTCTCCTTCTGCTCCTTCCTAAGATCCTTGGAAGACTGGCTTCAAACTTACTGCCAGTGGCCTCCCACCAATGTCAAAATCATGCTAATTCATGTGATGATTTGCCTGTGTCCTCACACCTGGGAAGCCTCAAACTGAAATCAAAATTGGCTGAAAGCTGTGTACTTGATTTAATTTTCATTTTTTAGCTTAAAATTTCTTTAAATCAGACTTTTCAGAGCCTTATTTAGACAGTAGGATCAGGACCGCAGAGCTTAAACTTGCTGAAAAAGGACTAAGCTGAAAAAATACTGCAGTATAAACTTGGTTAGAGCCTCTGAGTATCACTCTAGTATGAATATTAAATAACAAAGATAATAACCCTGGTTTTGCCAAATTCTGTTCTGCTTCATTCAGCCCATGAGTGTATCAAGAGCTGCATCCATCCATGAAACCCTGGAATGTCTTGCAGGCTGGTGTTATTATTAACAAATGAAAAACATCAGGATGTGCAATTCTTGCTAAAGAATTTTTTATAAAAAATAAAACTAATGTAAAATTTTGACTTGCTTGCCCAAGGATCAGTTTCTCCATCTGTCTCTCTGTCTGTCCAGCTGTCTGTCTATGGTTCCCTCTCCTTTCCTAGCAACAAATTCTGAATCTAGTAGCCGATTCCAAACTTCCTTGCCAAAGGAGTTAAGTCAAGTTACAAAGATATTCCAGTTCCAGTTCTTGCATGATCAGCCATTCTCTTTGAAGATCAGCACATCCATAAGAGAGAGAAGGTTCAGTTAGCACCCCACTGAGGGAGAAGATTCAAGGCAAGCTAATAGCTTTCCTATTTGGTCTGTCTTGACAACCAGTTTTTATGTGTAAGGTAGCCAATCTGCACGTGTATTACTGGGCATCAACTGCAGCACACGTTAACTCTTGCCCAGAGAGCAGTAGGTGAGTGGTGAAGCAACCTGACAGAGCTTTGAAGAGGGAAGGAGGACATCAAAGATATGTTAAGGCAGGGGAATCCAATGTGTTTTATAAAAGTCCACAGAGACCCAGCTGAGTGAACTGCAGCTTAACACCAAATTAAACTAAGGTTAAAATACCACAGCTTGTTTAATGGTGAAGTTTTAACATGTTTGTCTTGCATCTTGATGTGCTATTGATAGGAATAATTTTACTACGATGTCAGTACATTGGGTTGAAGAGCATATATTAAAGACTCAGCAAAAGATAAAATACATCCCACGCTTTCACCTTAGAGAAATTAGTAGGCTGAGCACTAGGAGTTCTATGTCTACACTACTTACTTAAGCCTAACCATCTTTATGATGGTTATGGATGGATATGATCAAACCAAACCTTCCTCTGTCATTGTGAGGAGATTTGTCATGTGTTAAAGGTGCTAACTCATATACTTGTAGCAAATCACATGGAACTCAGATAAACATGAAGAGGATTAAAAAATCTCTTTGTGAATGCACTGGCTGCCCAATATTTTTGAAGACCCTCAGAGAACTTCTTAACACAGAACGTTAAGTTCCTGTTAAAACACACGAGTTTTCTGTGAACTTGCAGTGGGGTCAGGATCATAGTACATGCTTACTGTTTGAGCTATGATAGTGCTAGGAAGAGGTCCTGGTTCCTTTCATCCCATTCCCACGCAGAAGGATGCTCTGATCCTGTTTTCCTTCACAGATTCTGTGCCTACAGCACATCTATTCTGATGCTGACATGCCAAATATTCTGTGTCATGGCAGAACGTGGTACGCACATTATAGCAAGATTTGTATCAGACAGGGCACTGGTCCTAATAGTCAGTATGGCAAGGATACCAAGTCCTGCAGTGGACAAAGACAGAAAAGTAGGAAATATGAACAGTGCATTTTTGGCATGTTGCTGGAAGAGGAAAAAAAAAAAAAAACATGAAAGGTTAGACTAGAGTGGAATCAAGAGAGACATCTTTTCCAGCAAAAATATAAAAAACTGAAAATCAGGACCCATCAAAAATATCTCATTAGAGGACAAACTTCAGTTCATCTTAAAAGCATCATCTAAGCCGTTAGAGGAAGCCATTGCTGTTTTGGATTGGCACCTCCTGCAGCTGTATTTTCTTAATGGTGGTTACAGAGCAAACGCACTCAGCAGGTCTTTCTCTGCTGACTTGGCACTTGTTAGGTCCCCATGGATCCATAAGTGCAGTTCTTATTCATCAGTCCTGCACACAAACGCTTGTGCACAGCAAAGCTCAAGCTTCACAGAAAACAATAAATGCTTTTGAAATTGTGTTGCTTTTGTCTGAATGCTCATTAGATAAGTCTGCTCTGGAGCCAAGGGACATTTAACGATAGCCTCACATAGGTCTGATGTTCTCTTTTAGCCATACAAAGTAAATTTTAGGGTTTGTGCAAGGCCCCAGATTAACTGCTGTAGAGACTGGTGTCTTCATTCTCTTCACAGAGGTCTGTTGAGACAGCAGAGCAAATTTTCTTGCAGTACTTCCTTCTGCAGTGAAAAGTTTCTGTTTGTTTCTCCTACTTTCTGTGACCCAGTCAATACATTGCACACCTACGGCAGGAAATATTTGGTTCTATTGAAACTTGTTCATTTCAAACCAAGCTGAATTTATGCACTTTGTGTGAAAAGCACAATATTCATCAGAAAATAATGACTTCTAATCAGTAAAGACCTCAGCATCCTAGACCTGCAATGTCCTAGACAGAAAGTTTTGGAGAGAAACAGATGTCATCTACCTGGACTTGTGCAAGGTATTTGGCACTGTCCTGCATGACATCCTGGTGTCTAAATTGAGGAGACATGGATTTAATGGATGGACCACTCGGTGGATAAGGAACTAGCCGGATGGCAGCACTCAAAGAGTTGTAGTCAACAGCTCGATGTCCAAGTGGCGACCAGTGATGAGTGGTGTTCCTCAGGGGTTGCTACTGGGACCGGTGCTGTTTAACATCTTTGTTGGCGACATTGATGTTGGGACTGAGTGCACCTTCAGCAAGTTTGCCAACGACACCAAGATGTCTGGAGCGGCTGACATGCTGGAGGGAATGGATGCCATCCAGAGGGTCCTGGACAGGTTTGAGAGGTGGGCCCGTGCCAACCTCATCAGGTTCAACAAGGCCAAGTGCAAGGTCCTGCACGTGGGACAGGGCAACCCCATGCACAAATACAGGCTGGGAGGANAGAGAGGTTGTTGAGGCCCCATCCCTGGAAGTGTTCAAGGCCAGGTTGGATGAGGCTTTGAGCAACCAGGTCTAGTGGGAGGTGTCCCTGCCCATGGCAGGTGGGGTTGGAACTAGATGATCTTTAAGGTCCTTTCCAACCTAAGATATTCTATCATTCTGTGATCATCTGGTCTAGGCTCAAAACAGATCCCAATTCATATATAACACGCCTAAGAGAAGCTAACCTATGTACAAACACCAGGTTAAGGTTTATTCCTTCCTTTGAACCGATCTACCATTATGGAACGTGGAAATGGTTTGTTGTTTATCATCCCCCGTGTGACACATCTCTGGCTGGAATATCACACCAATCTCACCCATTCTGAGTGAGGTACTATTAATTGATCTCTCTGGACTTACTCTGTGAGTCTACTTCAGACATTGATTTGTTTGTTCCTCTCATCTACATTATTTCAACACTGAGTTTTTTCTTCCACCTAATAAAGTGGTTACAAGTTTTAAAGTCAATTATAGCCCTACATATGGAATAGTTAATATCAAAAAAAAAAAACCCAGATAATTTAAAAGGTACCTCTGAACATAATTTACAACATATCTTACATATTTAGATTGACTGCATCTTGGGATGCTTAAATTTGAAACAGATGGTCAGGTGATTTGAAAATCACTCAAGGAAATCTGAAAACTAGCTTACAGCAACGTGAAGGAATATCTGCTAGATTGAAAAGGGAAAAAAGGCAGGGCTGTTGATTGGGCTGGAGGGTTAATGAGACTACAATAAGATATTTGGTTCCATAGACTGGAAAGAACCATTTTCTGGGTTATGAATATGATATTCACCATGCTACGTACTTAGGAAAAGAGAGATGCATTCTGACAGGCAATGCTTAGTTGCAGGCAGTTTAAAATCAGTGCCAATATAGAAACAGGAAATGTATCTTATAAATAAACATGACTAAATGTATGAAGACTCCAGGAATTTGAAGTGACAGTTAAAGTGGCACCTTGTGGTTCATCATATTTGATCCCACTGTGTCAATGTCATAGTGGCAGCTGGTATCAAGAGTTGCTGGTGGGGAAGAAGATAATAAGCTCCTCTCCTCATCCTCACCATCTTTCCTAACCATGTTATTCATATTTATGGGGGGGTGGAAACTGGGACAGTGGCTTTGAAATGTGGAAAAAAGAAGGGATATCTAGGTTTACTATACTCAGATCATGCCCTCAAGTAAAAAAGTTTAGGAAGTTTCAGCAGCAGGTAGGGAGGAAGACAGTAACATTTATCCCTCTGTATGAATGCCATTCTTCTCTCAAGTTCTGATCTATGATCTGCTGCCCAGCCCTGCCCTAAAGTAACCTTGTGTTTTGTTGTATGTACAATTTAATTGACCTGTGTAGCTGACTGCCCAGTATAATGCAGAATGTGGCTCCAAACCCGTTCAGGCAGAGTCAGATCTCCCTTTAGCTAGATGACTGCCACAGCCATTGAGTTATTGGGTGAGGAAAGTGGACAGCAATACCTTCTCCTTCTCCCATTGGGGGTCTGAGTCTTCCCAGGCAATGAGTGGTGCTCCTAATATACTTCACTTGGATGTTGAATGTTCCCGTGGCTGGCCAGACCCCTGAAAGTCAGGTGCTCCAACACTTTGCATCAAAAGATTTAACCCTCCTCCCCCTTTCACAGCCGTACACTTAGAGGTGAAATTCAGAATTCATACAAGGAGCCCGCTAGTGAAGGCACAACAGTTTTGTGCAGTGTATTACAGCTGGAGAAGTTAGTTGGCAGCTATAGCACTACTAACAAGGAACGACCCACCAATACTGACAACCCCTTTTGGCCTTTTGGCCAACTCCACTAGATGAGTCAGAATTGCTTTCTTTACTGTTAGACTTTATTTTGCTCAAGGAGAGCCCCATCTCTTATTTGTTCAGTCTGCTCTTTTCTCTATACCCCACAGTGAAACGCCTATACAAGAATGTTCTGAACACAGCTTCATGTTCATCATTGGTTTTTCAAAGCCTTAGGGGGTGCACCATGACTTTCAGTAGACAAGGAATACTGATGACCCAGGATACTACGGAGCTTTCTGAAAACTTTCCATTGATCAGCAATAGCCACATAAAATGGAGATAGTTTGAAAGGACATTGCTTTCCAGGGACATCTGGAGACCAGCACTTCTAATTGTATGTTATCTCCAGCACTTTGCAGAAACGTCAGCACAGAGTATAAGTCTGGGTCTGGGTGAAAGAGACTCCTCTCCATAAAGATGGTACCTCTAACATTTGCACCTTGACACCCTCAGCACCAACACCCTCAGCACCGACAACAGTCTAATGACTTTTCTCATTAATACTGTATTTATATTAAAAGTTGGACTGCAACTGTCGGAAATGTGTCAGTTAACTTTTCATCCTCTCCAAAATGTATTCATTTCATTGTAATATATACATGGCATTTGCGCATTCATCAGTATTTGAAATCCAGTCTTTAAATTGTCCTATGTATGCACATATATTTATAAGTTAATAAAAATATACCCTTTCCACATTGTTTTTCTACAATGAAATAGCCTGTGAGCAAATTACATTTTCTTTTTACTGTTTACTCAGCACAGTGAAAGAATATATTGACTACTAAGTTTCTATGAGTTTTTCCTCTACAGCTTAAGAAAATGGACTCCCACTCTTATTAATTTTAAGTATTTTCTTTGTTGTCCTATAAATTGTCGCTGCAGCTCTGACCTTTTTGCAAATTCACAGTAGAAAGAATTAAGACACCTATTTATTTACAGTCTTATCCAAAACAGCTGTGCATCCACGTGCTTCTCACAAAAGTTTTCTGCACTATGGGTGTTTCAGTCATAAACCTATGTGGCTGACATACAAAACCAAATCCATTTCAAGAGCTGAATTTCTTAATTGGATGACTGGAGCCATAGAATGGCGTGTGATCTAGATCTTACTTCTATTAATCTTTTCCTTACTGTTCTTTAGTCACATGAGTTGTGCCACCGACTTCATCAAAACTGTACATATGGAAAAGGATACCATGTCACATTGTTTGTTCCCATTTCATGTCTTCAGTTATCTGCTGCTGGCATGTGAAAGATCCTACACAATCTGTCACTTAGTTAATGAATGAATGGTGTAGACCTGGAAGCAGCCTGGTTCACCCGGCGCTGGAAAGATCTTGATTAAGGCAAACTGTTGCAAAGTTTTCAAATTGTTCCCACCTTCCACAGCTCAGCCTCACCAGAATACTTTAGCCCCTGAAATAGGAGAAAGAAAACTGTCTAGAATTTGTTTTCTAGTAATTTCTTAGGTCAGTTATGGTCTAATTAGTGCCACTAAACATAAAGATGTCATTTATACAAATTAGCGAGACAGAATAGAAGAAAAATATTTTAAATAACCGCATTATTGGAAAAAAGTAAAAAGCAACAACAAAAACGTAACAAATGAAAATCCAGCAAGAACATTACTCTTGTACAGCATGGCAGGGAACTATTGGTATTAAAAATTAAAATGTAAAATAGATGGCCTAGGGATAATTCAGGTCCCACACAACAGACACTTAACACTTGCATGGTAGCCAGAGCCACCACTTAGGCATAGGGTAGAAACAGGTGGCCCCAACCAACAGGAGGAGAAATTGATGGTGATCAATACGAGAAGGGTGGGCAACAAATCATCCACAGCCTCACAAATGGCAAATTGCTCAAGATGGTCGGTGCCACTGAGGCCTGGATGGTTGATGCTATCAGTACTTTATCAGTTTAACCATTTCCCCACTGACAATATCAAGGTTACTCTCCTCTCTACACTAAGACCTAACCAAACCAAATCACGTTTGGAATTTGAGCATAGATTTCGAGCATGGATTTCAGAGGATTTAATCAGTATTGTAATGCTGACACAGGGCTCAGGCTCGTGCCCAGACCCACTGTTGTTGTCGTTTGCCAGCGTGTTAGCTAATGCCGCCAAGGATGCCAACTGGCTTGTCAGGGTGGCCACATGACTGGAGGCACTTGGTCAAGCTCATATTCCACTGCCCCAGGCAGGATGAGCACAACCGGTCTGTGGGCTCACAACTGCGCACCGTACCAAAGACAGCCCAGCAGTACTCCGAGAATTACACAGGATTAACTTCGTGCCTAAATGACTGCCTAGAGACAATGGTCTTGAGGGAGGACCGTCACAAACCTCACCAGCTTTTGCTAGAGCTGCGATGTCCGTGTCTTCACTAACATAAAAACGCAGAAACACACATATTGAAACTGAGGAAGAAGGGCTTCTCAAATGAGGCATTTCAGTCACTGCTGGGGAGAGCACGAAAGAGCAAACTGTGAACGTCAGGAGCTGGTCAGATGACTTAGTGTGCTACTGGAGCCACTTGTGGTAAGGGACTGGCATCAATTAGGTAGAAGATGGGCTAAGGACATGGTGTATGACTGTAGCACACACTGTATTACTCTCAAGTGCATCAATTACACATCAGTTTTTCAAAATAGCAGGGAAATTGGCAAATACATTCAAGGTTAACATAATACATGATTTCAGCATAGTTAAAAGGTGATGAAAAATTAGGATGAGGACAGTACTTGACTTATAAAATGCCTAAATGATTTCAGATGGGAAGATACAAACCTATACTTTTAATCTAGCATAGAAAACGGTAAAGAAACATCTTTTTTTAATTATCTCATTCTTGAATGTATTCTACCACTAACCCAACATCATGTTTGGGTAAATTGCTCATTCTAGAGATTTCTGGTTTCCTGACAATTGAGAAAATAATAATTATTGTTACAGTTAACAGTTACTGCTACTGTTAATAATTATCATAATGCTCTATCAGAGAAAATTATTCTGATTTAGGTAGAAGCATGGAATTGTCAACAAGGCAAAGTTTCTGGAAATTAAATGAGTTTTAGAAAAAATTATATTTGCCCGTGATCCAATGAAATGAAAGGAGTGTATAAGCCAAACTGATGATTAGGCTATAAAAAGACTCAACAATAATTAATTCATATGTAATAACATGCATTTATTTATAAGATTACAAAGCCTGAAAAGTTCTTAGTGTTACAGACTAGATACTTGAGAGTGAACATAAGGCTGTCTGGATCACAGTGTCCTTTTAGTAACTTATGATTAAATCATGCTACAGATAGCAAATAAAGCTTTTATTACTGGAAAATTATTTCATCCAGCACATAAAATTGCTGGAAGAGTCCTTTCTTAATTACAAATTTTACTTAGTTCTTTGGTACTATCGTGCAAATGTTTCCTTAGAAGAACAAGCACTGCCAAACTAAATTAGAAAAAAAGTCACGGGTTTATGAGCTTTAAAAGCGGTTAAAGCAGTTTTCAGAAATGTATTCTAGGTGTAAGCCAGGGAAAAGAAGTGAAAGACCACAGACTCAGGTATGCGAGATGGCTATCGTTTACTTTAGTGTTAAATGATCTTGTGGTTGAAAATTGAACTGGGCCACATCAGGGCCACGTTCTCTAAAAGCTGATCTATGGGTCTTGGGGTAAATCATACAAAATCAGCCTGCCTCAGTAGAAACATTACCCTCTTTTAAAGGAAATTCACGAGATACTTTCCTGCTTTGGTTAAATACAAATATTAAATAAAATTAGAGTAAATCAGAATAGCACTATATATATATATATATTAAAATGCCCATAATTTTCACACCAGAGATGAACTTAGGCAAGTTTCAGCTTCTCTGTTGCACAGCTAAGTTACTCTCTTAAATCGGATTAATCTGTTCTTAACTGGTAGAAGTGAGTTAAAGAAATAATTAAAAAAAACCCTTCTTGACATCCTGTAATGTTTGGGGGAATAAACAAGAAGTGTAACAGAGGTAGTTCCTATGAGGTCCTGATGCACTGGAGCGACTTTATAAAGGAGGAAGACGCCCATTTCATTATCCCTTGATTTGTTGCTGTTGCCATCTAGTGTTTCACAGAGGTCTGCTGGGAATAATGCTGATTTCTGCCCAGTTTTGTCATCTCCCTCTTAATCTAGTTCCATCACACTTTTAGTTTCTGAGATCTGTAGAAATGATCCTTCTGTCCACACCTTTTTTGACAACACCTACCCCGAGCTTCCCTACGAATAAAAATAAGCCCAGTTGACATCAAGCCATAATTTGCATGAGCTAGTTTTGCCAAATTCTAGAGAATTTGCTTGGGATGTGTTCCAACACACGAGGAGCTGAGAGAGAAGGCATCTCAAGGTCAGCACAAAGAAGGAGGGTGTAAGCGAGAGAGGTGTAATCAGACTCATCATCGGCATGTCTCATGCTGTAACAGAAGAGCAAAACCCTGCCCCTCGCATGGTCCCTGTTGGGTAACTCGCAGCCTGGCTGACCGGTACAGCAAAACACACTTCTTCATGCGACTGACTCACGTTCTCACGCCTGCTGCTGCTGCTGCCATGGTCTCTGCCTTTGCAGTCCTAGCTGTTTGTAGCTGCAGGTTACAGGTTTGGGTATTTTGTGCGGTCTGTGCCTGTCGTCGTGAGAGGCATCCTGGAAAGTTTCCCTGCACGGTATATTACAGCTGACAGGTTGGTCACGGATGTGCTGCCACTTCTGCTCCTCGGGACCTCCTTACACGATTGTTCCTATCCCGTGCTCTTGTCAAGAAGGTTTTTGCAAGTGTCCTGTGCTGTGCCGAGTAGTTAAATGCAATGTTTCTACTGCATTTGAAGACCCCTATGAATGACAACAGGATCCCATTGACCATGTTACGCCTGGGAGCACAAAAGCAGCCGTCATTCATAGATTTCTAAAAGCTACTCATGCAGTAACCTGCCAGGAAAGGAATTAGTTTTATGGTAAATGTGCTTTATTTCTTATCTTCTTACATCTGTGTGTAGGGTCCTGCATCCTGGCATAGTGGTAACTTAAAAGCATGACTACATTCCCTCCCCTCCTTGCATTTCAGAGAAATGGGTCACATCCTGTCGAAATTAGAAGTGTACAATTACCTTTAACCACATCCCACCAATAGTGCTTCTGTTATCTCACCTAGGAAGTGCAAGCACTGTTACTGGCACAGCCAGCAGATACCCAACATGGCCTCGTTTTCCATTCTCTGCCTCCTAGCTCTGAATTAGCTCTACTTACATGTTTTGCTGCATCTGGAAGTTAAGCCCATCAAACATCATTACAAGAAAATTGCTGCCTTACTGTCAGTAACATAGGAACAGATTGGCTTGTTCTTGTTTGGTTTTGGGTTGTCTTCCTTTAGCTTGCTGTTCTTGATATACCTCTAGGCTGGTGAAACGTTTCTGATCACGCCTGCTTTAGTGCGTGAGGAGCATTTCTGACTGCTCCTTTGCCCTGGTAAGCCCTAGGGCCAGGACTCCAAAGTGAAGTGTCTAATCCAATGCAGCACAACTAGAGCTCCAGAGCCAGAGCTGCCCCTCATGAAGGATGGAGACTGTGACCAGTTATGATCCAGGCAGTAAATCTGGTCAAAAAGGAATGAGTGGAGACATAAAGAACAACTTCATTTTCCATAAAGTACTACAGATCCCACTCAATAGCAGGTGCTGGTGTTTTCAAAAACATTGCTTTGGCTTTTGGGTTTTTGCCTTTTTCTAATCTGGTATTTTTCTGATTAGCAACATACACAACAATTTGATTCTTTGATTTACTTCATACTGGAGCTGGTGGAAGAAAGACAGCAGTGCAGTGTGATAATGGGACTCCTCAAGCAAAGGATAGGGTGATTTTAAGAAACAGATGAGATTTCCAAATCCCAACTTCCTTTTTACTAATTATTTCCATACCATCTTCTTTCACACAACTCCCATAGACTGTAGCTTTTATTATGATATTTTGAATAGAAAAATGAACTTCAGGGGCAATTTGCAGGAGCACAAGTGCATCAAAAGACAGTGGCAGCTATGGAATTTTCTGAGATAAGGTAGAAAAGCACATCATTAAGTGACTTGATACTGGTGAGCAAAGTTAAAAGAGGAATATCCCTCCTTGAGATTTCTTTCTTTGTCTAAGTAATTGATACATTATTGCCCTCAAAAAAGGATTAGACAACCTTGTCTCTTACTTAGAGCAACCTTGCTAATAGTATCTTGCGTTGGAAAAAGCTAACGCTTTATATTTCTCTAGTGCTCTTCACCGCAAAAGTACATAGTTGGCAGTCCTTATTGCACCCACTAGGAAGAGCAAAATCCTCATGCACCTTTGAAGGGCAAATGTTTTGGCTGGAACATAGCAGTTAATTAATATTTTTCTTGTTCACAGTACTGCAGTGTCCCAACCAAGGTCAGGGCTGTGTTGTGCCAGGCACCATAAAGATTCACGGAAGGAGCAAGGTGCTGCTCAAAGCTCAATAGGAAGGAATGACGGCAGTTTGCGGGCAGAAGGGGAGCATACTCAAACCAAATGCAAAGAACAGCGCTCGTTGCATGAGGTTTAACCTGAGGTTCTGCCCAACCGGCCGTGCTGCCTCACAGCACAAAAAACACCGTGTAAACAAAATTCAGTGGTTTTACTTTATCCTCTAAAGAGGATAGGTGCAATGGCAACTTAATTATCCTGCTGAAACAGCGGTTGATGGTTGTAGTCAGAAATCAGTTGGAGTTTACAAGTGGGCAAAGTGAATGTTATGGCCTTTGCTAAGCTGAATGTAGCATTTTTTATTCACAGCAGAACAATCTGAAGTTGCATGTGTGGGAATTGCATGGTTTTCTCAGACTGAACACTCTTGTGCTGAAGTCCTGGCCTGAATAAAAATGAGTTTTGCAAGCAATATTGAAATGGAGATTCTTATATAATGTATATCTCTGGGAATCTGGGTATACATGGGTAATGAATGTAATACGATTTTAATGAGAATTTCATTTTATGACTCAGGATACAAGAAGACATAACTTCTCCTAATATAATTACCTTTGATTAATCTGTGGGAGTTATTAATTTCAGACAAAAGTTTTGCTTTTTCGAATGTCCAGACTAATGAAATTACTCTTATTAGTTTGAGGGTAGATGATGACATAGATATAACAGGCACTGAAACAGAGATGTATTGGACAGCTTACTGGAAATTGAAATTACAGCAAATGAATATTGCACATTGACCCATGAGCACAGTGGGCCACTTTTTCAACAAGAATTCTTTTATCTCCCCTCTGTTAGCACTCAACATACATGCAACACAAACTGCTTTAAGCTATTACCAAGCACATCTCTGAAACACAAACCAGGAATGAGAAGGAAGGACTATTAAAAGAACAAAAGTATTCCGCCCAGGCATATTAACATTATAATTTATATTCTGTCTTCTGATAGTGGCCAAGAGGGTGAAAGAAAATTGGACTCCATTATGTGAGGAGTTGTTCAGACTTTCAAGAAAATAAAGTCTGAGCTCAGAAGAATTCAAAATCTTATTTCCAGCACCCAAAAAAATGAATATAAGACACAGTAGCAGGGAATTCAAAGAGGTCTGATGAGGGAGACAGTATTAAGGAAGGAGATGGAGGTAGATTGTACAACTGTTTAATCTCTTTGCTTGCAGTTTGCTCTGTTTTACTACACGTTCTCTTCTGGTGAAAAGGGATGCAGGAAGGAAAGGTGCTTGCCTGCCTTAACAGACGGATATTCCTTGTGTGATGTGGATTTGCTCTGGATTCAGATGAATTTCTGCCCTTCCTGAGAGCAACCTGAGTGAAGTAACTGGAGTGCAGAGCAGGAGCAGGGCAGCAGCAAACCTGTAGCAAAGACAGAGACTGGTAAATTTCTAAAGAACAAGTAAAAAGAAAGTTTTTCAGGGACCAAATGCATCCTACTCATATGTTTGTTACAGTCCGGAAAGGTACTGAAAATCACTGGACTGAGCCCAACGTGGTAAGAACCAAACTTGAAAAGGCCCTTTGAAGGATCATAGAATCATAGAATGGTTAGAGGTGGAAGGAGCATTAAAGATCGTCTAGTTTCAACCCCCCTGCCATGGGCACGGACACCTCCCACTAGACAGGGTTGATCAAGAATGGGGAATCTGATTGCAAACCTTTTTATTTCTATTGTATTTTACCCAACCGATCTTTGATTTGAAAGCTTATGTTAAAATTCCACTTTCAGAGCTACTTCTTACGTTTTCGTAAGCGCATCTGTGGTGCTGGAGAGCCTGTCTGGTGTTTGTGGTGCGCTCTCAGTCCAGCTCTGACTTACTTCAGATCCCGTCATACCCATGCACATACCGAAATCAGCTATAAAGCAAAAGCTGGGGGTGACAAATAATGAGATACAGAATTTCTGAATGTTTGTACCATGCTCCCACACAATGCATAGAAAAATCCAATTAATTTGATATATTTCATATGTAGAAAAGCAAAGTATCTGGTTAGAGGATGAAAGCCCAAATGAACATGTTACTAAATGAATTTATCTCTGAAAGAAGCTAAATTCTGAAGTCCTCCCTTACACAAAGCTTGCACTAAATTTTAACAACTTTGCTTATAAAGGGCTGGGAGAAAATCGAATATTATTTTATTGGATTTAGCAGTGGATGAATATTTCTCATTCTGTCACAATAAGATTATTTACTTGCAAAGAGGTACTAAAATAAAATATTATGAAAGATAAATGCTTATCTCTAAATGGCAAATACTTTCCCTATATATTCTTACTTTGGGGCACAGACATTATAAATGTGTCTTCTCTTTTAAGCATTATTTTTCTTCCAACATTTTTACCATTACCTTCCTATATTTATCATTGCTAGCAAAATCCATCTCGAGTTGCATCTGTATTCCTGTATGTCCTACTTACAATATATTAGGTGAAGGTAATATTTGAGAGTCAGGTACTTGCTTTTTTTCTGTATTTCTTACTGGAAGCCTTCTTTTGGGATCTATTGCCAAAACCACCCAGAGAGACTTTTTGTTACTTTCTCCTTGTAGTTGTACGTTACTTATTTTAAAGTTAGCTAACCTTCAAGTACTTATGTAGGTGTTTATAAGTCAACTGACTTATAAGTGAATTTCTCCTTACAGTTGCTGGGAAAGGAGTGAAAACATATTTGTACGGAGCTGCTGAGTGCTATGCCTTGCCCATCTTGCGTGTCAGAGGCGAGCTTTGGAAAGAGCCGTCTCATATTGAGCTCAAGAATACCTGAAGACTGGCACACAGTGGAGACAGGGCAACAACTGCACTGGAGCTCCTCTGACCTTGGTTTAATTCCCCGATGCTTTCCCAGACTTCTTGTATGTTTTTTTGGATACTGTTTAATGAGTGTGGGCCTCAGCTCCCCTCTACAAAATAGGAACTATTCCACACTTCAAGTTCATTTTGCCTCAGCAGACAGTACGCTCCTCAGAGCAGGTACGTCCCCTCCCTGAATGAGAGCATCTACCTTAGCGGGGTTCTGCCCGTGACTCTAAATGTTGCTATAACACAAATAATTAACACAAATAAAAGCCAAATAAAATCAGGGACTATCAGTTAGATTTGTACTGTTATGAGTTTCTTATAGGCATCCGTCATGGTTTGGGCCGGGCTGGCCACTGAAACAAATGACAGATAGTCTCCCTCCACCTCTCTTTCTGAGGAGAGGAGGGAAAGAGAGAAAGACACTTATGAGTTTAGAAAAAAACCTAAATTACTTTAATGAAAATATTAATATAATAATAATCCTGAGCATGAGGCAGATGGGATGGAATACCCTCTTGGTAAGTTTTGGGTCACCTGTTCTGTCCACTTCTCCCCCTCCAACAGGGCAAATAACAAAGTTGTCTGGCCTTGGTTGTTATAGCAATAAGTATAAGCAAAAGTTTCTCTGCATACCGTTCCTTGGCATAATTATAAATAATCAGGTCTTATCACTCTGAGAAAAAACAGTGTCTCCACAATACGCTGTTAATTTCAGAGAGTTCAGTCAGTTAGAAGAAGCTTAGCTAAAAAGTAAAATTACTGAACAGAAAATTGGTTCTGTTTTACCTCAAACCAGGACAGCATCTACAATAAAAGATGAAAATAACCATCCTACTTGATAAAAGGTAAAGATCTTTCACTTCTACCATTTCTCTAATAAACATCTCACTGGCACTCTCCCTCCTGACTTTTAATTATGGATCTTGTTAAGTTCATAAGCATTACACAAATATAATTTCCTTACTTAGGCAATCCTATTACAAGTGATTCACATGTACCTCACAAATTTGTGATAAAGGTAATTGTGCATTTTCCTTGTCAGCCTAGAAATAAGCATTGTATAGAACAATCCTACTCTGTTTTCCAAATTACAGTGCAATAATAGGCTCGTAGTTCCCAGTCACGACTGAGTTTCTGTATCTCCTACATTGTTTTCTTCTCTCTTTCATTTCCATTTCTACATCTTCGTTTTAAGTTAAGAGCTGAAGAATTATTCAGCAGCACAAACCAACAATTTCTCTTCCCTGTATAACTTTCTTTTCCATTTTAACAAACTATTAAAGATGCTGGAAAGTGTGTGTGTTAAAGACTGTATGTACAGAAAGCCAAATCTTAAATCTACTTTGCAGAATTTGAGTCTGCTCTTCCACCTCAGAAGACAACAGAATGGCAACATTTGTTTCCTGAAAATAGATGGTGAAAATCTGACAAGTGGACTTAGCTGCAAACCATGTGGGTGTTAGAATGGTGAAAAGCATAAGAAAATATACTACCTTTAAGATATCACACTGATAAGGGTGGCCCAAAGGCTAACTAAAGATGATCCCCAATTATATAAAAGCACTGCTCTGTATAAGTAATCTTAATGAGCAATGAAATTAGACAGTGAAGCTCAAAAGAAAATGATGATATATATGCAGAAATCTCATTACTCAAGTGGTATGGAACATTCCACATAGAAACAGCTCCAAAAGTAAGAAAGTAATAATTTATCTTCAAGTTTTCCCTTCAAATTAAAACTTTGTCACATACCAATTTTCTGAAGACATCCTGAAATGCATAACTGGCGCCCTACCACCAAATGTGTAATGCCACTTGTGATAAAAGGTATATAATTTTGTGTCCCACAGTGTCTCTCTGCATCATAAAATTAGCCAAGGATTATGTATTTCAAAGCAAAGGACTGAGCTCCAGCATATCGAAGCCATCTGCTGAAAGGATCAGACAGAAACTGCCGCAATCACCAAACCACTAGATGCTGCCAGCTTTACCTAAAAGGAAACACAACATGTCACACTAGTCTGACATTCCCTGTTGTCAGAGAATATGACTCGCATACTGATCCAGCAAGCATCTGAGCAGCTTTCAGCACAGAAATGGCTCAGACTGATTTTGTCAACTGGATTGAAATAGAAGAAAAGGCGAAGGATCTAGGATCAAAGTGTTCCAGCTCCAGATTGTGGAGCTACTATTCTCAGCAAAGGTCATTCATTTTGCATGCCCTGGTTCAGACAAAGGTCTCAAAAATGAGACTCTAAAATAAGTGACAAATTTATCACCTTAAAAAAAAAAAAAAAAAAAAGATACTATTCTGTCAAGGCAAAGTCACTAAAGAGGATCTGAAATAAAAGCACTACACTGAAAAGAGATTGCCTGGCTTCATCATGACAGGTTTACAATATTGGTGCATTCAGTTTTGTCTATACTATAGACTAGACATGGCCAAGACATGGAAACAAAGCTGGTCCATGCTCATCCACACTTCTTAATGTTGCAGTATTCCTCTGCCAGCTGGCACTTTTTCCTGAATCGCTTTGGGAATAGCATCGGTCAGGGACTCTTCCTGTTACCAAGTATAGATAAGGTCACCCTGTTTGAGAGAAGAGGAAAAGACTTTAGCCAGGCAGATGTGAGCTGTGCCACGCTATCTGTCCTCTCAGCCAAAAAACAGGCCCTCGCTTTATCGGTAGATATGTAGCCTTTCTGTCCATAATGAGAGGAATTACACACATGGTTCTATATCATCGTTAAGTGGTACCCACATCCCTGAGCCCCTGCAGGTGAACCTTCCAGGCATTGATGGAAGATGTAACGTGTAGGAGGACGGTAGCTCTGACTTAAGGAAATAATTTGCTCCCAGAGTTCTCAAGTTAGAGAAAACACAAATTCCTTACATTTCAACATGAAAATGTTGTCTACGGATCAGTGAAGAACTAGGGAATTTTCTAGCTTTTATGCATTGCTCCAGTGATATTACCATATATACTGTGGAAAACAGTGGCAAAGTAACTGGGCACTGAAAAATGGCTTTGTCAGAGCACTGGCTTCTGGCTGAAGCACAGAAGTTGGCCATCTTGTGCCTAATATAGTGCTTCTATCTTGCGAGCAACTGGTGGTGAGCTTCCCATGTCTTAATTTACCAAGTAATAGTGTCTCTCCTCTTTTTTGCCCTGTTATGTACCCCAGGGTAAAAAAAAAAAAAAAAAAAAAAAAAAAAAAA
>VYXH01000195.1:168467-192088 GCA_013397275.1 Burhinus bistriatus | reverse complement strand
AAAAAAAAAAAGGGCAAAGAGAAAAAACAAAACACATCTGCAGAGAAGCACCATTAAGGGACACTAAGCAGTGGGAAGCAGAACCCTCCAAGCCAGGGGACTACTGAATTTGAGACACATCTGTAGCTCTCAATGGGCCTGTCTTGTACTCTTAGAACTCCTTGACATCACATCACGCATCTTGTTTTTTTCTATCTGTACATCAAGATTTCTTTTCTTCAGTTATTCCTCTCGTCATGTCAGTGAAATAAAAACACGGAGCTGTTGCCATATGCTCTATGCTGCCAGCACTCTCTTCGCTCTCTGTGCATTAAACTTTTAGCTTCAACCGTATCTCTGTTTGGACTATAAGTTCTTTGGGGCAAGGGCCTTCTACCACTATGTGTTTGCAGAGTGCTTAACATAAGAAAACCATACCGTTCGTTGGCTGTTAGGCATGACTATAATAAACATAATAAAAAATAATAACCTTTTTAGCAGTCCACCAATTACCAGAGATCAGAGTAAAACCTTGCAGGAAATGGGAGAGACGCCTGCCCTGGGATACTTTCTGTGCCATTCTTAGCACAAATTAAGACCAAAAAGAAAATTGTTCCTAATGAGCTCTAGATGAAAGTCTTCGCGGGGAGGGAAGAGCTAACCAGAAACTGGGGGGAGGGTTCCTCCTGGCCTCATCTTTGCTACAGGCTAATGGTCTTGGTCTAATTGCAATTTTGTCTTTTAGAATTTGACAGTAATTGTGGCACAAGAGCAGTCAAAATGGGCTATTGTTAGTGGTGTACTCTTTTCCCTTTTGCCCAATTTTTTTGGAATAGGGTTGTCTTTTTTTTCCTCTATTTTTTCTCATTCTCTCCATCTCCCCAAACAACTTTTGCGGTGTTCTTTTCCTCCTTCCTACACGCTCTACTTCTTCCTCACTTCAGTCTTTCACTCTGCACCCCAAAATCATCACTCACACCCCCACACGACACGCAGCCATCCTCCCCTCCGCTTTTTCTCACAAAAGCTCACGTACGCCTGCTCTGTGTATGGTGTTCCCAGGTGGTGATTAATGAGAGCTCTAGCTGGAGCTAAAAGCTGTGATGAGTGTCTACATAATAACAAACATCAGTGCGGGCGAGGGAGGCAGAAGCATGCGTGTATCTTCCCCAGGCTGACAACACACTTACTATTTCATAGCAACTGATTAAAAACATGGAGTTCCTGGGCCTCATTTCAGCTGGAGTCCCCTCAAGGTCTTGTTGACTTCTGAGGTGCAGGAAAAACCACAGGAGAAGAGTCAGGCCCATATTACATTTGTAGGAGAGGATCTGTGTCTCTCTAGCTTGATTATCACGTTAACTCTCTGACATCAAAGGGATTTTCTTACTGTTCAAATGCCACAAAAGGAAAGCAGGAAAGGTTTCTGCCTCTGATGGCAGTAGGATAAGTGGGACATCCCTCTTTCCATAAGATGCCGCATGTGGTGTGTCCCAGGGGTCTACGGAGGTCTCTGCTGCAGCAAGAGCTACCAGCTAGCTCGACCTGCCACAAACACCCTCCTGCCGTTCTCCCCTGGTGATCTCGTCCAGTGCATCGGCTTGTATTTCGGGCAGAAAGCACTTAGGTCCTTTGACGACGTGCTTTGAGAAAAACCAAGAAGTGTGCTAACAGAACAAGTGACATTTAATCCCCACTGCACTTTTAACCAAGAATGGATAATGATTCACGAGGACTATTGGAGGGGAAAGTACAAAGAAAGCAGTCAAAAGAAAAAAAAAAAAAAAAACCAATCAAAAACCCAACTGTGATCAAAACTAGATATCCATTAGGGCTAATTTTATGTTGAGCTGGGGAGGAAAATTTTAGACTGTTGTGGGACAGCTACAAGGGAAGAGCTGAGCTTCTGTATCATATTTCCTTGCAGTTGCCCTGATAATAATGAGTTACATTAAAAGTCATGGTGTCAAGAGGCTATTTCTACATAAATGTTGTAAAATCTAACAGGACAAAAACCCACAAAAATCAGGACAAATATTTTAGACTCCAGCTTGCATTTAGAAAGTATTTTAGGTTTACATGTTACATACCTTTGTAGCTGCTGCCAGAACTAGGACCAGGCTACACCAAAGCAGTTCCGGTGTATAGTACAGAGCGCTTAATGAACGGCCAGCCTCTGCCCTGCCTGATATCCCATCCAACCCGTACACAAATGAAGACAGAATGTGACTTAAAGCGCCAGCCGTTGTTCTGGATTGCCTTAATTTGACTACATTAGATCCTCTCACATCATTTCTAATCTTGTTTTCCTTTGTCTAAATTTGTCATATGTGTTATTGGCCCCTGTTATCTTTGCAGTTTGGTCTCTTTTAGCTAACCATTATGCCTCCTCCTTTTTCTCCCCTACTTGCACTCATCGCTGACTTTGGAACACGGATTTGAGATAAATGAGGAGTGAGCGGAGATCAGAATCTATTGTGCTCATTAAAAAACTTTCTGGCTGCTTTGCTCTTCAAGTAAATAGTGTATAACAAGGAGTCTGCTAAAAGATGAAGATCCGGGATAATAGAAGACCTTGTGCTGTTGTGAGAACAGTCAGCAAGATGATGAGTCCTTGTTTTAGCCTCATACCAAGGGACACGTAACTCAGTCCGTATGCCTCAAATCACATATGCACATGGCTCTACCCAGGCTGATCCTTAGGACGGAGTTAGAGCCAAATTACATCCTTCTTGAGGAAGAGTGTGATGGGGTCACTGGGAGCCGGCCTTATTATCCCAAATGCTGTACCATATATTCTCTCTCATGAATGTATCTGGATCCATTTTGATTGCGTTTTGCTTTTCTGCTCTTAATAATCCCATTAGGAGATGACTGTAGAAGAAACCTTCTTGGACGTTTGGGACTCAGACTTTCTCTCCTCCACGTACATACTGGACGCTGCAGCTGTGGGGATCTGGGATGGCTGTAGGACTTCTCTGCTTTCTGCTCTTAAGCTACCTGGGTGTCACTGTGCTCCTTAAAACCAGTCCCTTGCTATGTCCCACTCTTCAGCCTTCTCGCAGAGATATACTGAGGGAGGAGAAGCCAGGAGGAGAGAGAAATAGGCTAAGCATTAACAGAGGAAAAAATGCTGCAGTGTCTTTAAGAAAGACATGGCCTGGCTTGAGTGTGAAAGGAGGAGGAGGAGGAAGAGAAATTTGGGAACATCAGGGCATATCTGGAGAACTCTGCAGGTTCTTTTTTGCAAATACCACCTGCATTTTGTCGGCCATTGAAGGCCTAAATATATTAAGAACTGAGTCACCACCTCAATTGAAATGTTTTATTCCCAATTATTTCACTGTGCAGTTGTTCATCCAGTTCGGAAGGATTTTTATCCAAGTCTGAGAAGTATGGCCTATACTAATTCCCATGCCGAGAGTTATGCTGGACAAATATCCTGCCTCAGAATGCTTTTCTCTTGGTAGCATTTGACAGCTATTTTAGTGCCTAAAAACATATTTCTACAACTTTTATTTAGACACATCTCAATTTAAAATCTAAATCTGATGCAAACATTCTCTTCTAGGCAGATATGTTCAAAGCTGAACTTCAGCCCAGCTGGAACATTTAGTTTTTCCCCACTGAGTTATACGATCTTTTTAATGGAAATGTCATCTTCACCTTAATTATTGCTGTACAAGGAGAAGATGTTATAATATTCATGACAGCAAGTAAAAAATAACTAGATATAATATATGGGTATATCTGTTTTCTAAGATTATTGATCTCTGTGGTAGAGGCTCTTGGCAACATCCAGTTCTGGAATTTTTAACAGTTAATTTCAAAGAAAAATAAATGGAGAGGCAAAGCCTTATTTAAGCATCTAGTTTGGGAGAATTCAATCAAAGATGACACTGTGTCTTAGTATTTCTCAGAATTGGGCCCTAAAACTCTGGAATTCTTTCCCCTGTGACTTGAACCCTATTTTTAGGAGTTTTTCCTTTTATTCCATTGTATCTCCATGGAGAATAGAGATCTACTTTACCCATTTCAAAGCCTAAATTCTATCTCTTTTTGTTTATTATGCCCTGCTTCCCTTAAAGACAATGGCAGGTAATGTTACTGACCATGTCTCAAATTGAAATAGAATCTTAATACTTATGGACTTTTCTTTATATTTATAGGGTATTTAGTTTTTAATAATTCCCTGTCCTTTAAACATTGCTGAGCTTTTTCCTTATGTCTGACATAATTTTTTTTCTTCCAGCACTTCAAGCCCAGTATTTCTAATCCCACCCTTTCTCTTTCCAGATTTTAACATTGTTATGCTTCCCCTCAGTCCTATATAGACAAAACAGTACTGGTTCACTTAGTTCCTCTTCATGGACCATTCTTTCCAGATCTCTGTTTAGTATGATTTCAAAACAGTTTTAGTCTTCCACGTCCTGAAAAATCAGCCAGAAGCAGCTCATAAAATTTCCCCTTTAATGAAATTGCCCTGAGAACTCGCTCTAGAATAAGCTCCATAGCTGTAGAAGGATTCAAGCTTTATGAGTGTTTTGCGTTAAATTTATTTTTAATTTGAGCATGTTAAATAAATCATTAAAGAGACAGTAGTGTATGGAAAGGGAAATGGAAGCTGCATAAAGGTTCTACGCTAATAGAGTTATCCTACCACAGTAAAAGAAAATCTGTTCCTACTTTTTTGTGCAGTTTTATTAATCAGTTATTTGAATAAGCTATATCAGGAGCAGCATATTGAATCTTTTATTAAAAAGGTATCGCAGAGAAGCACATTACATTAAATGACATAGAAGATTCTCATAGATAAACAAATATTAGAATCCAACGGAGATGAAATACTATTTTTCACATATGTATAGTCCATGCTTATTTGTCTTCACTTCAGTATCCAGGCACTCCAAACAGGGTTCAATATGTAAGTTTTGACTGGACACGGCCTATATGATTAGTTTCCAGTTTACTCCTTCAGTTTTCCTAATTGGTAATTTTTCAGACTTTTTCTGTTTCAAGAAACAGCTATGCTTTCCACTGAAAAAAACACAAATCCTTAAGAATGACTTTAAACTTGTAAACTATAGGTTGACTTTCTATTAGTCACCGTTCGTGAAGACTATTTAGGAGTAGTCCATCAAACCATCAGGTTTCTCAGATCACCAGTTTAAAACTGCCTGCAGGCACAGTCTAATGATAAAGCTCATCAAACCTAGATAGTAGTTCATAAGTAGTTGAAACTAAGACATCAGCACTTATGGAAAAGGTAGGAAATTTTGTGGTTTTTTTCAGTTTTTTTCAGTCTGCTGTTCTTACGTGCCTCACCTAAAATCTGACCTTACACAAGGAGACAAAAAAATAAAATATCCTTCCTGTTATCTTGTTTGCTTTGTGCTTTTAACAACAGTTCACCATGTGTTTGCACTGTGAGGGCATCTTGGGTCACCAAACTATCACCTAGTGTACTGAACAAAAAAGCAAAAAAAAATTAAACGCTACCCCCCAGATTTAGTACAGGTACAACACAAAGTGCACCGGTACATGATCTGGAAAGATAAAACAGGGAACAGGAGAGATGGCAGAATTGAATAACGGTGAATAGTCAGTACTCTGTACTGTCTGCTGGTAATTTGATTTACCCTCTTGTCCGTGCAGATCTTCCAGCATTGCTAAAGAATAAGAAAATAGGATCACAAAAACCTGCAGTTGACTGCAGATTTTATTGAAGACCTCTTAAAGCCTAAAATACACACACAAACAGAGCATAGGTTATATACATAAATATGAATGAAAAAGAGCATGTATACCTTTACATATGATTCACAGAGCATCCTACACCCATGTGCACAGCATCTCTATATCAAAGCCTGTGTTTTGGAGAGCGAGTAACACAACACGTAGACAAAGTCTCACAGAAAGGAGATGCTTCAGTAGTCTCTGTCTCTGCAACCCCAATTTATCACGCAATGGTCAGCTCTGTGTTATCATGTCCTTTTTTTGCATTTTACTGGTAAGTAGCATACAGACACACTCTTTTGGTTGTGGTTATACCCCCTGGACTGGAATATCAGACCTTCAAGTTTCTGCTTGAAATGCTGACAAATTGAATTACTATGAACCACCCTCAGGAATTTCATTGCCTGAATCTGGACAACTACCGGTGACATTCAAGGATTGACTCTAGCATGAGGTGTTCAAATAGTTTTAAATCTCTAGCTCTCCCTCCTTCTCACTTGAAATATAAATGGTCAGCTGAACTTTAGTGCAGAGATAATCAATAGGAATCAAGCAGAAGGGAGGAGGTCATGGCAGAGTGGATGGATACTTCAAAAGAGGCAATGTCAATACGCTTATCTTTTCCTCACCTCTGAAGTCTAATCTGCCCCATAGACATTACAGTATTCTCCATCATAAATTAGTGTCTCTTATAGTGTGGCTCTTCACCTTTTTGCTTGCCAGATAGGATTTGCAGTGATGCTTATTTAGCCTTTGGAAGTAAGGAGACATGCACGTGCTTTGTAACATTTCAACGTTTCCTGAAAATATTCAAAGTTTCAGGCACTCTCACTGCAAATAGAAATCTCCAAAACTGTGGACAGTTTTGAAGAGTGTGGATTACATAAAAACTCCAGATGAACTGGTCTTGCTCTTTAGTTGTCAAAGTGTCATATTTCTTGGGTGTAAAATTTCTCCTTTTATGTCTGGATATTTATTTCTACCCTTCAAGATCACTTTCCTACTGTACAAAGAAATTAATCTGTGAGAACTATTAACATAAAACGTTTTTTCAATCTTCAGGTATGAATTCCATTGAAAATTAGGCATGTTTGCCATACGTACAGAGGCAAGAAAGAGTACCCTTCAGTGGCTTCCCCAGGCCAAAGTTATTTCTGCACTGAAGGCATTAGCCAAAGCAGCTCAGCTGTACATCAGGATGTACAAAAAAGATGTAGACCAGAATAGAAAATGCAGAGATTTTCCATGCCCAGGATGACAGATCCTCTTTTATCATCTGCTACCTGTCCAGGAAGAATATTTGAAAAATACCTACTTTTGACAGTGATATTTATTGACAATTCATTCCTGTTGCTGGGGGAGCAGACTACAGGTAGTGTTAGTCTCCCAAATGCTGCTGAAATATGAGTTGCCCTTACACTTCTCCCTTCCATGGCCTCCAGAACTTCAAAATTTAAATTCTGGCAGACAGAGATGAAATACAGATAAATAGGATCCAAATTCTAACCTAAATATATCTACATATTAAGTATGGTTTGCTTTCCTAGTACTACAGGGGTACGGAGATGAGAAGCCTTCCTTAACTTATCCTGTGTTTGCATGTATTTAGACTAAATGTGCCTGACTGTTCTGCTTTTTCTTGGAGTTCAGATATGCACTATCAACCATTTATTCATGGGGATGAAAAATACAGGACAGAGAAAAGTCGGAAGGGTCACCTACAAAAGAAAGGGTCATATAGCCCCCAAAACCGTGTCCTTAGCGCTAGTTGATAGAATACAACTATACAAGTGTTGGAGGGGCAGGGGGAAGAATGGTGCCAACATGGCTTTCAGTTTTGCCCCAGCATGGTTATCTAGCACTTTTTAATCATGCTGTGGACGCCCTGCCATAACTGGCTGGGCAAGTAGTGAAGTTCACAAAATTGCCAACATAAACATAGAATCTGTCTCTTCCTGTCCTCATAAGGCCTCGCTCTTCTTGCTCTTCATCGAGCTCCTCCTCCAGAAACATAATGATCTTCTCTTCTTTGCTAATCTCTCCTGTCTACTTCTTTTACCCCCTGCCAGTAAATTCTTCAAAGTATCCAAGTTACCTTCCCTCTTTTCATTCTCTTTATACAGGGAGAAAGTTTATAATCTATTTTTATTACTTCTTCCTGAATCAAGGGGTCTTTAGAAAAATACCCAACCTCTCCTACTTAATCATGTTGGCACATTTCTCCCATGTGATATGTGGGTGACTAGATTAGGAAATGATCAAATAATGCCTCCCTGGGTACCTTGCACTCCATCCAGAGCACAATCTGAGCACTGGGAGGTACAGACCTTCCACCAGCGAGAGATGAGGCAACGGCAGTATCTCTGCAAGGGGCAACACACGTGCCTTGAACACTGGGAGATCAAAGGTGGATTTTGCCCTTTTGTGCTTTTAAGAATGAGGATAACATGAAAGTGTAGGAACAGCTATACTGGGTCAGACCCAAGGTCTGTCTGGTCCAATATTCTCTATCCAACAGTGGCCAAGAGATGCAGAGACATCCAGGGACAGCATATCACGACATTCCCCAGGACACCCTTACAATCTCTAACTCTTTGTAGTCCCAGACTGCCTGAGCCAGCATCCTTACATTTCCTAGTCCTTGATATTTTTTTTCTTCTGTTAATTTGTCCAGCTGTTTGCTGAAGCAGAGTTAACCTCTAGCATCCACGCTACAGTGAGGAGCTCCCACGCTCTGGGAATAAGCAGCTTTGCTTTCTTTCTTTAATCTGACGGTTTTGTTTGATGCCTCCTCCGGCAAGCACTGGAAGAAACAGTGAACAGTCATTCCATATTCATCTTCTCCTGTCACTCGTGGTTTTAAAGACCTTTATCATACTTTCTTTAACTCACCTGCCTTCCAGCCTGAAGAGCTGCCACAGGATCCTTTCTATAAGCGATGTGTTAGCACTGCATGGGCCCGCACTCACAGCCTTTGCCGAGAGACGCGGTGCCGTGCTAATCGGAGAGGCACACTTTGCAGCCGGGTGGTCGTGTGCCCAGCTGGTCAGGAAGCAGGCTGAGGCGGCGGTGGCAGGTAGTACAGCCTAACAGCGTTAAATCCAAGCTGGAACGGGGAAAGCTAAAGGAAAGGTGTTGTTTTATTTTGTCTCGCTGTCGAGTCTGTTTTGCCCGTGGCAGTAATGGGTGAGTGATCTCTTTGCCTGTATCTTGAACTGTGGGCTTTCTCATCCTATTTTCTCCCTCGTCCTGATGTGGAAGGGTAGTGAGGAAGCCCTTAGCCCTTAGCCAAGGTTAACTACCACGGGGAGTCAGGATGAGACCTGGTGAGGGGAAATCAGGTCAGACACAGCCCGGGATGGGTGGGCAGGACCATGGGGCACAGACTGACAGCCTCAGGCTGGACAGAAAAGGGGCCTCTGCACCCATGGGCAGGGATGTGAGAGGCAGCGGATGAGGCAGCTCAGGGCCATCATGTCCTGTGAGCGCTCTCAGGGCCAGGACACACGTCTTCCAATTTACTTACATTTGGAAGGAACCCAGCTCAAGTCCCCTGAGACCTTTGCACAATGCAAACCAAAGGGCACTAAGTGGAAAGAATGAGGAGATTTGCTTTAAGAGCATGCTCTTGATGTAAACATGCTAATGCTCGCACTCCAGGCTGCTTGGATATGACCTCATCCATCCATCCATCCATCCATCCATCCATCCATCCATCCATCCATCTGTGTGGCCATAGCATCTCCCAGCTGGTCTGGTCAGAGCTGTGCAGTTTCCCTCTGCCTTTTTAGTCAAGGCTAGGTCTATTGAGCATCTCCATGCTCCAGAGCTGTTCAAAGCCATTTAAAACACCAAACATGTTCCCTTAATCTTATCTGCCATAGCAAAAGTGCAAAAACATATTTATTCAAAATAAATAAAACAAGCCAGCAACAACAGAAACAAANCCATCCATCCATCCATCCATCTGTGTGGCCATAGCATCTCCCAGCTGGTCTGGTCAGAGCTGTGCAGTTTCCCTCTGCCTTTTTAGTCAAGGCTAGGTCTATTGAGCATCTCCATGCTCCAGAGCTGTTCAAAGCCATTTAAAACACCAAACATGTTCCCTTAATCTTATCTGCCATAGCAAAAGTGCAACAACATATTTATTCAAAATAAATAAAACAAGCCAGCAACAACAGAAACAAAATCATCAAATATTAGAACTAAATAAAAAAAAAAAAACACCAAAAAACAAGAATATACCACAAAACAAAGCATTCTACCAAACANCATCCATCCATCCATCCATCCGTGTGTGGCCATAGCATCTCCCAGATGGCCTGGTCAGAGCTGTGCTGTTTCCCACTGCCTCTTTAGTCAAGGCTAGATCTATCAAGCATCTCCATGCTCCAGAGCTGTTCAAAGCCATTTAAAACACCAAACATGTTCCCTTAATCTTATCTGCCATAGCAAAAGTGCAAAAACATATTTATTCAAAATAAATAAAACAAGCCAGCAACAACAGAAACAAAATCATCAAATATTAGAACTAAATAAAAAAAAAAAAACACCAAAAAACAAGAATATACCACAAAGCAAAGCATTCCGCCAAACGCCTTGTGAGGGAGGATAAGCAAATAAAGAGCATATGAAAGATATTACTTACGTTTCTTAGTGCACTGCTGGGAGACGCTCATGGAACTGAGGGAATGGCCTGGATGCTGTGGCTAACACGCCTGCTATCAGCAGAGGAAAAGTGAGATGATAATAACCTCTACTGATGTATAGGCGAGGGACATGAGCTGACAAACAGGAGTATGATTCATGATCCTTGTGTTAGAGGGGAATGACAAATGATTGATAATATGTTTCCACATTGCTTCTGACAGGTGGCTTGTGGAAGGAGAGATCAATCCCAGCTTGTGAAATGTGGAGAGATCTCAGCACAAGGTAAGAAGGCAGCCGCTTACATGTGAATTATACTCTGCAGTGCTTGAGATCGTCTAAGCAGCAGCTGTGCTTCCCTTTGGGCATTTTATACAGTAAACGCTCTATTTTCCACAGCATTCAACATCCTCTGCTTTTCCCCGATGCTCCTGTGTGTTCAGGGTATTGAATATCACACCAGAATGGACCTTCAGTAGGCCATACATTTTTTAGTAGGGATTTTCAATAATTCACAGGATCAGGCCCTAAATACGCACGATATTAGATGAGAAATTTTCCAGTCTCTTTACCATGCAATTTCAAATGCAAAGAGCCTCTGGTTTCCATGTAGTAGCAGTGTTTCAATCTCCCAGCCATATAAAATGCCTGGCTAATTGCACTGGTAGAGGAAAGGGGGATTTTTTGTGTTTGATAAATTAATCAGTGAGCACTGCTGTACATTTCCCACTAAAATCCTTAATTAGACTTAAAATGCCAAAGAATGGGATTCTTTATTTTTAGCCAGGAGTTTAGTTTTTAATTGAAGGGATGACTTTTGATCCTCCATTAGCGAGGAGAGAAGAAAGCCTTTCAAACGGAAGCAGCACCCCAGCTGTTGCTTAGCGTCTGAGAGGTTCAGCACTGCGCTTCCACGAATCCCAGGAGCCTATTGATACTTATCATAAACACACTAAAAGGATCAAATTGACATTCACACAAACCACAGTCCAAGAAATCACAAAAGCTTTTAATCCGAGCCTCCGTGTAAAAGGATAGCTTCTAATTAGCAGTCTAGACCAATCATCAATGTTTAGTTTATAAAAATGAAGCTATCAATAAAGAAAGCAAAATCTGAAATGTTGGTAGAGGCCAGGCATAAGCTGGAAGATCATTTAGTCCTTCACTGTCCATTTCTTTCTTGTTCAGTTTTTCAGTGTTTCCAGAGCTTTTGAAACCAATGAAGACAGCCAAATCTCTGAGGCTTCATTGGTTACAGATTTCACACACACAAAAAAAAAGGCAACCAGGGCAAAAACCAGGGCAAACGAGGATATCCTGTAAGAATTCTCCATAGATCTTTACTCCTGCCTTATACTTCTCAGATGGAGCTATCACTTAGCTGGACCCTTAGGCAATGTTATAGGGCAGCTGCAAGTCAAGGTGAAATGCCACTTACATTCTTTCATTAACCCTCCCGGGCCTGTCATTAAATATGGCAGGCTTAGCATTTTTCACTTCGGATGAAAAAGCACGGTTAATCCCAGGAGGCAGATTTTTTTTCGATGCCTAAATTGATGAACAAGACAAGGTCAGCAATTTTCAGTTTATTGACAGAACTCTATTTACTTTCAGAAGTATTGAAATGGTATTTCAGATGCCCTGGAGCAGAACTGTGACCAAAACGAAAACGGAGAGGTTTATGAGAACCATTGCCATTCTGCTACCTGAAGTATTGTGAGAGGCTTTTGTTTAACTTGCTAAAGCAGAAGGAGATATTTTGTGATTAGAAAATATTTTCATAAAAAAAGAACGTCAATAAATGTGACAGCACAGAATAGATAGAGACAAACACAGAGAAGCAGAATGAAGAACAGAAACTGCAGCCAACCACCCGTTTAGAGTTAAATATAGGTTTAGGTTTTGATGCAAAAAATGTGTGTGGGCTTTCTGCTTTGTTTGAGGTTTGTTTGTTTGCTTAGGAATGATTATCACTAACAAGCTGATTAAGTGATCTAGATTTCAGTGGGAGAAACAGAGCTGACCATTTGAAATCTGTCCGTCATTGTAGCAATTCACTAATGCCAGTTACTGAAAGCCACAGCTGAGCTCCACTTTCGTTTATAAAGCTAAATAACCTCAGTTTATTCATAAGGAAGCATAATAATAAATAACCCCGTATTGCTGCAGGAGCCAGGACACAGTTTGTAAGAGCTGGATTTTCTCCTTTAACCATTGCTGGAATGAGTTTGCCCTGAAAGGCCCTGCCTTCAGCCAGACAAACAGTGGGTTCGGTGTTTTTTTAAAAAACAAGTGCAGATTATCTAAAAGTAGGCCAAAAAAGAAATTAAGAGAAGGCAGTAAATGTTGCTAATAAAGACTAGCAAGTCTAATTAAAATCTAGAGCCTACTGAATTTAGTTCAATCCACTAAATCAGTGGCAAAGAGCTCTGACCTGAGCAGGGAGCTTGCAGCCTTACAGTTGTGACTGCATCTCTGCCACTTGGGCTTCTCGTAAACTGACACTCAACCTTTGTCAAAACTGCAAAAAAAGCTGTTACCTGCCTTGATTTTACTGCAAGTGAACTCATTTCTGCTAGCTAATACGTTTGTCCCCAAGGAAGATTGGGTTTAAGGAAATGCTTCAGTCACAGCAACCCCAGGCAACACTGCAGGCTTGGGGAGGAGTGGCTGGAAAGCTGCCTGGCAGAAAAGGACCTGGGGGTCCTGGTGGACAGTCGGCTGAACATGAGCCAGCAGTGTGCCCAGGCAGCCAAGAAGGCCAACGGCATCTTGGCCTGGATCAAGAATAGCGTGGCCAGCAGGAGCAGGGAAGTGATCGTGCCCCTGTACTCAGCGCTGGTGAGGCCGCAGCTTGAGTACTGGGTTCAGTTTTGGGTGCCACAGTCTAGGAGGGACATTGAGGTGCTGAAGCGTGTCCAGAGAAGGGCAACAAAGCTGGTGAGGGGTCTGGAGAACATGTCTTATGAGGAGCGGCTGAGGGAATTGGGATTGTTTAGTCTGGAGAAGAGAAGGTTGAGGGGAGACCTTATTGCTCTCTACAACTACCTGAAAGGAGGATGTAGTGAGATGGGCACTGATCTCTTCTCCCGAGTAACTAGCGATAGGACAAGAGGAAACGGGTTCAAGTTGCTCCAGGGGAGGTTTAGGCTGGACATCAGGAAAAAAATTTTCACTGAAAGAGTTATCAAGCATTGGAACAGGCTGCCCAGGGAGGTGGTTGAGTCACCAACCCTAGAGGTGTTTAAAAGTCATGTAGATGTGGTGCTTGGAGACATGGTTTAGTGGCAGACCTGGTAGAGTAGGGCCAATGGTTGGATTGGATGATCTTAAAGGTCTTTTCCAACCTAAATGATTCTATGATTCTATGATTCTGTGACATTGTTCTTCATACAATGTATATCATTTGTTTTGGGAAAAGGTGAGCTGGGATCCTACAGTATGACTAAGCTAACTCCCTTTTTGCTGGGAGTTGTCCTGCAGGCACCTCACCTTTCCTAACTGAAATGACCTCATTACTAAGCCCTTGAAGTAGGCAGCACTTCTGCATTCTGATTCAGTCCTGACATTAGGCGGTCTAGAAAAGAAACATGGGTGCCAGCAAAGAAAGCAACACCAAAACTTTGGGGGAAGGTGGCTGGGGTTGAATCTGTCAAGGTTGAAACATGCTTCCAGGGCTGCTCTTCCACTTCTCACAATGGATCAACTACCTTAACTGGGGTTTGAATTAAGTATGACTGCAGCCTTTATTCCTGCATCTTTGACAAGTGTCCTCAAAGCCAGTGAGGACATTTAGAGAGAAGGATATCTATTTTGATGGGTCTGATGAAGCTCTGAAGAAGCCAAGCTGCTAAGAGCCAGCAGTTTAGATTAACACAGAAGCAGGACTTGCTTGTTAAAAATATAGGCACTAACAGGCATTAGGCACCCAGAGAGCTGGACACCCTGGGGGCGTTGCACTTTTCCCCAGTTTGCCCTTCAAAAATCCCAGCTGGTGCTAGGTAGATGTGTATGCATGGAAAGCACCAGTTGGCAATTAATCTCAGAGAGATTTCTGAGTAGGAAAACATTACTTTTGTCCTGGAAGACCAAGGACATGAATGATACAAACTGAAATTCGCAGTGATCTTTCAAAGTAAAATTCTTGTCATTCATCAAGATTATATTTGCGGTTTTTAAAAATCAGTCGACCCTGTAAGGGATCAGTACCTGATTTACGTGCTGTGAGCAGGGAGTAGTTAGGATTTTGTTGATGATCCCACGGTTTCCTAATGAGATCTTTCTCTATGTCAACGATTCATGTCAATCTTAACTAAATTTTCATTCCATTTACCTTAGAGTACATCTGTGGGCGTAGCAAGTCCATGTTTTTTTCATGATATCTTTCACACATGTGTTTACCAGCTTTCTCTCATCTGGCTGCAAATTTAATTTGGCACTGCAACTGTTAGCCACCAAGTGATGTTCTCATAGACACCAGAAAATGCGTCCAGCATCCCTTCCACTTCCTTAGTGTTCTCTCCCTACCGTGTCACCCTACGTTCCCCATTCCCACCAGCAGTTCCCTGGGTAGGGAATGGAGGAGGTTGCTACCGTGGAACCTTTAGGCACAACTTCTATACACAGGGACAGCAGGTGAAAGACACAGTATCTCTCAGATGTACTGATGTATTCAAACCATCAGCACCGGATCGGCCACAGACCCTCATCTCCCACCTGCACACAGTCACTAACACCTTCACCCCAACTTCCAGATGTCTTACCCACCTCACCTCTTCAGGCATGTTGGTGTGGCTCCATGCTGTTCTATTCAAATTTTGGTTCTATGCAAATTGCTTATGGTATGCAAATCAATGCATTAAATAACTAGCATAAAATGACACATACGGAGATGTGCATAACTTGGCAGCTATAAATCTGGAATCGTTCCACTGACGTCAACGGTTTCACTTCAGATTGGCTCCAGTACGGAAAGTGTTGAAATCTGGCCCTGTGGTATTTTCAGTCAGCTTCTAAACACAAACTCAGGTTGAATGATTACAAAGGTGTAATTATTATTAATGCCTTGTGATTGCTGTTATTTCTTTAGGTTTGTACAACTAAACATACATTGAAGGTGGATTGCAGAACATACTTAATTTCAACTAAGCTGACATTGGTCAAAACTAGAGAACCTGTAGTTTATTAGATCTCTGGGCACTACGAACCTGATCCACTTTGGCCCTAATCGCATAATAGTTTCTCTTGTAAAATAACCAGGGCAAATAATGCAGGATTTATGCCGAAAAAAAAAAGTCTTCAGAGGCAAACGTACACCCTAAAGTGTTTCAAATCAATTTGGAATGGGGAATGAGTATAGATCAGTTCAGTGTTACACGCCATGTATTTTTGATCTGGGACTGGGTGTCTAGAAGCGTACGTACCGCCTTGTGTAACCACCCCCTGACAAGGATCTGCTGTTATTGTATGCAAGAAAAGCAGAACGCGGTAAAGGTTAGTGCTGCACGTGGCAGAATCCCAATACTGAGCAGGGGCCCCGGTTGCTGACTGCTTCAAGTGCCGTGCAGTCATTTACACGTTTGCAAATGTCTTTTTCACACGGCAGAATTGCCACCCACTTTTGCCTGAATGTAAATGACTTTGGGAGACGCCAGGCATTAAGTGTTCTCACAACTGCCCCCAACATCCCACTGCTCAAAAAAGAAGCTTCAAAACACTCCTAGAAAACACTGTAAGACTTTCAAAATATATCTGTGTTTCTGAACCTTCTTGGTCACTAGTGGGGCTAGCCTGAGATTTATCAGGATACTGAACTAGAAGGCATGTGAATCGACGACAAGGAGATTCAGCAAAGCCTGATAATGAGAGACTTCGGAAGAGTCAGGCTCTGCTCCTGCTGTCTATTTGATCTATTCAACTCACCTTAAATTCTGTTGCATTTTGCATGAGTAAAAAGCTACAGGTTTGTATGGCATGAATAAGCTTCCAGATTTCTTATTAGTTAACTGAACTAGCATCGGAGATTATGTATATAAATACAGAAGCAATCTAAACTCTGGAAATGCCTGTACATACAGTTTAACATTTATCAAGTGTGTATAACATTTGTATCATTATTTGCTTTTGGTTTTTTTTTTGCTGGGTTTTGGGGTTTTTTGTTGACATCGTAGTCATGACATCTTTACATTTGTGTTGCTATAACTAGCTTCTACTTCAACTGACAAAATTAGACCCTCTTATTATAGCTATCACTTTGGGAATGTTTTTGAATTTGTTTAGGTTTTTCTTTTTTAATCATAACAGTTTCCCTGCAGACTTAAACTGACATCAATTTACCACTGTCTTGACATCTTAAAGTTGCTTCTTATAAAATTTGCATCGATGTCATTTTGTTTCAAGCTGATATTGTGACAATGTGTCCCTGGATTTATACTGACAATTTATTTTCATTTTGACATGAAGTCATCCCTATAGCCCTTCACTAGCAGCTATCATAAGTCTGTGGATTTAAATGAAAAGTGGTTTCATTCTGTAAACTACAGTAACTAACTGAGCTTCCTCAGTAGCTTCTTTTCTGACCTCAATATCTAGCTATTGATTGCACTTACGTTTGTGTAGAAATGCCAGAAGTTCCTGCCCAGTGCTTTAGGCAGCTTTTCCATATGTACCAAATAAGGAAATTAAACAAAAGTTTCCCTTGAAAATAAAAAATAATTGCCAATAAGAGGTGAATGCATGTTTGTAACAACAGCATCAAAAAAAAACAACAACGCAGCTTTGGTGACATTGCCCCAAACTTGCTGAGAGCTGCTGACCTTCTTTCTCTTTCACTGAAGTGGTAGGGACGTCTTTTGGGGGTCTGAACACTCAGGCTGTTTCCAGGCATTTCCTTGGCAAACACAAAGACCTCAATATCTGTATATTTGGTATGCTGTTGCTACTTTATTTAAAAACCCAAAATGACAGTGGACAAGCTTTGGTGGGAGCCAGGGTGAGGGGAGAGTTCAGGAAAGTTCCTGTGTGGCAGGTATATCTTTGAACCTGGTTTATTTTTTCAGCTCTTTTATTTTTAAATTCAAAGAGACAAGTAAGACAGTGTGCAATATCACAAATGCCTTGTGACCCTTCTTGAAGTAGAGTGGTTGTGTGGTATAGCTAGAATCCCCAAGGGCACATTTGCAAATTATAAAACAAATTCCTGCCTGCAGTTATTCAATTTTCCTAGGATTATCCACTGTCCTGACAGAATGGCTTGTGTATGTGATATTGCAAAAGCTATTGTTCATCAGAATACAAGCATGGCTTAATGAGGTATTTGCAGCAGTGACATCATTTATATGTTCTGGTATGAACGGTTCAGCTCCTATACAACTTTGTATCTGGTAAATCACAGTATAGGTACAGAGGAAAGGAGCCCTCAACAGCAAAAATTGTTTATTTTTAATGAATCAGCCCACCAATACTAAATTATGGTGACGGTGACTTGCTTTCACTTGTCTCACCAGCAGTGTCTAGGCAGAAGCTCTACCCCTGGTGATTTAACCAAAATTAAGAACTCAGAACTGAAACTTCCATGCATATGGGAGGTTCTTTACTCTGCCCTACTTACACGACGAAGAGTGCAATCTGATTGCCTAAACAGGGTGGTCAAACGTCATTTGAAAAGGCTTCCAGCTGGTGCTCCAAAAGCACCCCGGTCTCCAGAGGTCCTGTGTCAGACCTGTCAGTCTCACGTGGACGTTTAGGTACTGCAGCAGTAGATCTCTGACTTCAGGCCATGAGATCAAGCCCAAAGTATGACGAGATCAGGACAAGAGACATTTTAACAACAGTGCAAGTGAAGAGAGATCTGGGAAGATAATGTGTGAAGCTGGTGAGAAAAGTTTATCTTACAACTCTTCACAACAAAAATGATTACTTTAATATAAATTTAACTGGCACTTTGAAATTTAGATTGGAATTAGTTTTGATCTTCATCTCCAAAATTCAAAGGGGAACCTGAAACTACATAAGCAGAAAATGAACACAAGGGTTGCACAAAATGTGGATAAAATATTAGATATCTGTATGAGCAGTGTCAACTCCTATAGATGATTTAGATAAGGAAAAAACATAGTATATAAACAAATCAGTGAAGTTTCATCTAAATCATTAACTGTTTATTGTGTATTCTTTTTACTCCCTTACAATATTGAAATATGCTGTTGTTGTTAGAATTAACTCAGTATATTTTTGTTATCTGTATAAACACTCAGTCTGGGTTTGACTTCAGCAGAGTTTCATAGTCTAATTAAATGTTGTCTGTCAGATTGGAATGTCTCTGTCAGTAATTCTTGTCTAAAAGGGAAACACTGCCACTGGAAATAGCACTCTCTGTTGCATTAAGCATGGCAATGAGCACTCGTATTAGTTTTGCGTTTTAACTCTTCCAAGCACTTCTTTTCTGATCTTAAAGTTGGTCTTATTGAGTGGACGCTTAGAAACTAACTTCTGATTTTCGGTGCCTATCATTGCAATCCTGTTTTTCACATATGTCAATCACCCTTAAGTGGTGCTAGTTCCAAACACAGTTTGGGAACTTCAGCATATTGCACAGGGTGTCCAAAAATGTATGAAACATTTTGAAAATGTGGCTTTACTCGGTTGATATTGAGCTTTCTGTCTGTGGACTATGGGTATTAATATTAATTTACTTGCAAAGGATACTTTGCAATAGTCTGCGTCTTGCTATAGCCTGTACCTGGCCACAGAAATGCTAAGAAAATTCTGCTAGCAAAATCAGGGGTGACAAAGATTGGAAAGCAACTCAAAAAGTATGAGTTGCCCAGAAACTTCGTTGTTCACAGCACTGAGTAATTTTCATAGCCAGCCTCGCCCCACCAGCGCCGGGGCAGTTCTGTGGACTCAGCAGTGATTGACATGGGACCACAAGATGTTGATACCCCCAATTCCGGGTTTCAAACCTGTGTAACTAGATACCGGTGAGGGCTGGTCTTGTTACACTTCCCACAGAGGTTTCTCCAGGTCTAGAGTTTATTGTCCTCAAAATATACAGCTGTAGAGACTGCAGTTAGCTGTTAATCAGCTGCTCTAAACTGGGAGTCTCTCTTGCTGGGAGAAAAGAATGGACAGAAAGGGTTTGCGTATCCTTTTTGTAGAGGACACGGTCCCTCTATAGAAATTCCGTGCTGTCCTATGAAGTGAGACGCTTACAGTTTATGCTGATCCCCATGTTTGGACAAGTTTGACTACAGATTTCTGCTTCACTAGCCATGAAGGATCAGTCAGCTATTAAACCAAGGGCTGTAATGCCACCAGCTGTGGAGAGCTGCTTGATGACAGTGGTTTATAATGCTTGGCTAAGAACGGAGATGTTGCTGTTCTTTCCAGCATGAAGAATCCAGACATATACAAATACAAGCACATGTATGTACACTGTACTTCTGATGGTCACATGATAAAAGGAGAAAGCAGCTGTAAAAGAAAATGAGATAAGGTGACTTTATTTGGATGTGCTGACAGCTCTGTGAAGGATATATTGAAATCTTGCATTTAAATTTCAATATGCAATGGTAACAAAGGAAAGCGCATGAGGACCCTTTGAAGATCTAATGTCTATTGACTACTATTTAAAAGTCAACCATAGGTGTCAACCATTATTACTTACAATTTTGATGTGCCTTTGGTGTTTGCAGCATACTCCGTCTTTCAGTGGTTGCTGAGTACAATCAGCACCTATTTCTCAAGGATTTACATATTATGGTCTAGAAGTTTTAACTTTGTGAAATCCATTTTCAAAATGTGAACAAACATTCCAGATGGTGTACAGGAAGAAGGGGAGTGTAATATAATTGTACATAATATCACTTCAGCTTCTCCCTATCCCATTGCTTAAAAACTTTGCTTCAATTAAGTGTTAAGAAAATAAAAATGTCTTGGACAAGAAGAATAAAATCAACAGTAATTAATTGCTTCAATATTTCTCACAGCCATTCCCCCTCCATAGGAAATTAATTTCCATTCATGCTACAGACAAGATACAGGAGATGGAAGGGGAGAAAATTAATTTGGCTGATGTCATTCTGTAGTTTAATCCCAGCATTAATATCCTTTGTATAGTGACTGGGAATGATATCTGGATTCAAAAGTAATTCTGTGAAATGTGAGGCTTTACGGAATTGATATTGTCCTGGGAATAGAGATGTTGCAATCTTCCTACCATTTGCAATAGCCAGTAAAAGTGAAGAATCAAAAGAGTGCGAAAATTCCTGTCCCTCTCTCTGGAATACACAGCTGTCATCATCTCCCACTCCTGTTTTGTAATGATCAGATAGACTTGCCAAGATAGTCACGTCTATGATTGTCTGTGTTTTGATGGATGAGCCCTTAAAAAAAAAAAAAAAGTTGTAATATGCCTGAAGGCAAAGAAGTGAACGTCTGTTTCTTTGTGCAGATCTTGCACTGGGTCCTACATTAGAGAAAACTCTGACCAGAGGAGAAGAACTTCAGAGACATTCCAGGGTTAGGGATAAATTTGCCTTCCCATGCACAGAGCTGTCAGGTCTCATGCCTTCAGATAGAGACTCACAATTAAATCCCATCTTATTTTAACCCCAAACAGGGGGAAAGTTTCTGTGTACGCAGAGACACAGACAATCTGAAGCCTTTTTCCACTTGGAGAGGGAATCAGGGAAGAGACGGCTTTGGGTTCCTACCTGCATCCTGCTTCAAAGAAGCTTCCTCAGGAAGTGCATTCTCCCACTGCTGAGTAGTACCTTGACGCAGGTGGTGCTGTGCGCCCCGGTGCATGCTGCGTGCCTGCTTGCCTGATTAGCGATCGCCGGGGTTTACACGGGGAGAGTGAAAGACATCGTCTGCAGACACTCCGCGCTGGGGCAGTGCTGTCTGCTGACGTTAGGCTGGCGCGGGTCAAACCCCAGAGCAGGAACGTGGCTTCAGTTTTAGAATCTAAGAATTTGTCTACAAATTTTAAATGTCCCACCACTGTGATTGCCAGAAGTTTCATACTGTGAATTTAATGCAAACTGATTAAGCTTTCTTTTCCTGAATCTGAAGAGAGCCTAAACTCCTACCTGAGAGTGATTTCAATTCCATTTATTATAAATGTTAGTTCTTGAAGGATAAATCTAAAGGGACTTCACTTGTATTTGCTGGAGAGATTGGTATGTCTCCTCCTGATGTTCTGATTTAAAAAATCATCTTTAGACTCAGTGTATCTATTTCTGTGTTCATCTAATGGAACGTTATGGGGAATAATTGTTTAGTGAAAAGCATTCTCATTTACATTATTGTATGTTATTTGACCTTCCTCAAGAGCACTGAGACACCTCCAAACACACCACTCAGCTCTGAATACTGGCACTTGTGAGCTCGTTCTTACACCCTGGTAAGATGATTAATGTACCTTGGAAAATCACCTAATGGCTTGATACACTTTCTGTGCAGCCTCTTGTAGGAGAAAAAACAGGATAATGTGAGATGTAATTTATGGGTATGAAATGGAGGAGCAGAGACAGAGAAACTCATTCAGAAGTATTGACAGGATATCTGTAGTGCTTGTGAACCACACAGCAGAATTTAAAAGCATTTGTGAAATAGAGTGATACTGGAAGAGATCCCAAATACATGGAGACACCTGGCTGCCAAGGATGTTCCCGCTTTAGAGACTGATGGAAGGAACATGAAGAGATTTGTCTAGTCAAAATATTGACCTGGAACCTTGCCTTTTGTTAGAAGTACTTGAAGTACTTGATGTATTTGACACCAAAATGTCCTAAATTTGAGTTTGCTGGTTGTTCACAATTCTATCCTTTCTTGTCAGGCTAAAGATCTTACTTTCCCTGCAGAGCTCAGAAAGGCTGATAGTTCTCATAGAAACATAATGTCAAAAAAAAAAAAAAAAAAAAAAAGAAAGAAAAAAGAGCACAATCTTATTTTTCGATCGGTATATGCATGTCTGCCAAGGTTTTTGCCTCTCTGGGTTGCTGAGCACCTCTCGAGACCTTGCATTAAACATTTTGAAGCAGGGAAGTCACCTGGAAAGAACTGATATGCCAAAATGTTTGAATACTGGACTTCATTTGTAGTAGAAGAAGGAAAGGATGTTAATTGGCCCACCCTCTGATTAACAGTGTGAGAGAATGGGTGGAAAGCTGTTAATACAATGTGAGAGTGTTTATTTGTAGTTCATTTTTATGCTGAGATTCACGATCTCAATGGCATTCTTTATTGACATTTATGAATTTTGGTGGCTCTAATTCTTTAAGTTTATAATGGTAACATTAAAACATCTGTCTTAAGTAGTGGCATATTTCTGTGATTCATGTTTTAATATTAGGACATGACAGATACTGCTAATCTGCACACTGTGGATGCCCTTGATGTAACTTCAAAGTACATCTTAAGTGCAACAGTACAGTATAAAGTACTCCAACAAGCAATTTCAATCTCAAATCTCCCATGTGCTCAAAAACATTCCCCACTCTTGTAATTACAATTCCTGTCCCCATTTTCAAAAGCCTGGGAGACAAATGAAGTTTTGTTAAGTGCCCTAAATCATCACTTATTTGCCTGAAGGTGTTAATGATGGGTCATATTCTTTTCACACATGGAGTAGAGCATTATTTCTTGAATACTCTTATTGATTTCAGCACTGGCAATATACAATTGTCACTGAAAATTTGTCACTAATCATAGAATTTCCAACTCTCTCTCCATTGTTCCAAAAATAATATCTTGCAGTAGTGCTCATATCACTGTCAGTTTATCAAAGAACAACTTCTAATTGAAAAGCCATGAGACGTTATTATCCTATATCGTACACAAAAGTTAAAAGTAATGTGTCATCTGGAAGGCAGAATACATTACATTCCAACCGTGTCATCAAGAAAGGGTATGAAAATCCCCCAAACAAAATAGTGCAGTCAACGGGTTTATTCAGCCGATCTCTAAGATCATCAGGATCTTTTATTATTGCCATTATTATTATAGCACATTGGGTATTTTTTCTTCCATTTGACAAAAAAAATGTAATAACGAGTTTCTTTTTATTGGCTTGAGACTATCTAGGGGTGACACAGAGGATTTGTTATAATGAAAAACTACTAAGAGGCGCAGCCACTTTTGGCAAGTTTAAATTATGAAAGCAATTCTACCAAACAAAATTCATGAGTCACAAACATGCTGCCACTGCAAAAAAAAAAAAAAAAAAAAAAAAAAAAAAAAACACAGCCCCCCCT